>CAFUXE010000442.1:379001-459934 GCA_903364295.1 Serranus cabrilla
TGAACTCAGATACCACTTTATAATTATCCAATATACACTCACCGGCCACTTTATCAGCCAGGAAGGTTTACCTAATAAAGTGTTGGTGTGGTCCATCTGCTTCAAGGTTGGACGTGTTGTGTGTTCAGAGATGGTCTTCTGCATACTTTGGTTGTAACGAGTGATTATTTGAGTTACAGTTTGGTTTGGCCAATCTCCTCTGACTACTGGCATGAACAAGACATTTTCTCTCACAGGATATTTTCTCTTTTTTTAGACCATTCTCTGTAAACCCCAGAGATGGTTGTTAGATCAGCAGTTTGTGAAATACTCAGACCAACAACATGCCACGTTCAAAGTCACTTAAATCCCCTATTTCCTCATTCTGATGCTTTGAACTTCAGCAGCTCTTCTTCACCATGATTGGCTGATTAGATAAATTGCGTTAACAAGCAGTTGCACAGGTGTACCTAATAAAGTGGCTGGTCGAAGTGGATATTGTTTTGGTTGGTTTGGTCAGCAGTCGTACTGTGACAACTATTATTGTGAAGCTAAATGTTTATCCATTCATTCTGAATTACTGGAGAGCGAGCAGCAAAACAGTGCTGCGTTCACAAGCTTTTGAAAAAGGAAGGTTATTTTCTATAAGAGTGCACCTGCACCATCCTAACAGAGCTTTCCCTCAATTGGTGTGGTGAAAGTTTGGGTGGGACTGTCAGATTTTTGCAGCAAAAACAAAAACATGTATGTAACAGAATTTTCTTAGCCCCACTGAGTTTGCCTTCAGTTGTTTGTGAAAATTAACATGCTGCTGTTCATGGAAATGTGTAATTAAGATGTCAAGATGTCAAGCCTCAAACATTTTTCTCAAATCATAACCCAGACTTGTCAAGATTCTTTCTCTTCTTGGTGACACTGATTTCTTCCCTCTCCCCCTTACAAATTCCTCGGAGGTCAGTATAACACTAAAAATATATTAATACATTTTTGTTGTTGTTGTTTCTGCCCAGTGAGCGGGGAGTCTCCCCCCAGCCTGCCGAAGGACCTGACTGGCTCGCTGTCCACAGATGTCAGCTTTGATGTTGACTCCCAGTTCCCACTGGACGACCTGAAAATCGACCCGCTGACGCTTGACGGCCTGCACATGCTCAATGACCCGGACATGGTCCTTACTGACCCCGCCACAGAGGACGCGTTTCGCCTCGACCGGCTCTAACCACGGCACCACATGCTCATGCACAGGTGTGTGAATGCTGCTGCCCTGAGGAGGGATAGAAACCACGACGAGCAGAGAGTTCCCTGGTCGAGACCTCGTCTGGGCAGAGCATCAATTCCACACCAATCAATCAAACCCTACAAGAGAGCTTTTAAAGGAAACATCATGCAGTTAAATGTTTTTGAAGACTGGAAACCTTGAAAAGATGGTTTACGACTGATGACACTCAAATTGAGGTATGAATGATGTTCATGGTTTTGTTCATTCTGATTTATTTGGATGCTTAGTTTTCATTTGAGGGATGAAAACATCATGAGGGCAGAAGGAGGCCGGTCTCTTATCCTCCATCAGTGACTGCAAGAGCAAACCGTTAACAATCAGCAGTACAGCTACCACGCCCCTGTTAACACAGAGTAGCTTGATGACTCAAAGGAAACACCTGACAAGTTTAACCTCCCTCCGTGCCAGGCTGGTTGCTCTCAGTAGTGCATTCAGTTTGGATTTTAATTTAGTGCAAACCCCTGTGCAGTTTGTCGTAGAAGCCAAAGTCAGGCCTGGTTTGATTTTTTTTTTTTCCCACTAAAGTCTTGAGTGACGATGAGTCATCATTTTACCACCTAAGTTATTTTCAGGAAATGCTGAATTTTGATTTAACCATAGTAAATAGCAGTCATCAGTTATGCATGAAATCACAGATCACTGTGCATACTTGTTTTGCCTTAATAGCTTGACATTTTGGTTTTCATGCAAAGATGACTATTATGTAAATGAGAAAAACAATTTAACTGTCAAGTCATTTGTACTGTTTCACAGGTGGTTTGGCCTACATAATTCACAGTTGCATTAGTGTTGTGTTTCTGAAGGTGTGCTGATCTTTATCCATTACTCCATCCACCGTCACTACCATATCACTTCTCATTTATTGGTCAAATCTAAATGGATAAATGAGTCCTCTGTTATGAAATAGATGTTTACAGGCTTGTTTTCGTTTTATATTTTACATGTACAGAATGTGATTGGATTTTGCGTAATGGTATCTATGCAAAACTACAGCGATTGGTTTAGGACTGTCAAATGAAACAGATAAAATGAACCCTTTCAAAAGGAAGCCAATGTGCAAGGTTCTTATAGAATGCACTGCGACAGTGCCATGTTCTATTTCTTTTGATACTTTAGAAACTTTACATTTTTCTTTTAAACTAGTAAGATTTTAGAGAAAAACTGCTCAGTGCGTGTGTCATACAGTAGAAACTCTCCTGGATTACTCCCAAAGATGTGACCTCAGTGTAGTTGAAATATATATATTTTTCCAGACAATTGAACTGCCTCTATACTAGAACAGCATTGCTGATGCAATGAGAATGTATTTAGGTCACATCTGAACAGTTGTGTTGTTGCCATCTTGTCATCCTCATTGCCTCTCTTATCGAGCCTTTATGTACTGTAGGACCAAATATTTTCACCTGTTATGTTTTTCTCCCCTTAAAGGAGATGTGGCGTACTGTTTTAATTTTTAAATGTGACTTTTTTTTTGTGGCACTGAATATCCGTTTCCTCATCATGTCGTGATGTCTGTGCCCTTTATCGATTTGTTCCATGTCTCTCCGGGCTTCGGTTCTGCTTTTATATGGCTTCATGCACAATCTGTGTTTCCCAGTGAGTGGATCCACTCATAACAGTGTCCCATCTCTCATATTGCACTTTATGCATTTATTTAAAACACTGACTTATGAGCATTAATATACCAAACCCTCCCCTGTGACTGTTATGTGCACTGGACCTGTTTGCCCTGTCTTTCATTAAACTTGCCTTCTTCTTAAAAAGAAAAAAAGAAAGAAATATGAAAAAAAGCTAAATTAAATTATAGTTATTTTTTGAAAAGTCATATACAGATAGTGATTATTTTGTTAGAAGTTTTTCCTAAATTTTTGGAAACTATTTGTATTATGAGACGGTGGTGATCATGTTCCTGTGCTGCAGCTCTTTCTGCTATTGATTGCAGGTTTTGGGGAAAATAAAACAAATTAAAATAGAAATATTTGTATAAATGATCACTGATTAGCAGATTAAAAGTTTATTATTAAGATATTTAAGGATACAGTTACATTATAGTGCAATTTCTCAGATAAGTACATTTGAAATTTGCACATTATCACAATATTGTGCTAGATGGGATCAGCCAGTCCCTGAAAAGTATTTTATGGAATTTATATTGTAAGGCAGTCCAGGTATGATTCATATGAAAAATGCTCATGAAATGAATATAATTTCATTTCTAGGACACTATATAGACATTTCTCATAAATATTCCACTCTATAAAAAGGATATTCTGTAGCTGCAACGTTACTTCTGTTGATGTTTGTCAAGGTCCTCCTGTGCAGCGTTTTCCATCATTATTCCCACATCATGTAAATCAAATCTGTTCCGTCAGGTATGTGGATCGATTCAGTTACAATTAAGTTGTTGAGCTTGACATTTTCTTTCCTTTTTTTAATACTCTAATGTTTTGGATGCATCATGTTTTTGAATTTTGATGCAAGTTTTTTTTTTGCTTTTCCCCCTATTTTAATATTGATGTGACTGCATGAATATCTGGACGTTTTCCCCTTTACAGCTTGGGTTTTATTTCCTTTTAAGGGTGGAGTCGACTTTGTCAAAGTGTTTTGTTTTTCTTGTTTGGTAAAATCGTCCTTTGTCTCTTTTTAATTCAGCGTCATGTGTAGGCTAATGTATCTGCTAAGTGAAGCCTAAAAGCATCAGAAATATGGTAATCAGCCTTTTATGCACATGTAGAAGCTGTTGTTTGGTACTTTGTTTTACACTGCAATATACGGTTTGTGCTTCTTTTCTGTGCAACACCCACAGAGTTTTATTATGTCATGGTAGACCTAGAGTAGCTTTGTATATTGCTGTATGGTAGGACAATGTTTTTCGTGCTTTATGTGATATGATGTCAAAGTGAGAAAATGCACTGAGAAATACTGTGCTGCAATATGTCATTGTGGCTCTATATTCTCTGCTGGACCTCGGACTTTGTAGTGAGCCTGACATCTTTGTAGGTCCATTTTCTTTTTTGCTATTTCTTTAAACTTTTTTTGTGCTCATGTAGATAGCTCTGACTGATGTGTCGCCTGTTACTGCCACCTTTTTATGCATCAACGTTCAGGTATGCATTGGTATCATGCCAGTGTTTACAGAAACAAGAGTTTACAACAGAGCAATGTGTGTTTTTCTCGCCATAAAATAATGTTTGTTAAATACTGTATCTGGAATAACGGACTACATATGAACCACTTGTAGTGTAGGATATCAAAATTGTTTTGCGATATAGATTTAACAGTGAATCAGTAATGTAACTTCAACATTATGACCTTAATAATATATTCATGAGGTTCTGGAGTTAATTCTATCATTTATAAGCATTTCAAGGCCCTAAAAGCACTTTTTATTTAAGTTAAAGACTTATTTTCCAGATAATCCCCTTACTATGTACTTGCAATGAGCAGCTACATGCTATCAGACTTTCTTTTTTTTTTTTTTTTAAAGAATAGGCACTATTTACATTTTACTAAAGGTTTTGTAGTAAATCTGTCATCAGCACTGTATATTCTGTGTTAAATCAACAGTTGAACCAGAAAGCCAAAGTTCAAAACAGCCATGAATGCGAAAATACTTTGACATTTTATCCTTGTAACTGTTGAAACACATCCTCTCCCTTTGTTTTTCAAAATAATATACTGGGGGTACGAATTATTTCAACCCTGAACGCATCAGTGCGTTGTTTACATTGAACATTACTACCGGAATTTTTGCAGGCTAACTTAAAAGAGATGCGACTGACATATCCTATCCACTACCTGGGGAATCTCTTTTCTGCATGATGCTGAATTTCAAAAATATCTCAGAAAATACCTTGACATATTGTTTTTCGCTTTAAATTAAGTATTTAGTTTTGCCTTGTTTTATAAATCTGCTGTCAAACACTATTTTGTAGTGAATATTACTATAGACATGTTGCCTGAGAAACAACATTGACATACAGTAAGAAATAACATAAGAAATCGCAGATACAATACTGTACAGTCAGGCTATATACATATAGATTCATGTAGGTTGACATTGTGACACAACATGTTAAAACACAATCAGGAAAATGAGTCATAGTGGTGTACAGTCACTCAGTGGGTTACCCACATCTATGAATCCTTTGTGTGCATTTTGAGGACAGCCCGCTGCTGGTTCAAGCCTCATACAATGGCAGCTAAATTGTTATACGATGTATTTTGTTTCTGAGTACAGTGATACTATTCAAACACTGCACATGCATTTTACTGCCGTGAAGGGGTGCGCTACAGTGCTCCTATAGTACACTCGCAGCAACAGGAAACATTATGCTCATAGAATATGCAAAATCTAGCATTCTGCAGCACAGCTTGGCAAGTTGGTACTTTTTTGAGCTAACCCTTTAAAAAATTGGTACTGGTTCAAACCTTCAAATTGTGTGTTTTCTATTTTAACTGTCAAATCAGACCAAAAGAATCCAAGTTGGCTGTAAATGTGTGCTATATTAAAGATGAAATATGCTTCTGTTTGAACTGTACCTGATGTATTTTTCTCGTGTGAAGGCTTCTGTCTTTGTATCTTTGCATTATTATTTGTAAATGAAATGAAAATAAATATATCTGACAAAGCAAAAAGACATTTCTTTCATCTTATTTTTGTCTTTAGGTGGACTTCAAAAAGCACTAGAAAACAAAAAACAGTAGTTACATGAGGATTGCAGCCCCCATAACTGGCATAACTTAGACTTTCACACCCACTCCACAGCTTCACGCCCAGCACATGCCCTGCCTCTCCCACTCTGTCCACACGAACAATTTTAATGAGTTGACACTGGACATTTTGCATGTGGGATGGGTATGACAAAAGTACTGACCAAGATGACTGGTAGTAAGATTTCTGTTATTTTCTGTAAGATTCATGATTATGCTATGAAGGTTGAAATGTATTGCCATTTATACCGTGTCCATCAATAAGCTATTACAACAGACACCCATCATAATCATACCAAGTATTCATATAAACACCAATGACTTCTAACTTGGCATATAAAAATGTATTCTCTTTTTGTCCGTAGATATTTAACCACTTGAGAATCTTGGAAATAAAACATACCTGAATACATTAAATCTAAGCATGACTAACACTCCAAAGGATCAGGCTGTTCACAGTCTCAGGGACTCAGTTTAAAGGCCGCGCTCCCACTCCTCTCCCTCACTGATACCCTCAAATGGCTCAATAGTGTCTTACTAACAATCTGGGCCAGTGATGCAGCATCTGCTCTTTTATTGTACCATCTTTTGGAAACTGAAGGACTCCATCTGCTGGTGAAAAACTGCAAAATAAAACAGCATCAATATCGATCATTCATAATAACTTTCATATTGTGGTAAAAACACCAATAGTGCATTTTTATTTAAATGTCCACCGCTAAAGTGATCTTCGTTGATGCAATTAAATAATAAATCATTATTATCAAGCAAAAATTCCAAAAGAACATTATCTGGAAATGTGAGGGTTTGCTGCTCTTTTCTGCTTCTTTTTTTTGCAATCTTTAATAACTATTGGGTACAAAATTAAATTAATTAAAAGTATACAATTTAAATTATTTGGTTTGAGAGTTAAAATCATTCTTCAAACTCACATAAATAATTATAATTGAATGTATACATTAGTAAAAATAAATTGGTTAAAGATTCTGGTGCATCTTTGTAAAAATGACATTTGTTTTCAACACTTGGAATCTGGAGACCGTGGTTAACCTTTCCCATCACATTTGACATTATATAGACTAGCCTAAATGATAATCAAATATATATATTAAAACAATTGATTGGTAATTTCTTCAGATTATACTTATATTTTCATGTAGGGCTAAATTCATAGGGGGGAGTTGAATTTGGTTAAATACCCCTAATATATGACATAATGTATATAATGACAGTTCATGAGGATATTAACAAAGAAACCATAGCTTACACCCTCACCCCATCCCCCTTTAAAAAAGGAATAATACAATTTTTATTGTTCTTATACTCAAGTACAATGAAAATGTGGATGGCTTCTCTCCATAAGAAACACAATGTATTGAAATATAGAAAGACAGAAAGAAAAAAAAGATATATTTCTGAGACATAAAAACAAGCAGGAAATTCTATATTGTGTACATGTATTTGCAGGTTATTTACATTGAGTTCGTTGTTAAAGGTTAATAAATAGCTTTTATTTACAGTTTTGTGCAAAACCAAATGTCTGTGAAAGCAGTTCTGGTATGATTACAGGGGCAAAATAAACGGTAGATTGTTTCTTCTTCTATTTCCTGTGTAGTATGCCCTTAATTTCTCCCTGGGTATACCCAGGACAGGGTGTAGGTGGACGGCAGGGATGTTTACTTGGTTACGTGCAGACGTCAAAGCGCACACACCGTATCCCAGCATGCCTCAGGAGGCCGTTGAGGGATCCAGCAGCTGGTAGTGAGTTGCTAGAGCGCCCAGCAGGCAGCAGCCAACGGTCAACACAGCACACACATCTCCCACTCCATGTGAGAAAAACTGAGCCGTCTTCCTTACAGGCGACAGAAGAATATGCTGTTCGGACGCCTGACGTGGTACCGCAGCGGCTTTTGAGTCCTCATTGTCACCCGGTTTCCATTTTGGAGGATTCCTCCCTCCATCCTCCGGATCGCACCGAACAGGCAATGACAACGGTCTCAGCAACCCCGCAGCAGATGAGGGACCGGCTGCTGCAGGCCATCGACAGTCACAGCAATGTGAGTACAGCTAGCAGGCTAGGAGGCTACTGTTAGCTTGTTTACCTGCTCTACAACAAACTCTACAAGCCAGTTCACACAAACAGCTGTCAATTAACCGTTTCACTGTTTTTTAAAAAGCCCGAGTTACGATTGTGGCTTGGCACCGACCCATCATATGACTGCAAAAGACGGAGAGACGTTGAACTCTGGGTTTGACAGCTTGCAGGCTAACTTAGCAGGAGTGCTACCTTGGTTAGACATCAATCTGGCGTTAGCTGGTTTATGTAGCATGCTAGCTGCTAGCCCGGACGTAACGCTAAAGCGGGTTTAGGCTATTTAGCGGCTAAAATGTTTTAGGTAATGCACAAATGTGCCCTTCATTAAACATTTTACCACGGAAATGATCAGTATGTTGTATTTACTGGTCGGGGTTTCCTTGGAGACCGGCTAACACCAATAATTCCTTGCTACCGAAGTGTGGGAGGAAGCAAGCTAACTGTTAGCATGGATAGCTAACTTACGTTACAGACCCTTCCTTCTGAAGTTAGTTAAATGCTAGCGGTAGCCAAATTAGCTAACGCAGGTACGCTAAGTCTGGTCGACTTTCCCGACAGGATAATAAACTCGTTGAAATTAAAGTTAATCGCCTTTTGCTTCTAGTTTTTGCTCTAGTGCGACACTTTGGTTAAAACGTTTTCAACGGTGAATGTTTTTTGAGTTGACACTTTGCCATCTTTACTTTTCAACGTCGATCCGAAACAGACAGACAAGCTAATGTTTCCCAAGCTAACTTACAAGCTAACTTGCCCCCATACTCACACACGTTGCAGGCACGATTCAATTGCGTTTTTAGCCATACTATCAATATAGGATACCTTATTAATAATATGAGTATCACTAATTTCCATAGTCTGCTATTATACATGTTTTTATATATTCTTCTATATATTATGACTCTGATCAGAATTTTTATTCAGTCGGGACTTCCGCTGTTAATGGTGATATTAGGCTGCAACTAAATTGTTGTTTTGTGCAAGTAACAGTGCAGCTGAAGAAATTCAAAATGTTTGTCCTCCCTGCAGATACGCAATATGGTGGATGTATTGGAGGTAATTTCCTGTCTTGAAAAGTATCCTATCACCAAAGAAGCACTAGAGGTAAGACATTGTGTATATGTTAACTACTTCATTTAGAAATTGTGTTGCCAAATTTGTATTAACTTTTACATGTTATTTATATAGGAAACTCGTCTAGGAAAATTGATCAATGATGTAAGGAAGAAGACCAAGAATGAAGACCTTGCTAAGCGTGCTAAAAAACTCTTACGGACCTGGCAAAAGCTGATTGAACCTGGGCCAGCTGTGGCTGCCAGTACCCCTGGGTCTACCAATGGAAGTTCTCATCCCTGCAGAACGGACGCCTCTCCTCCTGACATATCTGTGTCAGGCAAGGGTGTCCCTGAAGTCAAAATCAGAAACGATGTTCACAACACATACTCCCCAAAAGCTGAGAAATCAAGCAGCCGCAAACGCAGAGCAGAGCACAGAGACAGTGGAGTGCACTTACCAGAAAAGATCTCCAAGTTGTCTTCATTTGATAACTCTGTTTCCCCACCACCCACCAATGGGATTTCAGGCAGCCCTGATGCCCTGCCTGACCAGCAAGTCATCCCGTCTCCTGACAGATCTCGGATAGAGCACCTTGATAACGATAAAATCAACAGAATTCCAGTTAATGCTGTCAAGCCTCGCCCCAGCTCCCCTGGAGTGGCCAAACTACCTAGCACTTCTTCTATGATCAAGGTTGCTGTGATGCAGCAACAAGCCAGATTGGATGAAGGGGGAGGAGGAGGAGGAGGAGGAGGAGGGTATTATCAAGCAAAAAGTCCCCGTGGTGTGACTACCAGTCCAAGGAGCATGAAGCCAGACACAGTGACCAAGCGCTCCTCAGCATATGCCCCGAAAGGAACACCTGTTCCAAGCCCTTCTTCTAGGGACTCTCCCTTGTCCCAGCCTGTATCCTCCCCTGCCCAAGCTTCTTACGCTGACAAGCTGCCACATTCTTCTCATAGGTCTTCGATGCCCTGGGCCAGTTCGTCAGAGGTCCCCTCTCATTGCCCACCACAAGACATATCTGCAACACTGGAATCCCCATCAGTCTCCCCTTCACCCTCTCACCCCCAACACAACTCAGAACTACACAGACCGACATCTGAGGGAGCCATCTCTGTGTCTGATGACACAGATGGGGCAATGGTTCCCAACTCAGAGCATAAACGGAGGAAATACAGGTCAAGAGACTACTCTGTCAACCTTGATGGCCAGAAAATAGAGGACACGACCAAACCTGTACGGTTAAAAGAACGCAGATTAACATTTGATCCTGTCACAGGTCAGATCAAACCTCTGGTACATAAAGAACCTTCTCAAATAGAGGAAGCCCCCACTCCCGACCCTGCAGAGTCTAGGCAGAGAACTGAAAGCACTGTACTACAGCCCGCTATCCCAACCCCGACCCCGACCCCACTCCCTGTTGCACTCCCTGTCCCAGCCCTGGCCCCAGTCCTGCCCCCAGTCCCAGGTCCAAGCCCTAACCCTTTCCATCAAACAAACTGGAAGGAGCTGTCCAGAAATGAAATCATACAGTCCTACTTGAACCTTCAGAGTAATGTGCTCACCTCCTCTGGGGTCCAGGCCCCAAGTGCACACTTTTTCATGTCAGAGTATCTGAAAAGGGAAGAACAGGAAATCAAAGACTCACGGAAGGTACATGTTCTGCAGACGGACAGCTCAGTAGGGGAATTACCGGGCATTAGCCGGGAGGTGACAGACGGGGACCTGGACAGGGTACACACACAGCACTGGCCGGGGGTGAACGGTTGTTATGACACCGAGGGCACCTGGTATGACTGGACAGAGTGCATATCATTGGACCCTCATGGGGATGAAAGCAAATTGAACATCCTGCCATATGTTTGCCTAGACTGAGGTGTTTGGGAAGGTTGCTGTCCTTTTCCACTCCTTTCTTTGTCTCCCCACAGAGACGAGATACTTTGTGATTTTGTTTGTCCACTGTGAGTTCGGCAAAAGCCAGGCCTGCTAAACTCCCTCCCCCATGCCTCTTCCTGTGATAATCTAATCAGATTTTGGTATAAAAAGAGTAAAGATTAAAATGATAGTTGAGTTTGTAATACCAAGGGCTGTTTCTGTTTTATTTTTCAAACTGAAAGCCACAGGAATGATGAGGCCCTAGGCGCAGAGTGCTGCTACTAACACTGAAGGTAATAAAGAGGAGACACAATTATCCTAGACAACCAGAAATGGTGTTATGATGTGAATTTTTGATGTTCTGGTTCATACATCTATTTCAGGTTCACTGGGATGATTTTCTTTTTTTTTTGATATACCTTCCAGTTTCTAAAGAGAAATTACAGTCTAGGGCTAAATTTGAGGGAAGGCTGGGGTTTAGCTGTCCTGTCCAGACCGCCATGTTGGTGCCCAGAAAGGTGTTGATAGATCTAGCACAGGTAGAGCTGAACATGTCCAGAGTTTGAAATACTGGATCATATTTGGCAGTTACAAGAAGCTTTATGTGAGATATAAAGAGTAAATTATAAATTTCTTATCATGTATACATCTATTTATTTTTGACCATTTCATTTATGGGACGTTCAGAAACCTATAGATCTGGTTCTGTGTTTTTTTCTGTTTGCATCACAATGCTGTCAGCCTTATCTTCAATGTTCAAGGGGTAACAAATGTTTTTTGCATGTTCTTTCTTTAAGATCGGACACTGCATTTGGTCATTAACATTCCATACTCCACCCTTCACCAGCTTTCGCTCTCTGTCTCATCACACAGCTCCCGTGTGCCCATCCCATCTCAACTCTCAAGAGAAAATTTACTCAGAAAATAATTTGGTCTCATTCAAATAGTGTGGTGCTAATTTGAAAATTAATTAAGCTAAAATGGAAAAACTCACTAACTTCTCCGAAGTTTAAAGGAATGCTTTACCCTTAAAATAACCATTTGTTTATCAATTTCTCACTGCATGTTACCTTGAATTCATAAACATTTGTTTTGCCTGTCTTCACAGTGAATGAATAATAAGAAACTAGTGGAAAATCCTTAATGAATTAAAGATAAATGGATGTTAAACAGCAGCAGAATTATGAAAAAAAAACATCTGTTTTTTTTGTGAAAACCTTGCTATCTAAACACTCTGCCACTACTGTCACATGCTTGTGCAGGCGTGCTGGGAGCCTGTGCCAGTCTGGGTGACTAGTGCTACTTGCAAGCCTGAGATGATAGTAGCCTAAGTGTTTTAAATAGAAATATTTTGGTGAAAATGCAGTTTTTGTAGATTTGTGAAGCAGTATATTTTTGCAGGAGGTAAACATGACCCCCATTTACTTCAATACATTAGGGATTTACTAAGTTGTCAGCCCTTTTCAGATTCTTAATTCATTGTTTAAACATGCAAGAAAAACAAAGTTTGCTTCAAGATTTCAAGTTAACACGCTGTGATTAACAGATATAGGAATGGTCATTTTAAAGGTGAAGTATTCCTTTAATATATTAAAAATGTTAAATCAGATGGTGCAGATCAATAAATGCATTATAGAGAAAGATGCAGAAATAATCGAATACTGGAACTCCCTTTTTCTTCCTTCCTTCTAAATATTGTTTGCCTTGTGGAATTCCATCACAATATTTTTCCGAGTTAAACAGCCTTAGTGATTGTACAGGGTTGAGACCTCTTATGCACTTGTTGACAACTTGTTGGTCATGTCATTACTGACTTTATTGAAGTACTTATAGTGACTGATGCTCCCACAATCTGTCCACACTTCATTCAGACATTAAACGTTTTTGCAGCTGCTTCTGATAGTTTAGAAAACGTGTAGGATGCTGTTTAAGGATAATGAAAACATGAAGGGGAAAGAGAAAGCTGTATGCTTCAGATATTTTTGGCATTTTCCATGTGACAACTTAAACTTAATTTTGATTTCCAATTATCCTCATCAGTCACTACTACTTTTTCTCACATGACTTAAATTAAGCCTCTGTCCATTCATTCTTTCAGTCATTCATCCCTACCAATGTGCCTTGGTAAAAATGGTAAATCTGGATTTGCCTCTGCATAAAACACGCCTGTCTGTGGAGCTGGGTGTATGTGTGAGCTTTGCAAATCCCGTGATCAATATGACGCTGGTATATGCACCGTTTCTGTTACTTTTTGTACACACTGATCTGGAGAGGGTGAAGCTGCAGACAATGAGAAACTGCACAACAGAGCAGCTGGCAATAAAGGAAAAAGTGCTACAACCGGTTGATAAGAATCTGTTTTCTGGAGTTTTGACTGGGGCATCTTTATTTGTTCAGTGTTTAACATCTCTCAATTGTTTGAAAAATAAAATGATCTAAATCTTCAGCTCAGTGACTGACTTGTGGGTCTTTTACGGTGTCAACTTCCAATATTTTGCCCTGTTGAAACAATGGTCAGTCTGAGCTTTGTATACTTCTGCCTCTTGTTTCAAGCTTCACTGTCAAAGTTGCATTATGCTCTGATCTGTTGTACTTGCGCAGATCATCCACATGGGGGTGCACGTTGTCTATTTGTCTTTGTCTGCATCTGCGTGGTATTATGAGTCATTTCATTTTAATGGGAATTTATTGATCTGACTAGTTTCTTTTAAGCCCCACAACAAATACATAGCCCTCTATTTTTAAATAAAATAATCATACAGAAGATTTATTTTGTCCTCAATCAGGGAAAGCCTGAAATTGTCAACCCCAACAGTAAAGAAAGAGGAAAAATAGAGACATTTTGTATTAGCCTCACCAGAGATTGTATACGAGTCTCTACAGGTTTGATAGATGTGGCGATGTCATCACTACGTCAGTCCTTGCGGTGACTCAGTGAGCTGACGTCAGCTCATCACAGATATCAGCGTTAGTAACTGTCCGCCCCCTCGGGTGTCTACTCTCAGACACTGAATCAGTCCTTTGCACACCTGTATGATGTAATCACCAGCCACACGCACCCTCATAAATACAGCTGTATGACCGCAGACTGAAGAGACACCTGGGCTTACGTCATTATTAGTATTTCAAAATTTTGCATCACATCTTGTTGGATTCTGTTGAGAAGAAGTAACACGCAGCCCTATGTCGGGGTGAGGTTGCACAATTCCATGCAATCAAATTATAATGTAACTGGTTGATTTGAGGGCTTCATTTAATTATGTATTAATGTGCTGATGGCTTTCTCATGATCTTAAACTTGATTTTGTTTTCCAAGCAACAATACAGAACCTGAAGATAGGCAATTAAATAAAATGTTCTACCATAAATGACAATGCACTAAAATCTTACACATAAGAAATGTCTGAAAAGAGTAATTATCCAAACATTTGTTGATATTAATGTATTTTTTTTTCTTTATCACAAAAATGCTTTCACTTCTTATTTGATCATTCTATAGATCAGCGCTTTATGGTATAAAACATCAACATATGTGCTTTGATATTTAAAGGACACCTTTCCATGTTTAATTCTATATTTCTTTGCACCATGAATCCTTTCAGAAGCTCCCCAACTTCAAACATGCTTCACCCATGATAAAAATCAACTTAATTTCCCACACAAATGAATTCAGGTGTTAGAAAAGGAAATAAATGCACCATGGAACGAGACTCACTGAAACAATGTCAAGTTTTATGGTAGCTAGTTGCATCTTTGTCCAATGTAATTTCTCTGAGTGGCCAATAGCCAATATTTAGCTCCATCTTTACCAATAGCACTATTGTCCTTAATTAGATTATGGTTGGTCTGGCAAAACAACTGGGTATGTGTCAGAGTAAGAGTGTTTGTGATATATTTCCACCAGATGTTATGTAAGGAGGATCAGTACAGGCTCCCCCATTTAAGTTTAAAGATATGTTTCTGGAAGAGAAACTACATTTTTAGGTGCTTTTCTATTTCAAAAAGATTGCTTTTCATTTATAGAAAAAGCAACATTCACCCAGACTTGCAGTTTCTGTGTGGAACTGAAAGAAGAATTTAAAAAAAGCCCCTGTGACTGAAAGAAAGAAGACACTCGTCTGTCGGACTCTCAGTCTGGTTAAATTGTACACTGTGCTATTAATATGTAAAGAAGTCAGCAAGTCTGCAGAGTGAGCCGCTGTAAATCAGAAATTTGTCTGCAGCAGATGTACAAATCCTGGCGTGTGAAGGGAAGCTTTGTGTGTTATCTGAAACCCCATAGCACCGACATTACGTCACCCCAGTAGCTCATTGTGCTTAGTTTAGTTCCCCTAAACTTTTTTTTTCTTGTCGACAGTGACTCAAAAAAGTGCGACAATTTGTCTAGTCCACTGCAAGTCTGGTATGCAGGGTGGGACCTGTGGATCACTCCCACCATTCAGGAATTTGGGAAGTTTCCTTCCATATAAGGAGTTTTTGATGTCAATCGCGATCTAAGGAAGAGAAGAGAAAAGGTGGAGTCTAGGATCGATTAACGAAGCGTATAACCAAAGAGTATACAGGACAAGCAAGAGGAGTCCTGTCGGTGTACTTCCGTGATAGCTGAAACTGATACTTACATTGTTTATTGGGGACGAATTTGTAGTTTATGTTTAGTTGTTTCAACTGTAGGCTAATAGAGGCTTTTATATGTAGCATTGCGCCATAAAACATCCAAACAAACGCATTCCGTGTAATGAAGGTTGCATTTCTAAGTTTTCGCGCCGTTGCATATTTCCGGTGACCTATCAGCAGTGAACTATCTTGACGTTTGGCTCGACACTCTTTGGTAGAAACCGTGGGAGCGTTTTAATTGGAGGCCGTGAAAGAGAAAGGAAGTATTTAGTTCACTCCGAGGTTTCATTGGAAGAGAAAGTCGAAGATTACTTAGCGCAGTGTTTATGCTCTTGAAGCTGTCGTTAATTTTTACCCAGACAGAAAAATCACAACTCTTTGACAATGGCTTTTAACAGAGGTCCTACCTACGGGTTTTCAGCGGAAGTCAAAAACAAGGTAGGTGCAAATATATTTATATATATATAATTTTTTAAATCATCTATAAAGTATGTATTGAACTTTTCTTCCCATCATCCACTCACTGCGCTTTTCCCGGACCGTGAGCATCAGAGTCACCTGGCCTCCATTTTGATACGCGTGCTCAGGTCAGATATTTAGAGGAGGGCTCAAAAACGATGTAAAGGACTAATTTTAAAGTTGTTTTTTACTGTATAAACGAACTTTATAAACTTCTCAAATCTCGAGTTTAGTGTGAACACTTTACAAAGTGTACTGTTATCTTTGAGTTTTAGATCTTAAAAAGCAGAATATCGATTTTCCCATGCAGGAGACAAAGTTAAAAGCAGACTATGGGCGTTGTCCCGCTTGGCGAAGAAGTGTGTAGTTGTGGCAAAATAGTTATCCCCGTTTCCAGCACTTTCCAAGCCCCGTGCAGCCTATTATTGCCCGGCGTTGTCATCCGCATTAGCAGATAATGTAATTCATCAACTAGTCCCGGGATTGGATGTCATCCATCCACATTATTCCTCTTCCCTCTGTCTTTTTGTTTCTTCTTATTAAACAGCCAGAATAGTTTCCTACTTCCCCCCTTGTAGTAAGGTGCCGTGCTGCTTCTCTTCATAAAGCTTTTCTCCGCTCAAAATCAGGTCGGACCAGTGCAGGAAGTTTAGTTTTCACCTGCAAAATCAGACTGTGTGGACTGAAGTGATACAAACCAAACAGTCTGCTAAATGACCCCACTCTGTGCTAATGTGTAACTTTTTGAGTGCGGCCTTGATGAGGAAAGCACCTTGTTTATTTTTGACCTATCTGCGCACCCGGATCCACTTAAAATACCAAGACTGATGCTGGAGATTACCTTCCTGACCAAGTTAGTGTGTCACATTAAGCTGTATAACTCTGGGGACTTTCCCGTATCTAAAAATGTGTTCTTGCTGTGTAATAACAGTTTCATCCCTTATTTTAGCCATAATTTTCTCGCCTGCTTGGTTCCCCTATCTTACTTAGAGGGAAAACCGTATGAGATGCAGCTTATCTTCCATGAGGTTTTGCTCACTCAGCTCTCCAGCACAAACCTACCAGTGTTTCACCTTCAGCTTGTAATCTGCATTCCTTGGCTGTGCCCTTGTATAGGACAGAAAGGGTCACGTCCCCTCCTCAAACCTGCACAGAACAACATGTGCCGGACGTAAAGAAAACACATAGATTTCCTCTGTCTGTGCCCAGTGATGTCCTTGAAGAGGAGGGAGGGAGGGGGGATGCTGGCTTGAGTGGTATTTCCTGCCGTCGGTGACGTAGCCTGCTGGGTGAAATGTGAGGCATTTAAGGATTTACTCCTCCTTTAACTTTTGCTTAAAACTCAAATGTTGAAGGAGGATTTAAAGAGACAGTTCATCCCATAATCAAAAAGTAGTGTGGTGCTATTTATTAATCTAGATTGTTTTGGTGAGTTGGAGAAATTTTCCTTTGAGATATCTGCCTTCTCTGGAATACAATGCAACTAAATGGCACTTAGGTCAGGCTGCCCCCAAAAATGTATTTTTCCAGAAATCCTGACCTGGTTACTCAAGATAATCAAACGTGTTGTAAGAACCAGTAATACTTCATTGATCCCTGGGGGGGGGTACTGCTTTGTTACAGTTAATGCTGCATAAGAGATAGAAATAAGTAAGTCGGTAAATAAAAAAAATAAAAAAAATACGTTTCACTAAATGTTTATCCAATATTACTACAAATACAACAAGTCATGAGTAAATGGAGATATGTACACATATGAAATATAGAAAATACATTTGAAGTAGAAATATAGACATGCATTTGAAGGAACGTGTATATATATGTAACAGTGTGACAATTAAATTATTGCATATGATTTCTATGAAAGGTCCCTATTGCACAGATTGATTATTATAAATAAAGTTATTCAACATGGTCCTAGCTGCTGACAGGTGAAATAAATGAGCAGTTTCATAATACGAGAGAAGGTGTACTGTCCCTTTAAACGGTGATCTACAATAAGCACCGCTCTGTATCCGTTATTGGATCAACTCTCAGTTCTGCTCTCTGGCTGCTTCATTCTGCTCTTTTATCCAACCACTGTGGTGTAAATTCCTTGTGTTCAGCTTGTCTCTGCAAATTATATCTGTAGGATTCTTTGTGGGCAATTAAACTGGCTAGTGTTTTTTTAAATATGGGGATAACCGAGTGAAGGAAATGTAATTAGAAGACAGACATTCCTTGAGAGTACAACCAGCTGTGAGCCGAGCGCGGCCAGCTTCTATGTATATGGCAGGCTGAGCTCTGCGGTTCAGCCTCTCGTTGCCCTCGGGACAGAGAGAGATTGTTAGCTGGTTGTGGGTTTGCACGCAGCTCAGTCAACACCTTATCCTTTACTGGAGCAGCAGAAATCAATACCTGCTTCAGATTTTTTCTTCTTCTTTCATTTCTGCTTTCCAGTTACTCTCACAATGGATTTGACTGTTGTTTACGTGATCATAAGGCGCTTCCTGAATGGCCTCATTCAGAACCAGTGTAGCATGCTTTTACACTTCTGTCATCCAAAAAAAAGCTTGTTAATCAAAGTAACACCTCAACAGTGACGCCCTCAAAAGACAGTCGGTCTTTGTGGGACGTTAAGCCCCTTAAAACCCTCCTGCTCTCAGTCAGCCACTGCCTTCCTGTTTCAGAGGAGAATTTAGCAGTTTAACAAACAGGATGTCCTTGTGTGTGTGTGTGTGTGTTAGGTCAGGTCACCTTTATTTATGGGACTAAAGAAGACAAAACTCCCTCTGTAGCATGTCACACTGAGGCAAAGTGATATGCAGAGGAGACCATGAAACATGATCTCATGCAGTCATAATAAACGTTGGAGGGCAAATGTTAACTCAGCCACATGTTGACGCCATCCGCCTGAAATTCTTATAAATCCTAAGTGGTGTGTGTGCAAATGGAGTTATTGCTCAATAGGAGGATTTATGTAGGATTCATACAAAGTCTTTAAAATGCTTAATTTTAACCAATAAGATTTCAAGGTTAGGAGGAAATATGCTCTATTATGAATACACTCTTTGATAAGTGCTGGAATTTCAACGTAATCAGGCGTTTCGTCCACATATCCTCCAAATGAACCAAAATATATATATTTTTGAAATATTTGATAATTGAATGAACCTGTCATGTCTCCTGGTGCATCACACCAGCTTTCTGTTCTGATTCTTGCACAATGGAGCAAAACGTGAGTGAACCGTAGAGATGCTGTTTGGCTAACATGGGATATACACAAATGGGCTTCACCATCTGATTTTTCCACATAAACTATGAATGTATTGTAGTCAGAAAACATGCCATTTTTAACATAAATTCTTATCGAAATATGAAATTACTTTTTATTGGGATAGAAGATTTAGGCCATATAACACAGCCGTTCTACAATCATAACCAAAGTGGATTTAAAAAAAATATATATACTGCTGCTGACAGTAATTTTTGATTTATGGAGTGATAAAAAGAGATCCAAATCCCAGGCTTTGAGTTTTGAGGACAACTTCTAACATGTGGATGCAGCTCAGTAAGCTGTATATTATCAAATTCAACTGGTGTGTGTGTGTGTGCGCAAGTGGGAGGTCATTGGGGACCGGAATAAATGTAGTTTTTCATCTGGTAACAAAGAAGAAGTCTGTAACAAACTCCATGAATGCATTTACTGTTGAACAAATCACCTACTGCTCTTAGAACACATGTGACCTTTGACCTCTCTGCCCAACCAGATCGCACAGAAGTATGACCCTCAAAAGGAGGAGGAGCTGAGGGTCTGGATCGAAGACCTCACCGGCGCCTCTATCGGGCCTGACTTCCAGAAAGGCCTGAAGAATGGAGTCATTCTGTGCACGTAAGCCGAGAGAACGGGCTGTCTGTCACACAGCACCATGACGACCATGATCATCTGGTTTATTATGACCAGTGATTTGGGGAAATATTTAATATTTTTCTCTTTTTCTTCCCAGTCTTATCAATGAGCTTGCCCCAGGCTCTGTGAGAAAGGTCAACCAATCCGCACTGAACTGGCACCAGGTGAGTTACATGATGACACATGCATTTGGGCCAATTAAGGGTGCGGCAAAATTGGTGTGTTTTGGTAGCGCTGTACATTAGTGGTGACGTTGCATGCAGTCAGAATGCTTTTGCACATACTTAACAAATTGCTCTCTGTGCTGCAGTGTTGTGCTTTTCTTTCGTTCAGATGTCAGTGAAGTGAATCATGTTCAGGCGTAGTGTTGCCTGTATGCTGGCAGCTGATGTTGCTTTAGAGCCAATGATTGGAGTTGTTTCTAAAACTGGTTTATTCACTAAGATGAAGCCAGTCACAGTAAACACACTCCCTCATTCGACGGCGACTGAATGTTGCAAACACAAGCTGTTTTTAAAGCTACACGGCTGTTTCTTAATAACCATTTTCATTCTATCCACACTTCTGTCATTTAAAGCCCCGCACACTCTCATTAATGTTCAAACTGTGTTCTAATCTAGCTGGAGAACCTGACGAACTTCATCAAAGCCACCACAGTGTACGGCCTGAAGCCTCATGATATCTTTGAGGCCAACGACCTGTTTGAGAACGGCAACATGACGCAGGTCCAGACAACGCTGCTCGCACTGGCTAGCATGGTGAGTCTTTTTTCATTTAAAGTCAAATCATTCTTATGCTAAATGATTTCGAATTTTATGAAAACTTCCTCGATAACCATGTACACTGTCTTCTCTCTCAGGCGAAGACTAAGGGCATCCAGTCTCGCGTTGACATCGGGGTGAAGTACGCTGACAAGCAGGAGAGGATGTTTGATGACGAGAAGCTGAAGGCTGGACAGTGCGTCATCGGC
This sequence comes from Serranus cabrilla, assembly GCA_903364295.1. NCBI lineage: Eukaryota > Metazoa > Chordata > Actinopteri > Perciformes > Serranidae > Serranus > Serranus cabrilla. Next base: position 399,928 of record CAFUXE010000442.1, read on the forward strand.
CTGCAGGTAAACATTTTATTTAATTTTTTTGCCAGCTCAGTTTTACATCTGAAACCCAAACTAATTACCGCTACAAAGGAGGTATTTTTTATAGCTTTGGTTTGTTTGTCAGCAAGATTACAGAAAACCACTGGTGTAGTAATGGGATTAGTCATATCAAACCCCACACACTGGTACCAGTGGTCCCCTGCTGTCACCTGCACATGTAGAAGATCAAACTGCATACAGTAAGCACCTGGAACAGTCTTACCGGATCTCCCATGAAACCTCTGTCCACAGCGACACTATTGTAACAATGCTTTTTTTCTTTCTAAGACTAAGGTGTGGCTATGGAAACAAATACACACCTATGCACATTTAAATATGACTCAATTAGAAACGCCTTCCTTGCAGTGGTGTAAAAAGTAATAAGAGCCCTTACTTAGTATTAATGCCAAACCGTGAAATGACTCCACGACAAATAAAAGTCCTGCATTCAAAATTAAAAGTACTCATTATGCAAAATGGCCCCACTCAGATTGTTAGATGTTGTTAGATTTTTGATTATGATTTTCTGATACATTGATGTAAGCAGCATTTTACTGTCATCAAGGTCGGGCTAATTTTAACTACTTAATATAGTTTGATCTGGTTACATTTATAAACATGCATCATAGTTTTACATAGATTTCATATTTAAATTTAAATCTTGACCTGAAAAGTAGCAGCTAAATGTCGTGGAGTAAAAAAAATAATATCTGCCTCTGAAATGTAGTGAAGAAATATAAAGTTACATATGTGGAAATAGTACAGTACTTGAGTAGAATTACTGAGTTACATGCACAGTTGACATAATGAGGCTTCCGCTACTATATTTAATATTTTGACATGAATCTAATAATTTTTGGAAATGTAGATCCAGGCATGTGTTAAGGGTTTGTTCAAAGTCTTGAAAGTGCTTAAAATACTATTTAAGTTGTTGAGGCTTGAATTTGAATTTCAGTCCTTGAAAGGCCTTGAACTTTACTCCTGTATATTGTGGTTGAGCTCGCAGATCAAACTGGACTTTTGCACTTTTAGTTCTGGCATCAAACCACCATAGTGTGAACTCTGTGCTCACTGACTCAAGCTGTGCACACACAGCATAAAATCACATTTTATTTAAACCACTTCTCATTAAATTGTGTTTCCAAATGAGACAAACGGCCTTTATCTACATTGAGTATGTAAAGTGACTGACAGTGGAACTCAGATCAGTTATAACTCAGGAATTATCTGCTGAATCGGACATGTGAAGCTCTTCACCTGTTTGAAAGCTGAGTTCACAGCTGCACGTCGAAACTATTGCGAAACAAGCCTCCGTCATGATGTCATGTCATGCAGGGCATGCTTTAGTATAAATACTGCTCATTGTTCTCACTGCCTCTGTTTTGTCACTGCTTCCGTCGCCAAGAAAGATGTGAGGTGACTGAGGGCTTCCTACCTACACAGTGAGGAAAAAATACTGTTTACAACTCCCTGTGAGGATAGTGCAGTCAGAGCTGACAGCTGACTGAAACTTTAAGGCATGTTTGCCCAGTGTCATGATTACATCAACATCGCTCCGTCAAAATGAGATTACGCAACATTTTACAGCTGTAGCAAGTGGTTTAACCCTCTGAACCCCATGACTCACAAGCAGGTTTAAAAGGCATGTTTTGTTTAAAGACCCACCAAAATTACACTATCGAGTACAGCCAGAAACTGTAAATATAGAAATTATCATCAGATTTTCACATTTCAGACCATTCTTGGAGGAATTATGTGTGGACACTTCCATTAGGAATAAAATCTAATCTTAAGAGTTTTATTTAATCTACATGTTTCATTTAAAATTCTTACCAAATATAAAGTACTGCACTAAATAGCCCCTGTAAAAAAAAAACATTTTGTATTCATCAGTGCAGCTGTAACACCATGAACTGCAAGCTGTTTGCACAGAGCAGAGAGGAGAGGACAAGTGGCTGTAAATAATTTGTCCGTGTTTATTGCATATGTTTCAGGACTTATCTATCGGTTTGTTGTATTTGCCATTTTTATTTTTCTGTCATTTATATTCACACCTCTTGCCTCTGTTTTTGCTGCTGTGAATTTACCCATTGTGGGATCAATAAAGTCTAATTACTGTGGCCTTGTTTTTTAGATTAAAGTGGTGTTTCCAATGTTTGAAGTAAACTTTCCTTCCGTCTCATGACCGTGTGTTTGTGATGTTTCTGTGTTTTAGATGGGGACCAATAAGTGCGCAAGTCAGTCAGGTATGAACGCGTATGGCACCAGGAGGCATCTATATGACCCCAAGACTTCAGTCCAGTCTCCCATGGACAACACAACCATCAGCCTGCAAATGGGAACCAACAAGGGAGCGAGCCAGGTACTGCAACATATCAAACTCCTCATGAAATCCTAATTATAGGACTCCAAGGGAAAAAAGCCCCAGGCATCACATATTCTCTGTCCTTCCACTTCTGTCAACAGTGTCTTGTTTCGTCTTGTAGAAAGCTGCAAACTCCTGGATTGTCTTCAGCAAGACGAAACTGACACTTGAGCTGTTTATGCAAATACACCTCTACAAAAAAAACGAGTTGTATAAATGTTGTGAATCTTTCCTGCAGGCTGGTATGACGGCTCCAGGGACAAGGCGTGCCATCTACAACGAGAGGCTGGGCACCGACAAGTGTGACAACAGCACCATGTCCCTTCAGATGGGCTACAGCCAGGGAGCCAATCAGAGCGGCCAGAACTTCGGCCTGGGACGGCAGATCTTCGACGCCAAGTATTGTCCTAAAGCTGCAGAGGTCGTGGATGATCAAAACGGAGGCGGCGTCGCCCGCGAGTACCTCCCAGACTACCAGGATGAGGGTTACCAAGGTTACCAGGAAGAAGAGCCGGTGTACCAGGAAGATGGGACAGATTACTAGGAAAAAGGAAGGAGCTGAGGAAGGGAAAGCGCAGAGAGAAACTGTTATTTTTATATACACAGGATGTTGCACCTCTTTGGGTCATATCTTTTTTAGTATTGTATGAAATTGTTTTCTTACCCCCGTTTGTGCAAAACCAATGTTACACATATCATGATGAACTGCATTCCTGTGACTTTTGTATTTAAAGTGACCACAAGAGCCAATCGTTTTGGCTTAGCTAGTTTTCTATCCCAGGGATTTTTTTTAAAGTGCCAAAGCCCTTGTTGTTTTTTTCTTCTGTGTTTTTGCTGACTCATTAGTTACATTAAGGGAGATCCCCAGGTTTTTGTGAGGGCAACACGAATCAAAAGTGAAACAATAGGGAGATTATAAAAAAAGAAGCATTTTTAAGAATCATGTTTGATCAAAACACCCATGCTTGTGTTTCTCTGTATTCTCTGTATCTTTATGAAAACATTTCCTGTGAATGCGAATGTACATGTGTCTTCGGTATCTGGGTTATCTCCTCAGTATTGGTCGTTGCGAACACTTCAGTTGTTCAGAGAGATGAGGGAACAATTTCTTCTTCGAACAAACTAGTCTTACCTCTTCATACTGTCTTTTCTCTCATTCATTTCACTTTTTCCTTTTTTTAATGGAGGAAATATTTCCCTTGTTTGTATAACCAGTACAACTGGAGTTAAGCTTGTTTTCTTTGGATGGTGGGGGAGTGGAAACAAAAACACACGAGAAGTTTTGAACATTCCAAGCAAGAATACTGGATTCTTCTTTCTTTTTGTCAGTGAGTAGTAATGTTTAAGTTAATCAATCTTAATCATTGGATGATATGCGAAACCAATCATATCATTTGATCATTCAAGATTATTATTTATGCATATTTGTGATTTGAATGGGGGCTGTTTTGTACCTTGTCTCTGAAAAACATTTAGTATTGGACTATACTTTCAAAGAAAAGTTTGAATTAAAGTATGTTTTTGTGAATACGGTGTAATAAAATGTGTATTCATTATCATGTGTGGATTTGGTTTGTAAAAGAAAAACATCAGTTAGTTGCATCATGAGAGCATTTTAATCAGACTTATAGAAAATGATAAGTGATGGCATGACAAACCAGTTGACCACAGAAGATAACTGCTGAAACAGGAAGAGTTATGAAACGTGTCCTTTCATTCTTACTGCACTTACAGTATCATACTTCCCTATGAAACAATATATAACATGACTGCAATGTATCCCATATACACCAATCAGTAATACAAGTATCTCAGTCATAGTCATGATACACAAATCAAGATCAATTCATATAAAATGTTTAATCTGAAAGTACCTATCAAATAAATGTAGTGCAGTAATAAGTATAATATATATAATAGTACATATATAATTCCATTATACTTCCCTGTAGTCGAGTAGAAGGATAAAGCAGAATCAAATGTTAAGACAAGGGCCTCAAAATTGTAGGCTACTTAAATATGCACAACACGACTTAAACGGTCTTAAACACCAATGACTCGACATCATATGAAAGTACTTGATACCCTCTCTGAAGCCATGCTGTATGCTATGAAGTTGCAATGTAATTGCTACTTTTTGAATTATTAAGTTAATTGCATTTGTTTTTAACAAACGTGTTTTAACAGTCAAGCCTAAATTCATATTTCAAAGACATTCAGGATTTTTCTTTTTGCAAATTTAATATATTCTCATAATACTCTATCGCTAAAATGGGATTATATTTGGGAAAGTGCACCATTATCAGAATCAGAATCCCGGGAGGAATATTGTTTTGCTCCAGTTCCTGCAACAAAGAATTTAAAAAAAAATAGAAGTATATAATTATATAGTAGTATATAGCAAAATATACAGACTTGAGAAAATATACAAACTTAAAACAGATACAGACTCAAATTAATAGTCTGACAAAATTCCATTATTGCAGAAGTAAGAAGGTGACAATAAATAATATATTTCAATTAAAATTATAATGAGTTTAAATGTGATTTGTTAAGGACTTGACTGTTTAGACTTCAGACAGTGCAATGACTTGTGGCTTGCAAAACATTAACTTGGTCCATCTCTGAAAAAACATTCACCTACAGTTTTTTTATGATTGATGATATAACACTGTGCTACATTAATAATAAAAAAAGGGACACGTTGTTAAGAAACCTGACACTGTACAGAAACTTTAGTTATTGTATCACAGCACCACCTGGTGTTCACAGCGGGGACTACAGACCGGAAGACACCACCGGATGTTTGCCTCAAAATCATCATCCCGCGATATGAGGTCTTGCGAGATTTCCGTCCGTTCTTTCCTCCCGTAACTTCAGGCAAGATGGTAGGTGTTCAACCGATCCTGAAGCTTTTCTAAATATAATCTATATGCATCTGAACTCTAAAATAACTGATTAAGAAAGCTGACTGTGTCATCCGACAGATACACGCGTTCACTGGGCTTTCAGATGAAAATCGTTGCTCAGAGTGTCAGATTAATGTATGTTTAAAGGCAGTGTATTAGCCTGAGCTATGGCCGTCCGTGGCTAAGCTAACCCGGTGGTTCAGCGTACTCCGCACATTTGCTAAATATGACAATTAAAATACCATTAAAAGTCAGAGCGAGGGTTAATATGATGTGCCGTATATGTTAACCTGTGCCATAAAACGTTTTTTTGTTAAAGCATTTGCGTTACAGCGTATCTGTCAAAGCTAAATACTTAGCTGGGCTGATGTCTCTCTCTCTCTCAGGCGGATACCGAGATCAAGAAGAAGCGTACCTTCAGGAAGTTCACCTACAGAGGTGTGGACCTGGACCAGCTTCTGGACATGTCCTAGTAAGTACTACAGAGCTTGAACAGCTGATGCTGCATAGTGGTCAGCTGGTAAACTAAAACATGTTTACTAAACTTTGTAAATCTAGATCCCTCAGTCTTACTATACACAGAAAGTTCCCCATTGAGGCCCTAAATGGAGGTTTTGTTTTTTGCTGTAGTAGGAGTTATATTGACAGATTAGTCAATCACAGTAGATCCAGGGTACTCTACTTGCTTTGCCCAGGGCCAATTCATGTGGGGTGGCCAGGGATTACAAATAATTAACAAATTTCAATAATCAGATGTGTTTAATAACTTGGTTTAGCCAATTACAGAGTATGTACATAGATTTGAGCACATTTAGGCCTCTATTTTGATGCTTTTTAGTACTATGATTCCTTGTTTATTTAAAGTACAAAAATACACTGCACAGTTCTACATGTTATAAAACATGTAAGAGGGTCTCATTGACAACACCGTCCTCTCCTCCTGTGTAGTGAGCAGCTGATGCAGCTGTATTGTGCCCGCCAGAGGAGGAGGCTGAACCGTGGCCTGCGCCGCAAGCAGCAGTCCCTCCTGAAGCGTCTGCGCAAAGCAAAGAAAGAGGCTCCCCCCATGGAGAAACCAGAGGTGGTGAAGACCCACCTCAGGGACATGGTCATCCTGCCTGAGATGGTCGGGTCCATGGTTGGAGTGTACAACGGCAAGACTTTCAACCAGGTTGAAATCAAGGTGAGGAATAATGGTCTTGAGTGTATCTACACATTTTGAAACCCCTGTTTGCTTGGACCTCCTATCCATTACTCTGGCCACAATACTGTAAAGGAACATAATTTCCTGTTTAAACTCAAGTTGACATTGGGGTAATTTGTAAAAACATAATTGGCATGAATGTTGTTTTAAAAGTACAGTAATGTGCAGGTATATAGCTTTTCTATGTGCAGAGCAGGTGGTCAGATTAAAGTACCAATATCTGCAGCTGGCCTATGTTTAAAGCAGTTTGTAGGTCTGCCTACAAAGCCATTATCTCCTATAAATAAGGGCAAGGCGGTAGACATTAAGTTTAAGCTTTTAAAACCTGGTTGACAAGTTGCTGCAAATGAGAGGTCTTAGAGAAGAAATGTGTTCTTGAAAATCCATACATTACATACAGTATCATTGACAAACAGCTCAACATAAGGTTGTAACAATACCATTATTGTAACCTCTGATGAAATACTAGTATACCAAAAATTATACTTTGTATCTTCCAAATCAGTGGCAAAGACTGGATAAAGTTGGAGGCACAATTCTGTTTAGGTTTGCTACTTTTGATAACAAATGCACAAAAGTGATGTATGTAAAGCCTAAATAAAAACGATGCTTGAAAAAAGTCTATTTACAAAAAAAGTCTGAACATTCAATATATTGTCTTTGTACAATTTTAATTGAATGTCAAAAAATAAGGAAATTACTATGTTTCATTTAACTAACATTTTAGGCAATGCCCCAAATGTTTTTGGGTTCAGGGTGGTATAATTAATGGATATCAGTTTTTATGGCGTAGTAAAGAAAAATGATTGCTACTTTTGACAACCTTAGTTGATAAAGCTTTGAAAAGTAATTTTAGACCTGTTCATATAACAATTCTATAAACTATTCTTGTTCTACACTTTATAAAGAAAAATGCCAAACTGCATTAAGTACGAGGCGATAACTAACTGTTGACCAAATATTTTTAGTGTGTAAATGTGTGCAACCTTGAAGTATACCTGTGTCCCCTTTGAATTAATGACAAAGGATGCAGGATGTTAAAGTATAATGGTACTGATAAAAACATTGCCTATAGGCGAAACGATTCACAATATTGAAAGGAAATGCTTTTTTTTGCATATATTGCGACATGTCTGCAGCAACATATCTCTGAATTTAAAATGGTGTTTTGGTACCCCATAGCTCTGCCATACAAAAGCACTAATTTAAAGTTTCTTTTGGCAGATATTCATTCTTTAGAGCTGAAAATGTTGCTGTTAATCTTGTCAGACCTCAGGTTATGATGTTGTTACTAAGATGTTTCTCCTCTCCACAGCCTGAGATGTGCGGTCACTACTTGGGCGAGTTCTCCATCACTTACAAGCCAGTCAAGCACGGTCGCCCTGGTATTGGAGCCACACACTCTTCTCGGTTCATCCCTCTGAAGTAAAATGGCTGTATTCTTTGTACAAATAAAAAAACTGGTCGCACCAAAACATGTCTGCTTTGCTTTCTTGGGCATAATATTCAAAATGTAAACAAGTTGCTTTTCAAGCTTGAGTTTTCTACTTTTGGGCTGTCTTGATTGACAGTTTGGGTGGATTTAAGATAACAGTTTGCAAAGGTACACAACAGGGTTTTTCTTTAATGAGTTGTGGCTGTTACTGAGAAACTTGATGTCTATATAAATGTTACTTGTATAAATACTGAATATGTGAATAGACAAACACCAGTGGTTTTTTTTATTTCAATTGGAAAATATTTTCTTTAATGCATATTGAATCCAGAGATTGAAACCTTAAATGACATGATTTTGAATGTTTACCCCTTCTCAACGGTTAATCTGAGAGAATACAAAAAGGCGTAAGAGACCATAAATGGTTATGATATATTTCTGAACAAGTGAGTCAATAAAACTGGATATTGTGACGCGTCCTGCGACATGGCACATGACGCGCAGTGCTGACCATCATTGACGCCGCCTAACAGCGGCAGTGCGGCCCTGAAAGTGTACCGGTGTGAACCCCGGTAGAACGAAGGTTCCTCCTTTTTCCGATCTGAAGCCAGCTACATTTTCTGTGTGGCCGCTGTGGGCCATGGATACAACCTTTAGCAGTGTCACAATCTGTTTATTATCACCAAGATAATAAAATCTAGAACTTGGTAAAAGAAACAGTGGCCATATTGGTAAGTATTCTTTTTTGATTCCAACATATTTTGTTTTGACTGCCGACTAAATGTCTCTTTTTACAAGAAACTATGAACCGCTAGTTAGCGGCTCGCTAGCTTTTTGCTAAGTAACGTTAGCTGGCTAACGTTTGTTAGCTTCGGAACGAAATGACAGAAGAGACCTGTCATGTCAAAATGCATCTAAATGAGCGTTTTAAAACAAACACAGTTTATTAACTGTCACTTTTCAACAACTTGGGGTTTCGCCATTTACTGCCAAATGTAACTAACCTGTGTAACGTTTAAAATGTTAACGCAAACGAATTTGCCGGTGTTTTCCCTGGTGTGACTGTGTAGTTGAAATCCGAGAACAAAGATCTATTGTAGGCTAGCTAACTGTTCATTAACGGTACCGGTATTTTACTTCATCCGAATTGTTCCCTTACTCTTAAAATGACAGTTATTTAGACTATTTAGCCAACTGCAGAGCTAAATATGACATTTCCATCTTTTAACGTTAGACGCTGCAGTGTAATTCTTTACATTTTAACACTGTTTGTTTATACACAATATTACCGGGGCCACGTTAAGTTAAAGTTTAATGTTCATGGGGTGATTTAAGCAAAATAAAGCCTGTGGTATTGACGCCCGTTTTTTTTTGTACAAGCACACAAATAGATCTACACTTCAGTGAATCTCCATTTATAAATACTGTATACCTCCATCGGTCCACTCATAATGCGGATACACGCAGTAGGTTCCAGGTGACATTTAAATGTGTGATTCTGGTTGTTTCTTATTTATTGTTGAATTGACCCTTAGCTGGTGACCCAAGCTGAGGTTTTATGGTGGTTGGTGTTTTTGTTGTGAGCTCAGGGTTTTTTAAACCCAGGTTTAAGGTGCTTCACCACAGTATCAGACCAGCCTACCATAATTCCCTCAGACTAACATAAGAAAGGCACAGTTAGGAGTGCAAGTTTTTTTTCTTACTACTGTTTGGGTTACACTAATCCCTTACACCACACAGAAGTATAAAGGAAGGAATGTGGGGTTTTTCCCTTTAGCCTGTACTTCACCTGCAGCACACTCAGAGACATGCCCGTCCATCCAGTGAAATTTAACTGGAATTATGATCCTTAATTGTCACTATGGCCTTGGTTATATGGCTCATGTTTATATGTTTATAAGTCAATATACTTTAAAGTCCTCATGAATTATTTATGCTTTTCCTGTATTCCTCCATGCACATTGTGTTGTACTCTTAAGACTAGTCTACAGAAAAACTGATACTATCCTCCAGTCATGAATGTCTTATCAGTCAAGAAAAGAAGAAATCAAAAGTATGTTCATACCTGGCTATCATAATGAGACTGTGCCCCAAGTATAGCAGTTAACTATTTGCTTTTTTCTGTTCTGGACTTTTTTCATGATTTTAGTGCTGTACTTTGTTCATAGGTTACAGAGTCGAAGTGAGGTGCGTGGACCGGTGAATGCATAGAGTCAAGAAGGTTAAGCTTTGTGACAGTAAAGAGAGTATCTGGAAAAGGTACAGTAAAATCTTCATGGTATATCTCCTTAAACTGCTTTAATGCTTATTAAAATGGATGAATAAACAATTACAATAATCGACTGTATGGTGCGTCAGGGTTTCTGCACCTCTTACCATTTCTTTTTAATATCGTCATCCAGCTGTGTGACAGTGAGCATGACGGCTGTGGACGGCCTTTCGGACAGCACAGAGGTGGTGGAGATGGAGGATGTCCCATCTCAGTTCTTTGTGGAGAAACACTCTTGGGAGGGCCTCCGCGACATTATCCACTGTAGCAGGAAGTACTCGGGCATGATCGCCAACAAGGCTCCCCATGACTTCCAATTTGTGCAGAAGAAGGATGATAATGGACCCCACTCCCACCGGCTGTACTACCTCGGTAAGGTGATGGATGTTTGATGATGGGGCACAAAATCCTGCTGCAGCTCAGGATATGTATTTTCTACATATTCTCTACTTTGTAAACCTTACACAGGACCTCAGTTGCATTTCCTTGCTCTAGGCAGCAGAATATCATTGCCACACAATATTAAAACACTCACTGTGTCAAATTTCTCTTCCAGTTATCACAAGCATTTTATTACTTTCTTTTCTATTTGCTTTCCAGGAATGCCTTATGGAAGCAGAGAGAACTCATTACTCTACTCAGAAATCCCCAAGAAGATTCGGAAAGAGGCTCTCTTAGTGTTGTCATGGAAACAGATGCTGGATCACTTCCAGGTGAATTCCCCGTCTTTTCCCATTTTTGCGATGCCAGAACCGAACAGCACAGCATGATGTGTCTTACAACTGGTTGAGTAATTGCAGGCCCAGTGTGTATTTTTTAAGATAGCATGTCGACTTCACAGGAGCTAAAGGGAAGCGATATGGGCGTGACTCCCCATTCCACAAAAATATCCATTAATCAAACTTTATGTATCATAGTGGAACAATTCTGAGCACTGAGAGAAGAACATGTTTGTTTTAGAGGGATGGACAAAAGCTGTGGAATTTTTAATATTTGTTTTTTTAAAGATATTTTTTGGGCCATTTTACGGCTTTATTGATTGTGAGAGATACAGAGTGAAAAGGGGAGACAGAGGGGAAGACATACGGGAAAGGGCTCCCAGTCGAATTCAAACCTGGGCCCCTCTGTGGTATGCGCTCAATCAGGTGTGCCAACGGGATGCCCCCGTAATTTGGATTATTGCCTGTGGTGTAGTTATCAATAACTTCCTCTGCACTCTGCTTGTCACTAATTGACCTGCGCACCACCAGTCTGCAATGACAGCTTTCCCACTTCAGCTCTGTTACAGCTCTGTTACTACCTCTGCTGCAATCTCAGAGGCGGAAAAACTCTGTCCTTCCAGTCCATCAATTTTGTACAGACAGCAAAGCACAATAAAGGCGCACTATTCCTGCCTTGAAAAGGCTGTGTTAAAGCTCTTTTTGAGATAAGTAGTGCTTGAAAATAAGACGGCATTGCTTTTAGAAACATATCTCAGATATGTTGTGAAACTTGAAAGATTAAGCAACTGTAGTATGAAGTATGAGAGGAATGCTTGCACTGTACAGCCATTGTATGGTTATTTGATCTGTGAGGGATAGAGCAGTTGTATGTGGTTCTATCAGATACATTTCACAGTAATAATCCTGTCTGTGCTTACTTAGCACACTATAACGTTCAACCCTGAGTCCAAAACGTTTCCAGATCTAAATCTTAAATATAACAGAATGTGATCATTTGCTAAAAATGTGTGGCATATTCAACTGTTCAACTTTTATGGAATCTCCATTGTGTATATCACGCAAACTTGAGAACAAAACCTCTTGTGTTTATTCTAATAAAACATATTCTGTTGGTTCTTTCAGGCTACGCCACACCAGGGGGCCTACTCTCGAGAAGAGGAGTTGCTGAGAGAGCGTAAACGTCTTGGGGCATTTGGCATCACCTCATATGACTACCATGCCCAGACAGGCCTGTTCCTCTTTCAGGCCAGCAATAGCCTCTTCTACTGTCAGGATGGAGGCAACAATGGTTTCATCGTGAGTAAACTCTGCAGTGCAGCTGTGTGTCTTATCTGAATGGATGAATGTGTTTGTAATTTAATAATCTGTATTACTACTGATTACTGTTGGCCCTCGTTACAAATAATGGCTCTAACCCCTAGCTCTAAGAAGCACATGTCTGTCGGTATGTTTGTGTTTGTTACTGTTTATAAGGTTAGCGGTCCACTGTTAGCAGTTGGGTTGAATTTGGGATACTGATTGACATTGTTTTGAGTGCATCCTTAAATACGACCCTTTTTACATTGTGTTTTACCTTTTAAGTAACTTTTTGATCACCTTGTCTTTTTGTGTTCCTCTGATTTTGTTTACCCTTTGTAAATTCTTTCTCCAGGAGGGTGGATGCTTTCTAATGTGCCTCCTCTAATTATTACACTGTATCTATATTTTAAAAAAGTTCGTGAATCAATCTTCTCTTTGCCTTGGACTAAGATTAGTATATGTTGGTTTTAGCAGTATGCTCCTGTAAAGCCTGTGGAGATCAAGACCCAGTGCTCAGGGACCCGCATGGATCCCAAGATCTGCCCTGGAGACCCTGACTTCATAGCCTTCATCAACAATAATGACCTGTGGATCGCCCACATAAAGACTGGCGAGGAAAGGAGACTCACTTACTGCCACAAAGGTCAGAATGCAACAAAATGTCATGCAATAAGTAGCTTCACATCCTTAAATATCCTCTATAACTTCCCTTAGAGCTATACATTATAGAACAGATTATGGTTTTGCTACTGGATTATTTACATTTTCCCTGTATTTTCATCATCATTATCTGATACTCCAACATGGACAGAAAATACCAATGAATTGCCTCCATTCTATCTTATTCTTTAAGATGAAAATGCACAGTATTATATCATTTGTATGTTTTATACCAGTGACACTAAATGTAAGATATCTGTTTTTCCTAATTTCTTAAACATTTTTCCAGGTGTGGATAATGTTAAGGAGGACCCAAAATCTGCAGGTGTAGCAACTTTCGTCATCCAAGAAGAGTTTGACCGTTTCACTGGATACTGGTGGAGTCCCTCAGCAGTGGAAGGTATTTGTTATGCCTTGAGTCTTCATGATTACATGCCAGATTTTTAAACATTCAGATTTTTTACACTGTATAGTTTTTCCCCTGACTGATTGCATGCACTATTTTCTGTCTACACTTGCCTCAAATGAATGCTTTTTCTCCCCGTCAGACCCTAACGGAGGTAAAACAGTGTACCTGCTTTATGAAGAAGTGGATGAGACGGAGGTAGAGATTATTCATGTTCCATCTCCAGCACTAGAAGAGCGGAAAGCAGACGCATACAGATATCCCCGCACAGGTAAGTGTAGCCCAGTGCTGCCTCTACACACACACATACATACATACACAAGCTTGGAGCAGTGATTTTTTTTTATTACTGATTTCTATCACTTTCAACTTTTTTTGATTTCCTTATTTACAGGTAGCAAAAATCCCCAGGCCACTCTTAAACTGGCAGAGATCAAAACAGACCATCAAGGAAGAGTAAGTCTTTCATCATCGTCCTTTTGTCTTCTCTGAAATGATCATTCAGAGTTCCTAATGTGTGTTTATGGCTGTGCTTACAGATTGTGAGCACGCAAGATAAAGAACTGGTACTCCCCTTCACCACCCTGTTTCCTGGAACTGAATACATCGCCAGAGTAGGATGGACAAGTGACGGCAAATTGTGAGTGTGACTTGAGCCTTTTGACTCAACGAGGCTCTGCTGTTATTTTTTAAATAAACCTCACAGCTTGGTATTGGGACTCTTGTTGTTTCATGAATTGGGATACATGTGGATACCTTTCGCATTTAGATAATGGTTGTGTAAATGGGAGCTTCACTTACAATTAGTTTCAGTGTTTTTCACCTTTCTCTCCCTTGACACCAGCAGCATCATCACAGTAAACTGTAAAGAGATGGGTGCAGTGTGGCTTGTGGAATTGTGGGACTGTTTAGTTTATTGTACACAGTGCTTGTAAAAAAGTATTTTGGTTATAGGGGCATATGTAAGTGTAATGCTAGTGCTGTAGAGTTGTATAACCTCCTGTTCTGTCTTCTCTGTGTCCCCCCAGTGGCTGGGCAGTGCTTCTGGACCGCAGTCAGAGGAAACTGCAGCTGGTCCTGCTGCCTCCAGCCCTCTTCATCCCCGTCACAGACGACCCAGCCCAGAGGCAAGAGAGTCTGGAGGCTGTGCCCAGTAACGCACAGCCATACATAGTCTACGAAGAGACCACAGATGTCTGGATTAATGTAGGTTTTTCCGCATTCTTTGTTTACCTTAATGAACTTATTGTTATGGTTGTGAATGCTGTGAGATTTTTCTGCTGTAATAATTCAGTAACCGCCTGTTGTTCTCTTTCCACAGGTTCATGATATATTCTATCCATTTATTCAAACGACAGAAGATGAATTTACCTTCATTTGGGTTAATGAATCTAAAACAGGTTTCAGCCATCTGTATAAAATCACATCGCTGTTACAGCCGGGCTGCTACCACTGGACGGAGGACTACCAACACATAGAGGGTAAGAGTCTGGGTGATGCTCCTGCATTCATTTGAAATGATTATATCAAATTATCACAGTTTACTTCAGAGTGTTTGGTATGTCAAGGAATTGTTGATTGATTGTTGATTATGTTATCTGTTTGCTGAAGGAGACTTCAAATGTGCAATCAAGGAGGAGGTTACACTGACCAGTGGAGAATGGGAAGTGCTGGCAAGACATGGTTCCAAGGTTAGACACTGTCTGTCACTACTGAATACATAGTTTCAACCCTATAAAATATTTGCAATTTTTAGAGTGCAAATCCAGAAAGTATTTGGATAGTTACATACATTTTGTTGTGTTTACTCCATACAAATGCTATTTGTAATGCTATTAAACAATGATTATGAGCTCAAGGTTCTGACACTCAGCTTTTAGTTTGAGGATGCTCATCATTGTGCTTGTTCTTAAATTGGGGAAGTTGTTCTGGGTATGAACGCCCCTAAGCCACCGTTTATACTGAAAGACGTTAAAGGTTTAATAAGTTACATTTCTGTATCAAAATGTCTAAAAACAACCAGACTAGTGGTATATATTTTGTTAAGTTGTGTGCATTATTCTAAATGTTTAAACCCAGTGAAATGTCAGATTACGTCAGATAGTAATTGCAAATGTCATCCAAATGAATTATACTCTTAATAACAATACATTTATTCTGCATAACGTTTTCTCTCTAGCACCACGCAGTATAATATCATGCCTTGGCTTCACTCCTATCATCTTTTCCTTTTGTGTTGCTCTTTTGTTAGATCTGGGTGAATGAGGCGTCCAAGTTGGTCTACTTCCAGGGCACCAGAGACACTCCTCTGGAGCATCACCTCTACGTGGTCAGCTACGACTCACCTGGAGATGTGGTCAGGCTAACCAAGCCCGGCTTCTCTCATAGCTGCTCTGTTAGTCAGGTAAAAAAACATACATGCACATTTCATTGGTACGTTTCTTTTTTTCTTCATCCAGCTGTTTATCCATCCATATAACAGCTCATCCAACAAACCCATTCCTCTAATAACAAGCCCTGTTTGGCTGCTGGTGATCAAACTTTTCAAGTAGCAAATACTTTATTAAAGAACATTTTAAGAATATTTACCTGCAGTATGATTTAAAATGTAGCTTATATATTTTCACAAAACAATTATTAATTTTAATGTGCAAGTGTGATTTTATTTATATATATTTTTTATTATAATGTAGTGTGAGTGCAGCAATTGAGAAAGAACAGAGAGACCATTTCACCTGCTAAAGAACAATGAAAGTTAAAGCACGTTTGAAACCTGAGGAAAGCTGTCAAAGCCAGGGATTGTTTGGATTCTGTTTGTTATAATGGGATAAATGTTCTCTGGCTGTCAGCAGTATTTGACACCGACAGAAGCTCAACTTGAGCTTTTTTGCACAGATCCTTGTAGTATGTGTGTAGCATTGCAATTGCATCCTCTCCTCTTTCTCTCTGTTCTTTCCTTGTCCTTGACATCCGTTTTTGTATGTGATTCTTTCTACGGTATTTACTTTTTGCACCTCTCTCCCCTCTCATTCTGCAGAACTTTGACTTTTTTGTCAGCCACTACAGTAACGTGAGTACGCCTCCGTGCGTTCACGTCTACAAACTGACCAGCTCAGAAGGCGACCCACTACACATGGTACCAGAGTTCTGGGCCAGCATGATGGAATCACCAGGTAAACAAGATGTCATGTAACCAATTGCTATACAGTATTTTCCTGACTTATTCAACATTAGAGAAGCAATAATTGAGAAAATGTGAGTTACTCAATAGTCAGCGTTTTGTTTTCAACATAAAACTGAATATCAGTTTTCTATAAAAGAAAAGCAATGTGTGAATGTTTTCAATTATAGTGCTTAGAAAGAAGAAAACGGCCAGCAAATTTGCTATTGGTGCTCTTCCACTTCATTCTCCATTTTCCTACACGTACACGTATTTTTTCTTACTGTGCAGTATAATCAAGTTTGAAGGTTGCCCAACTATCTGTGGTGTTATTTTTGGAACAATCAATAGCGCCAAGTCTGTGGGGGAAAGTTGAGGTCTGGTTCGGATTAGATCAAGGACGCTCAGTTCGATCCGAAGGGGCGTCCTCCAGAAAATCCTGACGACAATCAGATAATGTGCTGCTCAAACACTTTCGTCATCACGAGCGATTTGTGTCAAAGTTGATTGTCGTTTATGATTCATTAAAAGTACCAGGAGCGGGAAGGCAATCCTTTTCTGTCATGTTTACGGTTGTTTACGCTTTGGTAGAAGTGTAGCAGTCACAGAGTTACTGCCTCCACGGTCATTGGGGATGATGGTTCTATTAACTATCATCTCACTCTCTGAACCTCGGCAGTGCTTTTTATGCTCTGCCACATGTTAAATATATATATATATATATATATATACTCCTGCACCTCTATGGAAACAGCTCAAGCATGACGCAAAGTAGAAAGAACTAAGAAAATGTCTTTGGTCAAGTTCTACTCAGAGTTGACCCTTGATCATTTTGGAAACTCGCTAACCTAATGACCACATGTGTTGATATGTCTTCTAGGTTGCCCAGGAGATTACAATCCACCTGAGATTTTTGACTTCCCAGGAAGGTCGGGCTTCCAGCTTTATGGGATGGTTTACAAGCCTCACAACCTGCAGCCTGGCAGGAAACACCCGACTGTTCTCTTCGTGTATGGAGGCCCACAGGTCAGTGGATATATGCCATTTAATCTGTCTCAGATAGTTATCGCATAATTGTTTGCACAAAATACTGCTTTTAGCCCATATTACTGTGTAAATAATACAAACATTTACAACAACATTTTGCGTGTGTATTCAGGTGCAGCTGGTGAACAACTCCTTCAAGGGGATGAAGTACCTCCGTCTGAACACGCTGGCCTCACTGGGCTATGCTGTGGTCGTCATTGATGGGAGGGGTTCCTGTCAGAGGGGCCTTGAATTTGAAGGAGCACTGAAAAACAAAATGGTAAAGCAAGACTTGGAGAGTTAAATAAATTAAAATCATGCACAGCTGCCGGGTTCAATAACACTCTCATTTGCCTTGGTGTCTTCAGGGTCAGGTGGAGATTGAAGACCAGGTGGAGGGGCTGCAGTATGTAGCTGAGAAGTTTAACTTTGTGGACCTGAGCCGTGTTGCCATTCATGGCTGGTCCTACGGTGGCTTCCTCTCACTCATGGGGCTTATCCAGCGACCCAATGTCTTCAAGGTTAGAAGGCTTTTTCATCCTTCAGTATTGTAAAACCAACCGCTCACTTTCTATTTGTGAGCATTCTTTGCTTAGTCCTTTAGTATAATTAATTCCTCTCTAAAGTTTGTTTCTTGTATTAACTGCGCTTCTCCAGGCTGTACTTGTGATGTAGTTACCACTTACATCCACATGGTGTCTGTGTTGTACAGTGTATTGGACAGTAAGGATATTAGCTTACAATCCCATGCTAGAGGGATTTAAAGTACCATTTTTATAAAATAATTTCCACAAATTGTATATAAAACACATTACATCAGCGCACTCTGAACATATCCTGTAGAGTTAGCTATACAGTAAACTTTCCCCCTGTATCATGTTTTTGAGTGGCTCCATGTGCAAAATGAAACTTTTTCACTACTATTATTATTCTTTATTATTGTGCATTCTTTTTCATCTGACTACACCGTGCTTCCCTGCCAGTTGGCTATTGCAGGAGCCCCGGTGACTGTGTGGATGGCATACGACACTGGCTACACAGAGCGCTACATGGATGTGCCTGAGAACAACCAGCAGGGCTATGAGGAAGGATCTGTGGCACTGCACGTGGACAAGCTGCCCAGCGAGTCAGTACACACACTTGAGTTTAATGTTTGAAATGCATGTATAATATATCAGATATTTTTGCAACCAATTTAACAAACTGTACTGCCATGTAATTGCAAACATGTTTCATCATGAGTGCAGGGCTCTTGCTTTTTCCTGTCAAGTCAGGCTCCATATTTTTTTTAACTTGATTGACATTCTGTTTTTCTCGTGGGGAAGGCAGTGTTTCACCAAATATTTGTGTGTCATTCCCATTGTTGACCTAAAACGTGACTTATAAACCTTTAACCTTTTGAACTGAAAGCCACTGGCTTGAGTCTATGCTTGTTTGGCTGTGCGGCACTTTCAAGTAAGCACAAGTTGGTGCCTTTCCTTGCTCCTTGAACATGAAAAACAAGAACATCTCTCCTTTTTTATAACAGCTGTTATTAAAATGTGGAGAGTTTAAATTAAGATTTGAAGTGGCATGCCAACCAGCATGCCACTTCAAATCTGTAAGCACTGGTTTTTGAGAGGAAACCCTGGGGGCTTAACAAACAGCATGTTGGAGCACTGCTCTTGGATGCTTAAATCAAGCTAAAGTCTATGAAGCTTTGCAGCTGCAGCATTTAATCTTTCTATACATTTTTTTTTAAATATGTGAAGGCTTTTCCTGTTTTAAATCGTGAAGGAATGGGGAGTCTTTCACTGCAGGCAGCATGTGTTCTGTATGTCTTACTATTGTATGGAAGCCTATCATATTATAACCATGTAATCCTTATCGTTCCAGGCCCAACCGTCTGCTGATTCTCCATGGATTTCTAGATGAGAATGTGCACTTTTTCCACACCAATTTCCTCGTGTCACAGATAATCCGTGCTGGGAAGCCTTACCAGCTTCAGGTTAGCATCATAAGTCTTATTCTGCCCTCTAAAACATCTTTCTGAAGTTGCCATATGAAATCTCTGCATACTTGGTTGCCAGAATTTACAAACCATTTATCGTACTTTGCACAAAACAGCAAAAACATCATTTAAAAACACCACAGTCACACAATAAACACAAACAAACTGAATGGGGCAGCAGTAGACCAACTCTCATTTTCTGAAAGATACAACTACTACCTTGGGGCTTTTTTGTGCGTGGCTAAAAGTAGTTTTAAGGTAAGTATCTGAGGCCATTTATTCAGGTTCTCCTTTTTGAGTACTCAATAGTAGAAAGCAAAAGTGTGATCACATTATCCAGTTTGAAGTGCAACAAGTGGCGTTTCCACCAGTTCCCAAATGTTTTATTTCCCAATCACTCTATAAAAAGAGGATTACCATACCATTACGTCACCATAGAAAACACCAGTTCCAGTTAAGGACAGGGGATGCACTGGAAGTTATTCCCGTAACTCACACATGGTGTCATGGGGTATAAGGTGGATATAAAGAGTTGCGTCCTTTTACACACTGGGGGAATTTTTCACAATTGAAGCCCTACACAGACACTGACTAATTGTTTACCAGAGGGAACTCAAATATACTCTGAGGATTTTGCTCAAATGAAACTGAATCTCTTCTTCAACTGTTTTCTTTCTGGCAAATGTCTTCTTCTTCTACCATTTACTGACGAATTAGCCTACAGCAATACATTTTACTGCCATCTCCTGATGAAAGTCTGCAGCTTTGTTGATTCGCTCTAATTTTCTTTAATGCAAAATTTCAAAATTTCGCTTCAAAGTGTGATTCATTTTTAATGGAAACAAGGCTCCTCATACATGAAGTAAACATCACTCTGTAATTTGGTTGTCCTGTTTCTATTTTACAGGTATACCCCAACGAGCGGCACAGTATTCGCTGCCCTGAGTCTGGAGAGCACTACGAGATAATGCTGCTGCACTTTCTACAACAATACCTCTGAAATGAAACAACATGGGAGGAGTGAAGTCTAGTTTCCCCTCTGTCCTCCTTTACCCCTCCAGCTCACCGCCCATCTTTACTCTCCCTGACCTCTCGTCCCCAACCCTCATATCAACTGTTCACCCTGTCATCGAGAGACTGTCAGACACTGCATCCACAAGCCACTCTCTCCTATGAACTAGTCACCTAATGTCTCCACTATACTTCCCCCTTTTGCTCTGTCTCTGGTTCTGTTATTGCTTGCTCTGTGTCCTCCGTGCCCTCCCCCTGTGTACAGTCTGGGCTATGGTTTATGAGCACAGAGATTTGTTGTCTCACCCTGAAAGCTGAACAAAGACAAGGACATATGGAGAAATATTTGCAGGTTGTGTCACATTGACTCATGGCTCACCCACGTCCTCATCCCTGCAACCGTGATGGGTTTTTTGCCAAATGTTTTTGTGTCGTTTCCCCCCTGCTCCACCTGTTTTATTCACTTGAGTCAGTGGTAGGAACGGGGTTACAGTTCACGGATATGAAATGGAATCTCTTCTCATAATTGCAGACATGAGCTCACACACTATACATATGTAAAATACAGTTGTCTCATACACAAGCACACTCACAAAGAATTGCAATATCAATACATACTGTGAGTCCGTACCTTGCAGTTTGAGTAACGATGAAGAAAGGAAGAAAACCAAGACTCTTCCTCTGTCCACTTGTTTTAAGCGTGTGTTGTTTAAAATAAAATATTTTATGAATTTTTATTCTTTTTTTAATGAGTGCTGACAGAAGCTGCTCATTGATATTTTTGCGCCATTCTCTCCCCTCACATTACATTGCTCAAGATGTCTGCTTGCCTTCTTAACACATAATTTATATTTGCCAAAGTACCTCTTGACTCTTGATCATGCTGGTATTTCCTTTTTTTACTGCAATAAAGACAACAGGAGGGTGAGCACTGGAGTCTTACAACAGCTTTGTACCACCGGAATACAATTTGTACATGATAATGAATAAATGTATGAATTAATCACATGCTCTCTTTCGCTGTAGTCCTCTTATTCAAGCAGAGACAGACTATGCATGTTGTGTATTTGTGATATGGCTTTCTTGTGCACTGGTTTTCTTGTATTGATTTTTTACTGGCTTCCTGTCCTGTTCACATCAGAAGCACCTGATTAAAGCTCCACCACTGCTGCATCAAGGGCTTTCATGCACTCCACACCTTGCACCAGTGAGGCGGCAGCTGCCTGTCGACCCTTCACCCTCTTCCCTTTGTGAAAAGCACAGTTTCCATGGTAACCTTTTAATAACGAGGTGCTCCTCCTAGGTGAGTGATGCCTCAGCTTGATCTGATAATGCCACAGAGGTCGGATAATGGGAAGCTGCTGCCTTTATTCCCATTCCCCAGAATCACCACCTCAGCACAAAGGCCCGCTGCTCAGCCTCATCAAGCAGGTGATTGAATGATAGATATGAGGACTTATTATTCTAAAACTTACAAGTATTATTCGACAATATGCCAATTTGTTACTGCAGGAAACTAGTTAGCTAAGTGTAGCATAAATGTACCAACCTCCAACAGGTCAAAAATATGCTAGCAGCTGCTGTAAAGCTTACTAATTAACACCTTCTAACTTCTTGTTTTACACTTCTTTGCCTTATGAGGGCAAAACGGTGTTGGTAGATAACTTTTGGAGAGTCTCGCTGTTCCCCTGCTTTAAGCAAAGCTAAGCTAACCGTCTGCTTGCTGTGGCTTCATATTCAACGGAGACTCTTCTCTCTGTTAAGTCTCAGCAACAAGGTATTTCCCAGGTTGTCAAACTAGCCTTTTGTAAATGTGAACAATATAGCATTCTTGTTCTGTAAACAGGAGAAAACCGCACCTGTAAAGCACATTAATGAATATAAGATATCTAGTTTGTTTAATTTCTACTCAAAACAAAGTATGTCAGTTTGTGATTCTATGAAATACTATCTCGAGTCAACGAGTTCATTTGTGAGCGTTAGAGGTGCTGGTAGGTGTTGCTATCCCCCGTTTCCAGAATTCAAGCTAAGCTAAGCTAAGCTACCTGGCTGCTGCTGGCCAGAGTCATGTCATTTTAACTCTGCAAGAAAGTGAATGAGTATATTTGCCACAAACCTTTACTTACAAAAATGTGGAGAATGAATGATGCTTGTTCTATATGTATGAGAATGGTAGCTATCCCCTTTATAGAACCAATGTTACTGGTGATTTGTAAGGTCACAGAGCAATGTGTTTATGAGGTATGTCGAGTAGGCCAACTTCCATGCCTTTCATTTCCTTTGCAGGTAACAAGCACTGTCCCAGTGTTTTTGAACGGCCTGTTGTGTTGCAGCCAGACGTTGACTTTCGCCGGCTACACTGATACACAGAAGCGAAAGGTCAGTTCAGAGCACACTCCATCACATCAGCTGTTACAGAGGTTGATCCTGAGCTGAGCCCGTTGTTAGTGCTCGGAGGATCAGTAGGGATGAAGCACCTTAACAGTAAGCCCGACAACATAGAAGAAAGTGGTACAGTGAAAAATCAAAGCTGACACCTTGAAGCTCCTGAAGTTTGCTTCCACGTAACGTGACTAAGCTGCTAAAAAGATACAAGAGATCTGCCACGTGTAGCTCAATGAAGTGGGCTCGTTCTACTGTATGGGTTTGGGCCTGAACGTTGTTTCCAAAGAAAGTCTGTCTATCCAGACTGGCTTGGTTGAATATGAAAAATGAATGAGAATGAGAATGAAAATCAAAGACAGATCTTAATTGCTTTAGATGAAAAAGAATAATAGGCTATGTGAGTATTGAGAAATTTGAAATGTCCTCTTGATTAAACCACAAATTAAGCTAATATTTTTTGATGATTTTATTATCACCAGTAATGGCAAACAAATATGGTATCTGTAATATTTCTTCTTTTAAGCTTAATATAATAGACTGTATAAATAAGGTTCATATGCATTTGATATAACATGCATATATGGAAAAGGGCTGCTTGCATAGTACATCCACTTATCTTAACTCTACTATATTTGCTAATCATTGTTTTTAGGTTTGTTATCAGTTGACGGTTTTATGCCCCTGTACGACTTTCAGATGTATTTTTTTACCGTCTTGTAGATACTCTCAAAGTGACACATAACACACGGACAAAAGGCAGTATCAGTTTAGATCAATTTTATTGGCTCTCTATGGACCCAAAATGGTTAAAGTCTCTTAAAAAACAATTTTACATCTGGTAAACACGACAAAGACAATATAAATTACAAACAGGCAGCACCAGAAATATATATATATATTGATTCTTTAGCATTTAAATAAGGAAAGGGAACACCTACAATAACAAACTCTCAAGTCACAAGGACAATAGATAATGTCACAACAAATGAGTAACAGTTATATTTCTGAAAAGACAGATGACATTCCTTCATACACTATGTACAAAACCATGCCTTTCATATTAAAATAAGTCAATATGACTTAACATCCTTAAAAATCTCCACAGAAAAATGTAAGTTAGTGAAGAATATGCTTTGTGTGATTCAAAATTGCAGACAGAAGACATATTGTACAAAGGCTGGAATGGTTTTCAATGCCCAACATCGTCTTACACATTTTCTGCATTGTCCTAGTTTACAGTGATTTATAACCTTACATTTTGGAAAATGACTCTGTTATAATTCAGTCATTATTTGGTCCGCACCATTGGGTTTAGATGCTTAATCAGCCAGCATTACACTGCTACATGCATCCTTTACAATTAAGAGCAAATCTGTTTTTAAGCTGACAGCGCTTTTCACAAGATGCTACAAAACCACATTCAACCTCAACAACGACCCACATGCACAGTTGACACCACACGTCTGGTGATGCGTCTCTACTTGTTGGAAATCCTTTGTGGCATTCAGCACAGTGGATGGGCCGGGACTCGCCCTGTGTTGTTCTCCTGAATTTGAGGCCCCTGGCTTGTGCCAACAGAATGAATCAACTGCAATATATGAAAAACTTTCCACTGCACGTTTTATTCGTGCCTCTTTTTCCATCTGTGGTTCTACATGCTGGGGAGGAATCTACTCGTCTCTCGGAGAACAGAGCAGTGGAAACCTGGAACTCATTTTTTTTATTTGAGTTCTTTTTGCTTCTATTTTGAGGGGCCTTGGCTCTGGTGTAAGGTTGCAGAGAGACAACCAGGGAAAATGGAAACCTCTACCTCATCAACCAAGCACCAAGACAAGAAAGAAGAGTCCAAACCCCCCCCCTCTCGTATCTTTGTCTCGACTTTGTCTTTATGTCTTGTTCTTTTCTTTATGACTTATTTACAATTGCAGCAGGGGCTATCATAATCTTGCTGGACTTCAGAGGGTAGTAGCGGCCCCTCCAGGTCTTCCAGAAGATGCTCTGCTTCCTCTGGTGCCGCTGTTTTGGAGGAGGGCTCTGGAAGTATCTACCATTGAGGTTGGAGCGACCACAATTACTGAACCACCAGCCACCTAGCAAGAAATAAGACGGTATCAGATTAGGTGTTGCCTTTGAGTTTCATCCCAAGTTGGTCCTTAAAAAAGAAGCACTGACTGATTGATTTTACAACTTACCGGAGAGGTGCTTGGCGCAGTTGGTGTCACTTTTCTGGTCGTTGTCTTGGTCGTGGGTGGAAAAAGGCAGGCCGGAGGTGGCGTCAGTCCCAAGGGCGCTTTCCAAGGGGCTAAACTCGCCGGACTTCTGAATCTTGAGTGAGTACTTGGTTTCCACTCCACCCAATTGGAAGGGGAGGCGGACAGATGCAACGTCGCCACTCCAGTCAGCAAGCTTGATGTTGAGGATGTAACCACCGTCTTTAGCAATGGCATAGATCTTTTCCAACCCCAACCAGAACTCTCCTAGAAAAGAAGACAAAGTGTAGAAGAGAAATGAGATAACTCTTGTGACTTCTGCTGCTTAGTTGACTTCTGTTTGGCTTCGATCCGTGTTAAGCTTGTTTACGATAAGATGCTTTTGGGGGACAGATCCTGCTTTCTGATGCAGTAGTTGTGAACGACAGTAATGCTGTGTGAACTAATCTGACATTGGCAAGGCCGGCTCGCACCTGTCCAGTTAGTGAGAGTGTGATCAAAGTCAAAAGAACATTTACCATTTAGGCCGCCGAAGCCTTTCTCGTAGGCCTGCCAGAGCTGGTCAAAGTCCACTGAGCCATCTTGGCGTCTTTGGATCACTGTCCATCCGCCATCTGGACAGAAAGACAAAAATAGTTTGCTCAGAAGTTGTATCTTCGTGTGCAGCTTGGAGACCTTGAACAGTTTAAAGTTGGTTACTGATTGTCTAAGCAGTTAGCAGTTGTTGGCCAACCTGCATTCATGGAAAAAAAGTTTCTCTCCACTTACCAGCTGTCATTTCACAGAAGACGTTAAAGGGCTCTGCATTGATTGGCTGGATGGTGTAGACCCCACTGGTGGTCTCTCCTCTCAAGAACAGCTCATGACAGTCTGATGCCATCCCTAGAAGAAGAGGGGAAACAGTGTTAAGACAACCAGCTCAACTGCAAGTTAAACAGCGTGA
This sequence comes from Serranus cabrilla, assembly GCA_903364295.1. NCBI lineage: Eukaryota > Metazoa > Chordata > Actinopteri > Perciformes > Serranidae > Serranus > Serranus cabrilla. The sequence continues at coordinate 425,949 of CAFUXE010000442.1, forward strand.
TCACCTTTCCCTGATGGCCATGCTTTTTATGCATGACACATTTCACAGATGTTTTCTTTATTACTCCACTGTTAACGCTTATTGTGATGGAGGTTATAAAAGCGTTTTTGTAAGATTGAGGCTGAAAGTTCACTGGGCTGCTACCAACTGAAATCTGAACTTGTTTACCCAGTATTAATAACTAGGTCATTCATTTGGGGAACCTCTCAGTGACATGTTTTTTTGCACTGCGAGAGCCAAGTGCCTGCAAATACGAGTTTTCTTATCTGTAAGTCTGGAGATATAAATGTGTATCTGATAGAGCCTTTGACCTAGCCTTAACAAGTGAGTGAGAACATGAGCCTCGGTTATAAATATGACCTTTCTCCCAGTTCCCAAGACATGCCTCTTTACGACTGCTTGGCCTTCCAGGCTATTGACTTGCACACATTACTACCCTTTACATTCCTCAACCCCCTTTTCCCTGTCACGATCCCCCTCCCTTCTGGCTTGTCACACCTCCCTCACGTGCACAGCAGCCAGTCCGTGACGTAGCAGTGCATGGCTGGTGCATGCATAGGGAGTGATCAGAGAGTGGTGAGGGGGGATAGGGGCTGCAGCTGTAAAGGGACATCGGAGATGGATACGCAGTAACACAAAGCAAGAGAGCCAATTGGATCTGCCATGTACCTAATGAGGCACGGGATACCAATAACCCCTTCTTTCATGGATGGATCGCCATGTGATGCTTTTTAATATCTTTACACGACAGAAAATGAAGAATAAATTACACAAACATTTAATTTTTGCAAGGTTTGATACATTTTTGTAAGATAATTCCCTGCATGCTGTTCCAATGTGAGCACACCCGCTGACTGAAAACTACAATGCCTAATTTGTGTCTAGAGGCATGAACTCTTGCTGGCCGATTGTGGCTGGAGTCAGCCTCAGGGTCAGGGGTTTTCCTGAACTTTGGCACACTTCCTATTCATTACTATGGGAGAGAAGGAGGAGATGAAGATGGGGGTGTCATTTCTATGGATGGGGGAGGAGAGCAGTGGAGAGGATGCCTGAGGAGGAGGAGGGATGTCTGACTCCCTGACAGATCTAGGGGAAAGGTTACTCATGCTTGAGGGATGTACAAATATTTGTTTTTCACAAAAGGGTGGGACGTCTTGAAAAGAGGGGAGGAAGCGAGTGTCTTTAAAAACAGTAGAGGATATCTGTACAAAGTTCACAGGTAAATATAGACCGCATTATCCCATTTTCCCCTTATTTTCCCTCCTTCCCTCCTTTTTTCTTGGCTCAGGCTCAAGGACAGTAATCTGAGGAACATTGCATGCAAGATTTGTACAAAGCCGTTTCCAGGCCCCCCCTCACCACATAAACGAACAGTGTGAGTAATCCCACTGAGCTGTGTGTCCCTGACTGAACACTCCCAGAGACCAACGAACTTTCCCCCAGTTGAAACTTTGCCAGAGAAACTTGTTTCTTCTTTGCTCATTCTTTAAATCCTGCTGATGTCAGAGCTCTGAGTTGGTATTGTGATTTGTACTGGCTGACTGGTCTCAACTGTTGCCTCAGCCAGGTTCCCCTTTCACCTACTTCTCCTCTCTGGCCATCAGAGACAGAGGTTTGACTTTTTATTCCAATTCATTCCAGTTTTAATAATCTATATTTATTATTATCTACCATTTCAAAATGCATAGATTTTTAGATTAGATTTTATTCAACATTTCCTCCCATAATCTGTTTAGGCCAAACAAACCTTCACTAAGACCAAATTTGTGATGGGCAAGTAAACTGAAAGTGTGTCCGAACTTTTCCCCAGTTGGTGTGTATCCAGTGTACAGTCTGGAAGAATGCATTCATTATGACTACTATGCAGCAGCTGCTTGGCGAGGCTGCACACTGTGAGAATCATTTACTGCCTTTCACAATTACTGTAAGCCACAGTATGAGGGGCATTGAAATAACTGAGCCTCATTCTAGCACTGTTCATTTCCCCTTTTCTCTCCACCGGTTCTTTATGTCTGGATTGCTGACAAAAGTATAAAATAATGATATTAATAATATTTTAATGTATAGTTCTAAAATGCCTAATTTTATATTTCTGTCTTTTCTAGTATTATCCCATGTCAGTCAAATAATCTTATTATAAGACCAAAAGGCACAGCTTCTGCAAAAAGTCCTCCAGTTGTTATTTCTGGCATCCTGCTGAGCAGAGAAGCGTGTCCCAAATTGATTAGATTCCTTGATTTTAATTGCTAGTGATTTAAGCTTCTCTATAGCCTTACTAAACAGATGGCCCGCCACATTTGGCGTCAGATTTGGTCCAGTCGACTTAAGACAGTGTCAGGGGGGATTTTGGGTGCTTTCTGGCTGTACTTACCGACTGGTGAGTCGCGCTGCTCGGAGCCACTTTGCACGTCAGTGTTGCTGCTTCCCACGGATGGTCTCTGTCGTGACTGTTGAACCTGAAAAATTTACAAACCATTAATGAGATTGCATAAAACACGAAAAAAAATTAAACATAAGAGTTTTTGGGATGCCTTGTGGGTAATTGTAATGCCTCCTCACCTGACTCTGCAGCGTCCTGATGCGCACATTCTGCTTGTCAAGCTTCTCCTGCTGGAGTCTGATTCGCTCCATCAGATCATCAATGCGTTTGTTCTGAGTCTCCAGCATCAGCTAATATAAAAATGACACAAAGTAGCAAATTTTAGCATTTTAACAACTTTATTTTATTGTAAAACTTCAGAGGACAACACCACAGAAGTACCAGAATCAACACAACAAAGGCACCACTTGCTGGGTCTCACTGAAACTCCTCTGACAAAGACTCAGAGGACACAGACACATTTCTACCCCTCAGTAACGAGCATTTGTTCTTTCCAACTGGCTGTGGTGCAGTTATGTAACTCACTCACACCGCGGGATTTTCCATCCCACTATAAAGCCTTACAGGCTCACATTCTGCATTGTAAATGGAGACCTGCAAAGACAGAGCAACTCTTTTTAGCTGCTTCCAGCGTGGCATATGGCCGAATACTCTACAGGTTGTAAAATGTTCCAGCTGTGAATGATTATTCACACATTGTTGCAGCTGATGCATGCAGATCCCTTTGTCTGGCAGCCCGTGTTTCCCTGCACGTACTGCATGCTCCTCCACCATGCAGGCTTGTTAACCAACCCCCCTCCACTCCATTACACCCACCACCCACTGCTTGCCTTTTGTGCATTTTGATTTAGTGCCTTTGAGCTGTGGGGGAAAAGCACCACCATGAAAACCAACTCGCGGGCATACTGTACATGCAATAACTTGAGTCCCTGTAAACATGTGCTGCAGGAAAGCAACACTTTTTACTTTGTGGTAATATGATGAAGTATTGAGTACAGGAATTATGTTTTGCCTACATTAGAACCTTTTTTCCTCCCAAACTAGCAAATTCGACTCTCACAATATGCTTCTTCTTTCCCAAAGAGATTATCATCACCAGAAACCAAGCACAGAAACTCTTGCATTCTCACCTGGATGTTGCGTGCATCACTGCTGTTCCTGGCACCAGCATTCATGTCAGGCAGCACAGCGTCTCCCTGCAGCATGCTGTCCACCCTCTCCTCCAGCCGGCTCATCCTCTCGCTCATCGTCCTCTTCTCCTGCTGCATCTCCTCTGCCTTCTCCCTCAGCTCGGCCGTGACATTGAGCAGCTGTCCCTCTCTGTCCTCCAGTCCATGGGCTCGAGCCTTCAGGGCCTCCCCCTCCCCTCGCAGCTTCTGGCTTTCCTTCCCCAGCTCAGTCACTGTGCGATTGAAGATCTTCAGCTTGGTGGAAATGTCCCTCATCTGGACTTTGGTTTTGTCCACATGCTCCTTCAGCCCCTGGCCCAGCTGCAGCAGGCCATGAGCAATGACATTCACATCATCCCATGCTGCATACTGTACACGCTTCTCCTTGGCGCCAGTGCCGGAGGACGAGCCTTTCTTCTCCAAAGGGAAACCTGTGGCCATGAGCACCACCAGGCAGAGAGTCAGAGTTGCAAGTGTAATCTTCATTGCGGCTGTTGAAATCTTGCTGTATATTTTCCTGTTGCAGAAGTGTGCAGTGTCCTGTCCTGTCCCGTCCTGTCCTGTCTTCTTGAGTTGTGTTTTAGAGCTCAGGCTCCTGGCTGAGCAGTCCGAGCACTTCTGTTATATAGTTTCACAGCCCTCAACTCCACGCTGTAGGCTGCCTGCTATTGGCCAGCCGAGAAGAGGGAGGGGTGCAGTCACTCTCAGGTTTCTCTCCCTCCTCCACCTCTCTGTTAACTATTCATGTCAGAGGCGGAGGAGGGACATCACATAACAAAAAGATTAGCTTTCATCTCTGCATTGAGGGAGACCGGGACTACATTATCTGCTGGAGGAAACTAAAATTTATATCCCCAGTTGTGAAACAAATATGTCCCCTTATTGTGGTAATGTGGTAAGTGTAATAGAGGTGGCAGTTCTGATTGAGTGAGCTGATCAATTCATCAGCACAAGCCCAGGGGTTCAAAGTGTTGGACCACCCACTGAACATTAACTACAAAATGCCACTCAAAGAGACCACAACAGTGCTGACAACAGCAACTATGAAAGGGGGCAAAACAACCACAAAGGAAAACAAACAAGTTGATAATAATAAAAAATATTAGTAATAGGAAAAAAACAATTGAACTTATGAAACAGATGGAGAGTTAATTCAAAAGCCATAGTTGATCCAAAACATATCAAGATATATCTGTAGAAATCCTGTTTAACAATCCACTTTTAAATGTCATGGAACATCATTTACAGGAAACTGGCTTGGTTTTAAGTCAAGTGTTAAAGTGAAAGTGGAAAATGACACTTTGGGCTGTGCTGTAGTCAACAACACACTAATGCCAATGAAAGATGAAGCCCAGGCCCTCATGGAGCTGACTCAGCGTTATCTAAGGTGCCATTTATCCACACAAGAAAAAGATCTGTAGGTATTCTTAATTTATCCAAGCTTTTAATTTGGTCCATGTCGGGTATTAAGAAGATTATTAATTTGTAAATTAGTCTGATTTAAGTTTGTATTATCAGACAAACTGCAAAATAAATCTGAAATATTTTCCTCGTGAGACAGAGAATCAAGGAACATGATTGAACACATGACAGAAATACTATTTCTTTACAGTATAAAATGCCAACATAAAATGATATAGCTGTAAAAAAAACAAAGTTATTCTGACTTCCTGTCATTAGAGTGAATAATTTGCATAATTCCTCTTTAATTTCACCAAATTAATTAATAGCTTTCATTCCAGGAACCTCGAGAAAGTGAATGTTACTATGTTATTTGATTGATAAAGATTAATGAAAAATATGATTGTATAAATTATCGGAATTTCTTAATCATCCGGGGATATTCTTAGGAATGAATGAAGTCAGCTACACAGTGGAGCACGTCAGGACAGTAACATGCGTACAATATGGCCTGAGGTGCTCTTCAGTAACGATCTGCTGCTGGGAAGCCATGAGGACTGTGAGAATTAGGGGAAAGTTCACAGCACAGAGAAAGCCCACATTGCGGGGACGTAGTTTTTTTTTTTAACAAGCTCCGCCGGGGGCTCGTAGGCCGTACGTGATCCGGGGCCAGATCACAAAGAAGGAGCCGGTTTAACCCTCTCCTGTCTGCATCCCAGACTAAGTAGGTGAAAGGTAACTGCTGACGGCGCGGAGAGGGGAAACTCGGTGCAGAGGAATTACAGGGCTCGCACTTGTGTAGAATCTGCTCTGGAATGCAACAAACATGCATTATTTCCCCGAAATCCCTGGCAGAGAGAGGTTTCCGCCAGGACAACCACAGCCTGCTCTGTTCCAGTTAAAAATAGATGTTTCTAGATAGTGCTGAGGTCAATACAGATAGTGGATCAACTGCAATTATCACCAAATTTTATGAGCACATTTTTTTAATTTGCTGAAATATTAGGGCGAAGGAAAGAAGAATGCAGCAGGTCCAAGCAGGAATATGGTATCTAAAAAAAAGAAAGGAAACTCCCTCCACTTCTGTAGAAATATACAGTAACAGTCAAACCTAATGACTGTCTGGTACGCGAGCATCGTGATTGTACATGTAAAGAGTGTACGTTCCTTGTTACATACTTCTGGGACATTACAGAGCGCAGCAGGTATGTGAGCAGCGTGTTCAGAGAAAGATGAACTGTCTGCAGGCCTTCATTTTGGCTTCCTGTGCCGATGTCTGCGTCATACAAGGCAACTGGAGAATTATTCTTTTAATGGGAACATTAAAGATTTTGAGAAATATGTCTGTAGTGGTTCAGATGACTGGCAGCTGTGAGTCAGTCAGGAGGAGCTGGCTGCTTCAGAGACGGTGTAGGCCTGAAGTAAATGAAATAAAATAGCCTGAAGTTGATCAGGGATATTGTGATCCTCACTCTGTTGTGCTCGGCTGCAGTTGGCATGATTCAGTCTGAAATCCAGTTTTGCTTGTTGTAATCATACTGTAATTATAGGATGACTCATTATTGATTCCACCCTGACCGTAAAGACAGACTTATGTAATAGTTTATTAAAATGTTGTCAGCAGCTCTTGTGACTCATGTGACAGTGGTGGAAGATTTTTTTGAAAATAGCAAAACTACTCTGTAAAAACACTCAGTTACAATAGAAAGTCCTGCATTGTAAATGCTAATGAGTACAACAATTGTTATTTAAAAATATACGTGTGTTAAAAGGTTACACATTATGTAGAATAGTCACTTTCATGTTGGGAGGATTATTATTGTGATGACATTACAGCACTTTAATTTACCTAATGAAGGTGAAATAAAGTTGGATATGAAACTTTTAATCCGCAATATAACTAATAACTAGTGTCAAAGTACAATACAGTAATTCCTTTTAAAATGTAATGCTACTTTGCTACTTGAAGTATGAAGTAGAAAATGGAAATACTTCATTAGGAGCTTATAATAGCATTTACATTAAGGTATTTGAGTAAATGTAGTTACTTTCAACCAGGAGAACCAACAGTCAGAAGACAATAAAGTAACTTGAGCACAGACTTAACAAAATCATTCAACAAATATTCATTTTATTTGTATCATGTCTGCAATTATGGGTGCGTCCAGCAGGAATTTGTCTCTTAAGCCACACAGCCGTGTGTTACTGATCATCACTGGATCCACACCTCCCCACAGCTGCTTATTCAATTTCCTAAAATGGCCGCTCCCATCTCTAGCCGGCATGCTGACCTTTTACCCAGATTCCAAACACAGAACATCTGTAAATCCCAGTGCAGCCCCCAGACTTAGCCATGTACGCAGGGATGGAAAGACAGAGGAAGAAAAAAATTAGAAGAAAGAGGAAAAAAACAGGTGGTGGAGCCCTTTGGAGCTGTAAATTTCTGATTCTCATGGATAGACTGTGATCTTTATTCCATTTGGGACTATTTTATTAGGATTTAGGATGACATTTTTCCCCTCGCGTTTGCCAGAAATAGATATCTGAATATATTCCAACAAATTAAATAACCAATAAAGATTAAGACCAATTTTGAAGAAAGAAACTGAAGGAAAAAAAAAGATAGCCAGTGTCACTGACATTCAGATCAGATCTATGACATCTCATCATGAATATCCAGTCTTTCATTAGATAATAACACCTAAACCATCTTATGGGATTAGTCACCTGCTCTGTGTTCCTTATTTCTAATATCATGAGATATGCATGAGAGGCAAAGAGGCAGTGACCTTTATAGCTGAGTGCATGATCACTGAGGTTCATGGCTAATGAACGGAGCTCATGACTGCCTTGTGATTGAATAGAAAAATCAATCAGGATGGACCGGAGAGATAAAACTAGAGGAGCTTCAGTGAGGGAACAAGCAGATGCTGCTTTCTAGGGATGACATAATGACAACTCAAGAAGAGATAAGGTTTTTTGGTTGGGGTTATGTTGAGGAATGCACAGTATGTTACCTTTAAATTAGATGGATGTGGGGTCTTCCTTTGCCTATGCAGAGTTGTACCAGTAAGCCATGCCAGTGATAAGCATGCATCATATCAGGACCCTGAAACTGCTACACCTTTAAAATGGCCATTATTAAATGGCAGTGACACCTGTGCATGAGTCTCCCCCTGCTGGCCAATAGAAAGATTGCAGGTTTAAAGCGCTCTAGCAGAAACCCTTTTAGTATTGTGCTGCCGCTAATGTGCCATAACAAGCCTTTGTACATTGATACTTATTCCACAACGGCGCAATATTGGCATCCATTCACACTGGAGGACTGATGTGTAACAGAGCAGTGGCAGTATGTGTTCAATGAGCAGCGGCAGCAGCGATTGAATTCAAAACAATGATGGTGGAAGAACTGCCCGCCGTGCTGTTTCTCGCTGTAGAGAGTCTACAGACTCAAGCAAAGTTATTCTGCATTTTGCTGAACATTCAATTACTGTCGGACTCAAGTGAGTCTGAAAGGGGCTGTTGGCAGCACGTGTCAGAACCTCAGGTTGCTGCTTGGATGTAGTCCCACCATTTTACGGAATGGTTACAGATACTCTTGACCTGATTCATACACCCCATGCCGGCATGCAGAGAAAAGCATTTGCCTTGAACCTGTTTCCATTCTACATGTTGAGAACAGCCAGGTAAAACACACTGCCGCCTCCCAGTGGTGCAAAGTGAGAGCATATCATTTCTATTTGTTCAGCCTTGAACCCTGAACATTTTACAACTGGGGCCCCTTCGGCTGACTGCTCTGCTGTTGCTGCCCCAGCTGCTGCATGATTGTGACATGGCACCGAGGCAAATGAAAACCTGCAGTCTTTCCTTCAGCCTCCAGCCGTCCTGAGAGACGAGCTGCGATTCATCTGACCTCTGGTTTGGTTCAGAGCACACAGGCCCAGGCAGGGAGAGCAGGCTCAGAGGATATGAGAGATTTCCTGTGAGGACTCCAACATGCTGACAAGGATGGTCCCCATTTTTCACCAGTATCAAGAGACTTCTTCAGTTCCCACGCAAATGTTTGACTTCTGCCTTTTTAAATGTCTGCATGTCTTGAGCTTTTGTAACCTTCTGTAAAGTTGGCACGAAGAAGCAAGAAGCAATTTCCTCTTTTTGAGGTCAAACCCAAAGTGACACAATACAAGTTATATAAGACTAGAAGAATATGTGCCCCAGTGCCCTGTTTGTGCAGCTGACCACAGACTTCAATCCACAAAGATACAAACTTCATTCATGCATGTGTCTTTTTTGCATGCTTAGATGCACATGCACAAACAGTCGTCTCCTTTTACATTCCTTACATCTCATGCTCAGTTTACACATGCACAGACGTGTGCTACATGATACACAAGAATGTGTTTTTGTTATTGCTTCTGCTTGACTGGATCAGTATGTGTTTGCCATAAGATACTTTTTCTCCTTCTGGTGGATGACCCATATACATCTTCACTTTCCCCAGACTCTCCATGCTGCTCCGTCTGTACTTTTACTGCTCCCAGACTCAATGAGTGTCCCAGCTGGCAGGAAGCAGAAAAGTACAGAATGTACTCAAACCCCAATTTGGATAATGTAAATACCTATAGCTGTGGTTGACTACAGCAGCTGTGTTTGCTGTCAGTTCTTTATGGTGCTGTAAATCTACACTGCTTTACTGTATTTGTGCGTTAGGCCTAACCTATACACTGAGCACACAAATGCTGTACAAACACTATTAGACTTGGTCCTCAGGCTAAATGCAGTGACTATTTTTAGAAAAGATTACGCTTAAGAAAATGTAGTTTTTAGTGGGTACAGACTTTTAGTATCAGGGCAGTTGGGTGACAGATTGAACAGAGACATTGAATCATCTCGGCCCGCCAGCCTTGATCTGGCTTTACTTACAGACAGGAAATCTGTAAGAGTAACACAACTGCTGTAAAACATCTTGACTTGTTGAGACTATCATACAAGACACTATAGAAACTGATGTGCTCAGCAACTAGAACTGATGTCATTGTATGAACTAATTCTTCCCCTTTTTGGGAAATACACTTTAACACATTCTCTTTCTTACCAAGAGTTAAAGGATCTCATGTCTTTTAAAAATGCAGCCTCAGCCTAGAGGTGGTCAGCTTTCTTATCATAAAGAAACCTGCTGGTTTTACAGATTTTTAGATTTAACAAACGAAAATAATGGGTTCATTAGTGAGCTTTAGAGGTGCTAGGCTCTATGTTTCCACTCTGAAGTCTGGTTGTATAGAAGTCAATGAGAAAATAACCCTACTTCTCACTTGATTGATTACCTCAGTAAACAATGTCCTCATGACTTTATTGCTTTAACTGTTAGATTTAAGTTTAATTCAATACACCATGGTATTCATTTTGTAAAGTGTGTTTTTTTCATTGAGCTTCTTATGTTACTACCAGAAGAAAGTGAATAAGCATGTTTCTCAAAATGTTGAACTACTTGTTCCTGTTGAGTGTTTGGTGAAAAGATCAGTAACACTAGAATAACCTCACTGTCACTAAGTTTAGCTTAGCCTAGCACATAGACTTGGAATAGGGAAATAGCTACCCTGCCAAAAACATCCATTCACAAGCACCAGTAAGGCTCACTAATCAACATCATATTTGTTCAATCAGTACAAAAACTGACCCACAGCTGAACAGTGGTATTGATTAAATTATTTAGCTTTCAGCAAGAAGTGAAGAAGCTTGAATAAGCTCATTTATGAAAATGTCAAAAATATTCCTTTAACAGTGTATTAATGATTTTGAATACATTAAAATAATGAATTATGCTCAGCATAACAACATCAAAGCTTGTAATTATGTGCATAATGAGGAACCCTGCTGTGGTGTACTGTTTACTCAGAAAAAAAATCCTCTGGAGACCAAAACAGTTTCAACACTTACAAAGGTCAAAGATGAATTCCATGCTAAATGCAGCATCAGTAAATAACCCCAACAAATATTTACATTGTCTTGGGATTCAGCTCGAGTGAGGCAGCTGTGCATTCAGAATGAACTCTCCAGAACCAATCTTTTACATCTCATGGACCCAAAGTCTCAGATGTGATAAGCAATAGCTGCTCAGTCTCCCCAGAGTTTCAGAGGATGCATTCTTTCCCCTGTTTTTCCCAAAAATGAGCCCCTTGGTGGCGTGTACCCCGGTTATCAAGCCTGATTCCCATGAACTAATTGGCCTCCTGTGGAACACTGAAACTGTGTTCAGCGTGAGGAGAACTCGAGGCCACTGGGTGGGTTACTGATCACAATGATACTTATTCATTGCCCCATTAATTTTAATCAACAGGAGTGGAAGCAGGTAGGATGGAGGAGACACTTTTACTGAAGAGGGATCTGACTGTGAATGGGGCCTGTTCTGGGAAAATACTGGCAGACAGCCTCTTACTGTCAAGTGCTAAGCAGCTGGTGGTTTGGAGAAAGAAAGGAGAAGAGGGCTTAAATTACAAAGTGTTCTTCCAGAACAGTAGGGATTCTGACCTTTAGCTGCACCACAGCAGCTGTGCACACTTTATGTCTCTTATTTCTGCTTTAAAAGGACAATAGGCTGTGCATTTGTTTGAAAACCACCCACCTTCTGGAAGTCCTGCAGTGCAACATACAGTGTCAAAAACGTTTGTATTGCAGAGGGAGTTTGTCCTGCCTCTCTTGTTGCTTAGGTTCCATTATTTAAAGGAATACTTTTACATTTTGGAAAATGCTCAGTGATTATTTGCAGAGGATTTGACGAGGAGAGTGAAATCACTATTATGTCTTTATGGTAAAAACAACCGGGGAACGGGGAATCAGCTAGCCTGGCTCTCTGCTACCAGAGGTAACTGCCTACTAGCACTGCTTAAGCTGACTAATAAACACATTATATCTTGTTTATTGGAACATTACAAAAGCTGAGGTGTAAAAACAAAAAAGACACATTGTGATTTTATCATTCCCTGCCAACCCCATAGTGATGACAAACCCCCATAAATCTCCCCATTTAAACAACAACAGATTAAACAGATTAAATGCTGTGCTGTGTTTCCTCATCATGGTACAGCTCTGACTAAACTACCTTTCTGTACCAGGACCTTTTCTCTATTTGTTTTTTCACTACAGATAGCATTCTTAGCTGATTGCCACAGCACTGCCGCGTGAAACTGCTGGGACATCATCGGAGGAATGTTTACACTTCATCAATCATACAGTGAAGTGTATGTAGTGGGTTAAGTCTGGGTCAAATTTATTTGAAAGAATCGTATAATGATTGATAGCTTGGCTGTTTAAAAATGGTGGGTTTGTGCTGGTTTGTCAAATATGCCAATTTTCTCTGGATAGTTAGTGGTCTTCAGTGTTTTAACTCCACGTTCTAGTTTTGGTTCAGTTTGCTTGGAACCTCGACCGAGGTGTGACTAGAAAATTACCAGATACTATTCACAACATTTGCTAAAAATGGTCTCAAACTAAGCTAAGCTAGCCAGCTTCTGGTGGTAGCTTCACAGTTACTGTACATATTTTGTGAAAAGTTGTATCAAACTTGTTATTTAACAAGACAGCAAATACGTGTATTTCCCAAAAATGTCAAACTATTATTTTACCTTTACGGATGGATGTTGGAGTGTGTCTGGTTGCCTACATGAGATTAAACTGGAAGCAACAAGAGTTTGATGGTGAAGGTTTTTTTTCTCAAGACATTTCATGGCAAAGCCACCTTTGCGCTTCAGGGATGATCAGACGTCACATTAAGTTAACGACCTGCGACCATCTGTTTTTTGCTGAGGCTCTAATGACTGCCGTGATCCACGTTAATCTCAAATCCTGAATCCTAATTGAAATTGAATGGTCTTCAGCTTTCAGCTTTGTGTTTTTCTCTGATTTCCTAAGTGGCACCAGGTTGTTTACTTGATACAGCAGGTCAGAAAATCTTATTTTGTGAGACCTCTCAGCAGGCTTGGAAGGGAATTATCAGAAGTAGCCTTGTGATAGCAGTTATTAGTCTACTTAAGCTTGTGTAGCAGTTAAAGTACAACTAAAATAACCTGTTTTTGTTATTTTATTCTACTCCAAAGCCTTAATGTATAATGATAGCTAGTACTTTCTTTGCACTTGTGTTTAAATAAGGAAAATTGCAAACTAGTAGTGTGTTGGTGGCGGCACCCAGCAGTCATGAAAGAAGTCATGTCCCCCATTTGTCTCGCTGATCTACTGCTTTATTGTTTAAATATGGGCATAAATGACAGGTAAAAGCAAACTTTCATTGCTAGAAAGTTAGGGTAACCTAAAAAATAGTGTAAGCTTTGATTTTAACTCGTCAAATTCATTAAAAGTTTGTTCCTGTTAAATATTGACCCAGCTATGCATCCGGAGTATATCCTGCATGATTTTTTAATAGATCCGTCAACAGCTCAGGTTTTTTTTATGGCTGTATAATTTAAGTAAAAATATTAATAATTCTTCTGGATCATACAGGGTGTGACACCACTGAACTAAACTCTGCAGTTAGCTTTTTCAGTACAAGATTTTAGCACACTGCAGTTTTTCACATTGTTCTTATATCTAAATTGGCACAAAACGTCACATTCTTCAGCTGAGAGAACAAACCTGAACACTCAGTAGAGAAACAAAACAGACACAACAAACTTTAACTTTTGGAAAACATATTTTAAATTGTTCAGATGACTAATGTGTTAGATTACACTGGAAGCAGAGTCAGTTATGCAGGCATGCAATATTTCACAAGAAGTCTAAAAGGATCTGCTGAATATATAATAATGATTTCTCAACAACTATTCTGACATTTGGAGTTACCCTGACTCACAAACCGCACACACACATGTTACATCACACAGACCATAATGCAATATTTCAACATTTGGGGAAATTTGCCATGAGTTGAAATTTAGCATTTAGTCTGTAGTCTCACTTTGAATATTTAGCTGTGGCTCTCAGATGTTAAACTTATCATAGCATACAGATTAGTAACAAGGGGGAAAAGTTAGCTTAGCTATGTCCAACGCCAACAAAATCCACTTTCTAGCTCACTAACGTGTTTTGTTTATTTGTATAAAAGCGGCCAGATATTTCCCATTAATTCCAGTCTGTGCTAGGCTAAGCTAAACGGTTGGTTGCTGGCTGTAGCTTCATATTTAACACACAGATATAAGATTGATATTGTGCTTTCTGCTTGTGCAACCTGCTACCTCAAATAGATGTATTTCAAGACTCCCCCAAAAGACAACCACATGAGTAGTGTGTGCAAGCATCTAATAGAGATCTGCAGGGATAAGTCCTTAAATCAAGAAGTTAGGTAGCATTTTTGCATCTCCAGTTTCCTGGTGTTGAAATCAGTGGGTTTTCTTGTAAAACACAATGTGAGACTTTTCAGTGGCAAAAACTTTTATGACTGTGAGCTGCAGTGCTTTCAGTCAGTACTGGACCACTATCAAAATGTTTATCCCCATTAGCTGCTTAGTCACAATAACAATAGGTATAGAGTTCAGGTTGACAAATACCGAGTTGCCCTCAAACCAAAACCATGTTCTTTTGGAGGATGTGTTGATCGACCGCCATGGTGCCACCTGCAGTGACACTAATTTGGGCCGTATTAGACAGTAGGAACAAACAACCCATGTGCTTGTATGGGTTGTAGGAGATGTTGCATATTTCCTAAAATGTCAAACTATTCCTAATGGACCATGACTCACTCACTCAGTCACAGGTCTCATGTGTCATACTTGTTACCATGTAGTTTAGCAGACGATTTGATCCATAGCAACAAACAACTGAGAGTTCATACAACACAAGCAAAGTTCAAGTCAGAAGAGAACACATGAGTGAGTGCCATGGGTCAACTTTGAGTCCCATACATCCCTTATATGCAAATAATAATCATTTTTTTAATCCATGTAGATTAAGTGTGAAGGTGTTCAGTAAAGAGCTTAGAGAGTCTTTAGTCCCTGCAGATCAGATGGAGTTTGTAAATTTGTTCTATCGCTGGGGAACGACATAAAACCAGGCCGATCATATCATATTTGTCCTCAGTGCCATAAAACTACTTTTACCTCTGGAACAATACCTGAGTGTGTCACTGTGCCAGTATTCATGTCAGTCCAGGGGACAGAGTCAGCAAATCAACCTACAGTGTTTACTTAAGGACGTGATCTACAGGGCTTCAACCCTCCACAACAGACATCCTTATTATCATCAGCCAAGTACCCTGTCTCTGACTGCACACCTGCTGTTTGTGCTGTGAGATTGTTGTGCAGGGAATTGTGGGAAGATATTTTACAAATCACATGCATTGCAGGGGATGGAGCCTTAAAAAAATAAATGGATGGCTTGTTTTTCTGACCTTCACACAATGAGGTCTCCCCCTTTTGTCCTTTTTCTTACATAAAACGCCAAAGCTGTGTTTTTGTGTGTCATCCTTTTAGTTGTCTCGTCTTCATTTTACTATCTGTGTGTTTTTTGTTTCTGCAGAACACTTCTCTCGCTCAAAGTAAGGGTTTCTTTTTTAAGCTGACATTCAGAGCTATTTGTTTCAAAATGTACAACTTTCAAGGTCTTCTATGTTATTTGAGCATCCTGGGTCTGATTTACTGTTATTTCTTGGACAGCAGTGAATTAAAGCACTGTGCCTTTGCAAACAGGTAAACATAATTAGCATGTTTCGAGTGAGAGATGTGCTTTGCATGCCAGGTTTTAAATTTTTCATTTAAGCCTTTTTTTTATTCCAAAGCTCCCCTCATTGCAAGCTGTAAAAACTTGGCTTGCCTTCCTGGAGCCTAATTAGACCAACCTCACCCTCTGCAATTAATGTCAGGAAACAAGGATAATCTGCAGAGGCTGGGTGTACTAAAGTTCAGTGTTCAGAGGGTTTGGAGGGGGACAGAGAGGGTAAACAAAATTGAGAGGCTTGTGGGAAGGGAATGTCTTCTAGTTACCTCTGGGGTGATTATCCTCTTGGCATCCCCTGTGTGTCCTATGGGCCCCATTTGAAAATTTGAGGGCCGTGACCCAGGTCGTAGCCGGGTTCAGAGTGTGTAAATCAGAGGCCTCTCTCTCCCCACTGGATGCTCCATGACCTCCCTGCTGCACATCCTGTTAACAGCATGGGAGAAACAAAGCCTGCAGCCTCCTGCCAAGTCCCCCAGTGCCAAAGAGCCCTCCTCACAGCAACACGACGAGATGATGTTCCCTCGTGTCGCTGTGCGGTGCGTTTGTCACACAGATCATAATCTGTCCAGAATTTTAAAACAATGATTTACTGACATGTCAAGGTAGAAAGTAATGAAGTGTATTAAGTGTTTGTACTTTACATCACTGTCTCTATTTTATGCTACTTGATACTTTTCTCTCCACTATATTTATTTGACAGCGACAGTTACCTTAGTTATAAAAACATGTTATTAAAAAGATGATCCATTCATAATAAGCAATAATAAGAAGTTAAAAGAAGCCCAATCTTCACCAGCTACAGCATTAAAATACTGGCAACGCATTAGTATTAAGAATCTAGTTATATACTACAACTACTTCTAAAAATAATAAAAAGTACAAGAAGACTGATATAACTTTTGCTCTTTTACTTAACAAAGACTATCAGCCCAGGACTTTTACTTTCCATTAATCATTTGATTGTTATATTGTTACTTACACTTAAATCTACAAATGTTAATACATTTTTGGCCACTTTGAGCCGTGGTTCAAAGCTGGTAAAGTAGCCCTGATATGTTATAAACTGGGCAGTTGCCTATTTACCAAGCGGCAACTATCAGGGCTGAAAGCCACAATCCCTACTCCTGTGTTAAAATTCCCAACTTTACAGAAGAAAAAGCATGTTTTAGCCAAATTCCGCCATTCATTGCAACTGTACAGAGAGTACATTCTTAAGAACTTGTGCATTCTGATTATATTCAGGCTTAAAGTTATGCCTGGTTAAGCATGTGGCCGCTGTGCTGTAACAGATAGCATGTGTTTGCAGCCCGGCTTCATTCGGCCCTTCAGCTCAGCCCGTGCCTATTTTTAGAAAAGGAAAAAAAATAGTTCAAATGAAACCTAAATGAACTCTGAAGCTGCATGGTTACATTTCATTATTCCAGTATTACTTGATAAAATAAAAAACATGCACCATTCTATTTTGATGCACTAATATCTACCCTGCACCCTGTCCTTGTTCATATTGATGTTTGTATGTCTGGCATAATGTTGAAGATCCCAGATGCTGCTTGCAGACAGACAGACTTGTCCAATGTGTTTTCTCCTGGCAGTTTGACCTTGATGGCATGCAGACAAACAGTGAGAGACCTTGGGATGTACGTATATGTTTCAATATTTCTGCTTCAGAGAGAGAGAGGAGGAGAACTGGTAAACACATGCCACTTGTAAGTCTATATGTGTGGGTGAGACACCAGGATGTCGTGGTGTGGAATGATGATGACAGGGGACGTAAAGTCACGCCAACTTGTTTTCAAGCACATCGTTGTTGACTATGAAACCTGCTGAATAACCGCCGGAATCTGCCGCTCCTCTCATACTACTTTTTTATTGTTTCCTTTTATTTGAAGGCCAGAGAATGAAGCAGGTGAAGGTTTAGGAAAACATTGCGGCTTTCTCAATAACAGTGTGACTGGGATCTGTTTTGCCGCAGGGTGCAACAAGCCAACTGCTGGGCAACTTGTTCACGTGTTTATGCTCATGTGCAGCACTGGAGGTTCACTCTGCTGTAGGTGAATGTTAACACAGGGGCTGTTTTCTGTAGGATAAATGCTGTTTATACAGACTTGAAGCCTATATTCAGACTAGATTTGTAGATAGGGTGCCAGCATGCTTTTCATTGTTCTACTTTTTTAACAAACAACACACATGAACGTTAGACCACAGAAACCTTAACGGAATATTCAACATTTTGGGAAATTTGCTGAGTGTACAGATTAGGAACCAGGGGGAACAGTTAGCCTGGGTCCATCCAAAGGCAACAAAATCCACTTTGTAGCTCACTAACATGCGTTTTGTTTAGTCTGTCAGAAAATCAAAGTATAAAATCAACACGCTAGCTATTTCCTGCTAATTCCAGTCTTTGATGATGTGCAGGAATGTATCCTAAAAGCACTGAGGTTCACTGTGCTGTAGGTGAATGTTTACGTGGGGGTTGCTTTCTGTAGGATAAGTGCTGTTTACACAGATTTGAAGCCTATATTCAGACGAGATTTGTTAATGTCAGAAAGGGTTGTTTTTCTAGCTCACTTTAAACCTCCATCACTGTGCATTTCATGTGCCTGCATGCTCTTCATTGTTCTACTTCATTTAAAGAGTTGCTGCCAAGAATTAATTTGCGGGTTGGTGTCAAGTTCACACTTTAGTTTTATGTGACTTGTTGGTGCTCTGTTGTCAAAAGCAAATGAGGGTTGATAATCTGAAGTTTGAAAATGAGTCCACGTGCATCGCTTTGGGCACTGATACAGTGATGTACGTATTAACTAGGACAACTAAATTAAGAAATGTATTTAATACTTTTGCAAAGCTTTTAATACCAATTCTTCAGCTCATCTATTTTTCCAATACGGGCAATATAGACACAAACATGCTAAAGGCCGCACTATGTCTCCAACACTGGAGCTAGACACAAACTCTGCTGTTGTTGTTTTTTTTACTGTTGTTTTGTTCTATTTGTGGTGGATTTATGGTTCTTTGTGTGTCCTCATATGTCCTGGTTGGTTTGTGTCTCTTTGAGTCTCCTGACATTTTGACCCCTGGTCTGTGCCTTGTGGGCCTGCTCAGTAATCCATCTAGTGTCAAGTGCATTTTCATAGCACTGAAAAGACAGACAGTTGTACGAGCCCCTTGGTTGTGATTTCCTGGGTCCTTGAACCTGCAAAAGGTGAAGCTGCCTGCAAACCAAAGCAAGCGAGTGTTGCTATAATGGTACTGTGTCTGCATATTTTTTAAGTGTTTTTTAATAGGGTAAATATAATTCTTCTTAATGACAGAATCTTGTTAAACAAATATATGAACTACCCAATCCCAGCACTGTTTATACACATATCAAAGAAGTAAGGTATAGTACAGCTGTGATTGATCTTTACCAGTATAACAAAGTCACGTTTCACCACGAGCAGGTCGAGTTAAAGCTATGTGGAAAGTAGGTCAAAGTAAGATGGAAATTAGGTCATTAAACCGACAGAATACATACAGCAGCCAACGAGCCTCATCACAACACATAACTCAAACAGCCCTGCTTTCCTGTTCAAACACTGGGCTGCTTCATGAACCTCGAACTGGAGCTCACCCAAATACCTTCCTATGAAAAAACACAGTCACCTGACATTTTAAAATACAGTACATACAGTTACTGTAAATCCTACAGTGTGGCAGTATAACAGGCTTTGAGTTCTTTGATTTAAACAAAGCAATGCTCGACCAGGATCATCAGGATCACATTAGACCTCATATATTGTAGTGCATACAGTATGTGATTTACAGTTCAATTATTACTGTGAAAAGAAGTTAGAGAAAATTGTCTTTGAAAAGGTTATTATGACAAGCAGCTTGTTTTAAAATAACTCACTCTAAATATAAGACTGCTTGAAGTGGCCTTTTACAATTTGATCAGTCAAGTGAACTTAACTCCCAACATCAAGAGTGATGGCGCCCTCTGTTGGACAGAATGGAAACTGCACAACCTGAACCAGTTGATATAACAACAAAAAGACATTTTCTCTAGCTGGAGATATGCAGAATTTAACAAAAGTTAAGATGAACCACATTTGCAGAAATAAAACAGTAAGATTAATATCAAACAGCCTAAAAACAATGTAGCAGAAATGCTTCATCACTGGCTACTGTTAACCTGACCTGTTGGTATATTTAAAAATAAAGCTGCTCCATTTTCAGCTGGGAGAACTCTGTGTTGTTTATAGTGAGGCTTGTGGGGAAACTTCCATCAACAGCAGAAGTTCAGCTGTATTAGCATAAAAATAAAGGAATTCATTATGCAGAATGGATTATAGGTTAATGTGCATGCACTAATGTTGCAGCTGGAAAAGTCAGTTCAATCAATTCATACCACTGAGAAGTTTGACCCATTATAATCACAATTAGTTCATTGAATATGCAGAGCAACTAATGCTCTAACATAAATGAAAAGTCATTCTTGCTTTTAACAGAATTGTCAGTATAAAGAATAAAAGTACTTCAAAATGTAATTTCAGCAATTTTCCACCACTGACTATAAATTAATGTTCAAATTAACTTGATTTACTTTCAAGGGATAATTTACATCACATACATTCACATGGAATTTAAATGTCTTACTGCAACCGTACCTGGATTAGTCATATTATAACATGGATTTTATCATTAAAGTGGATCAATAGAAATTTAAAGGCTGATGTCACTTATGGGGCACGTTGTCACAATCAGCAGCTAAACAATATTCAGTATCATAATGAACAATTCCACTGTGCATTTACACATCTGTGTGCAACCCCACTGCCTCTATACTTTGATCACAACTGACAAATCAACCATTGTGTCAGACGGCTTGTTCACATGCACTGTAGACAAAAAGGAAACACAGAACATCACTCATCTTAATAACCAAATTTATTTCAAAGCATCTGAACAAGTGAGTTTGTAATCCATTTCAAGTGAAACTGACGGGTTCTTCTGCTTCACAGTACTGGACTCGCACCTCACAGCGTCAGCGGGCACTGTGAAGAGAAGGAAACTGTCACACATCAAAACATCCGGATAAAACTCTACCAGCCTCTATAAAAACAGGTTATTGGCATGGCTCAGGTAGCAGATTGCGAAATCTCATTTGTAATTTTGTGAACCAACAACAGATTCTCTGTCCACTACTTTTTTTTATTTAATATTCGGCCACCTGTCTGTTTTTGTCTGGTGTTCCAGGAGGAAATTGAGAGAATTGAGTGCAGCCCTGATGAGCTGGAGAATAACAGAATTAAACCCGTGTGGACACAACTGAAATGCACCGTAAACAGCAAGTCACGAGAGTTCAACCAAGTTCAACGACTTACAGTTGGATTTTCAAAAACAGCACAACAACGGGCACGTGTTTTTTTTTCTCCCAAATGAGTGTTTGACAGTTAATGCTTCAACATGCGGTCAGCAATGCATTCCAGCTGCGAATGTCTGCTGAGTTAAAACCATTTTTCAGCGGTGGGTCAGGACTGAGAGTTCATGAGTGGGTCACTTAGAGAAATATGAGCCCTGTTACATCATACAATACAGTTCAGAAATGCTCGGCAATAATCCCCCATTTGAGAAGATTAGCGTTGAGTTTGGGTAGACACTGTCAAAGAGCCCTAGATTAAATTCCATGGTAATTTGAGGCCAGTCTGTGGTGTTTTTGTATGCTAAGTTTTATATGCAAGAAATCACTTCATTCTACATCTGTATGCAACATTTAGATACATGTAAATACAGAGGACAGGTAAACGGAAATATCCTTTCATTAAAACATAACTTTGATTTTAATCACAATTTAGGACATTTTTTTTTCTGGCATTTTATTCACCGTGGTTTTCAATAGTGTGTTATTTATTCAATAACTTGAAGTAGGGAGAATGACTGGGAATGCTATAAACACTGAACTATTCACGCTTTTACAAAACCTGACAATCTCTTGTCCACTCTGCTCTGCATTGACAGTCTGTGGTTGAACCTGTTAAAACTTTGTTACAGGACTTTTAGTCTCAGTCAGATAAATTAAAAGCTTCCCAGTGGCGCTGATAAGTGCAGAATGTAATGTTCTTTTACAGAGTGTGGCTAGCACAATGTGTTTATTTGGTTACTTTTCCTGACAGAAGCATACGACAGACAGGATTTGTTTAAAGACTATTGGAGATTTGCAAATCCAAAGTAAATTTATTTTCTTCTTTATTTTTTTTTAACTAGGACTATTATAAATTGTCCTTTCTGCCATTTTTTAAAAAGCAACATGCTTTGAAATCTCTGTAGGGTTGCAGGGTCAGTTTGGGTGATGCCTACATACATCAGCTAACAGGCTAACAGAAGCGGCTAGTTTATTCCCCCTCACCTATCGCAGCCTCCTGGCTTCTCTTTCAGACTCCAGAAGTGTCAGCACATCTCCTTCTCTGACTGGGCCCTTCACGTTCCTGATGATGGAGCGGTTGCTGTCGTCCATGAACTCAACACGGACCTACAAGAAGATAACATGGAAGTCAGTGACAATAAAATACAAGTGAAGCCTTAAACAGACTTAGACATTGGTAACTACCTTAGGATCATTCTAGTTGCCAGAAGGATTTAAAAGATGAGATGTCACAGCATCATATCACATCCTTTGTGATAACATAAATGGTAATATCTGCACTATACTTGCCGACAGGCATGGGGATGAATGATTAATTTAACTCCACAGTTTGCCTTGAGGTGAATCCAAAGAATCCCAATAAGTTCTTACAGGCCGACACCCCAAGATGACCTGAGCAGACAGCATCCCTCTACTTCTTGCCGTTAGCTATATCCCATCAATATCACAGGTCCAGTATAGGGCATATGTCATAACCCATACTTCACATTGGGTCAAAGTCCGTGTCACTTTTAATCTAATTTTAATGATTCATAATTACTTAAACTTATCATATTCCTCTGGCAGCTAGAGAAGAGCAACTCGGGGGGCAAAAGTGGATCTTACCACATGAAGCTGACAATCACCTTGAATAAGTGAATGCGTTTCTCTGGGTTAGAAAATAATTTGGAAACATTTGGCCTACTGCATGTGAACAACTCTACATAATCTATAACATTGGGTCTAATTGTTTCCCCTCTGCCTTTACATGTGGAATAGTTACATATTAAATAGCATCGTGGTTTATAATTCAACACATAAGCAGACTGTGTGATGTTACAGTGGTCGCATTTAACAGGGTTCACAACATATGCCTTTTAGTGGAACTCAACTACGAGCTCCACACGTTGCTCCAAAGGGGAACGTTGTCTTGCAGCCAGGTAAGACGGAGTATTGAAGTCTTGTGGTGATCTTCGATTAAACACATTCCTATCTCTATTATATTCATTTTAATTTCGTATGCATTGACCACACTAAGCACAGTCTGTGTTAAAGAGGATTCCTGTCACGTTTAACAGTGTAAAATGCTAGCGCTGAGACATTACCTGTGTACATTGTCCCTGGGAACCAGTTCTTCCGAGCACCTTGGTGACCTGAAAAAAAATATATAAGTTAGACGAACGGTACATGCTTTAACAGCAAACAACATGTTGTCGGATGTTAACTTTAAATCCATAACGAGCTACATCAGGCTAATAGTGAACTAGCTAGCAGATAGTAGCATGGACTGGGCCTCCATGATGGATGCGCGAGAGCCACCGTGCCGGCCGCTAAACAATACATAAAAGTTAATGTAGCTTCAATGTTTCGGGGCCGTATAGGTCATTAGTCGTTACGGTGGCGATTTATCCGCTCGGATGTGATTATTTCCTCCATATTAGCTATTTTCTTACTCTTGCGAGCTTGATCGGCTGCACGCGGCTGGCGTCCATGTTGTCAGGTTAGACCGGAAAGGAAGTCACGTGGTTCACGGCGGTGATATATGGAAACTGTTATCCTCGATTTCTTTTTAAATATTATAATTTATTATTAGCTCTTGTTTACTTGGAAAGCCAAACTCCTAAAATTAATCAATAAATGTACCTTAAATACATTATTTCAATTAAATTTTCATTTAAGAGGCTCACTTCCGTATCCGGCGAATGGTTTATACCATTCACGCAAACTGTCTGGGGTGGAGATCAGGGCTGTACCATTAACCATAATGTTTTAACCCCTTTTCCCCATATCACTAATTTTAACTTTACAATGTGGAATGATAGACCCAGTAATTGCCTTGGTTTGTAAATAATGTATGCTGTTGTTAATTACATCCTGTATGGTAATTTCTTTTAGAAACAACATACATTTTCAGTTTTTTTTATCTGGGCTTTCTTTAAAACACAATATAGTATGGTGTGTGTCTACCAAAAGAAAATTCAACAGTCTACATGCACCAGGCTATACTGTTAAACAATCCGACCTGTCAAGCTTGTGCATGACAGTGACTGATGCAGTGAGATGTGGCATAAATACAAAATATTTTCATGGAATGTTCTCATTATTAGAGTGCATGGTTTACTCTTATTTTAAATATTCTTTTAGTAAACTGAATCATAATTAAGTCTTAAGACTCATTATTGACTATTTTTTTGGCTTTGCTTAACCATCTTTTGACAAATTAATTATGCTCTTAATTTGTAATAAAGATATTAATGCCAAACAGGGATTTTAATATGAAGAAAATAATTGTTTATAACAATGATAATTAAAAAAAAAAGGAAAAGATTTATACCATATATTAATTTCTGGGGATTGAAATACAAATCCAAGCTTATTTTTTACTGTAGAGATCAAATTCAGAAGGACTATAGCTGGAGCTAGCCAATATAATCTACCGGCAGCATTAATATGAACTCCCTGTGCTGAAACTCTTCATAGCCTTGTTAGCGATGCAGCGCTGTCATCACACCACTCTCTCCGCCTCTCTCCCTCTCTCAGAACTCAAAGCCTTAAATCACAACACTAATCCTCGTGAACAGTATTTTTAACTTGCGTATGGACAGAAAGAACAGCAATAGGATTAGAGAATCAGTAAAGAGGCTGAATCCCTAACTCATGCAGTTGATCTTCTCGCACGCTGAGAGACAAGCACGGTAGTTCTTTCTTGATCTTTATTTCAACTTGAAACATTTTTTTTTTCAGAGGACAATATTCAACCTCAATGTAGTTCTTGTGGAATACTGTTTTTACTCAGTTGATTGGCACAAGACCTTTTTCTTTTGTTGGTCTGTCTTCTGTGGAGCTGTCACAATGGCGAATATAAAGCCCAGGTTGAAAGTGCTGAGAAAGCGTCGCTCCAGTCTTTTTGCGACCATAAAACGGGAGATCAGTTTTTCACAAAGCACTGAAGAACAGGAGGGAGAATTCCCCTTTTCACAGGACAGCTCTGTGAAAGCATGGACATCTATGGACAACCTGGACCAAACTGATGGCAAAAAAACTACAAAAAAAGATCAGAAAAGAGCCCATGCAAACCCGAGGATATCGAACATTGTCAACCTCAACGTGGGCGGAAAGGTGTTTCACATCCCGACGCATTTGGTCCTCAAACACCCAAAAACCAGGATTGGGATCCTTGCTCTTTGTAATGATCCGGTCAAGCGTCTGACCCTCTGTGACGATTACAATGTCCAGAACAACGAGTTCTTTTTTGACAGGGATCCCATGTTTTTCCACTACATCTTCCACTTTTATTGCAGTAATGTCCTGTGGGTGATGGACAGTCTCTGCCCTGTCAACTTTGAGGAAGAGATGTCATTCTGGGGGTTGAAACTGAAGGACACTCCAAGGTGCACTGTAGATTCTTAATACTCTCTTTGTGTATTTCATAGCTTGACCTGTTGCTGTTTGTGCATTTATTATTAGCTCATGTGAAAATAGACAATAAAGTATCTTCTCCTCCTCAGGTGCTGCCGCATTCTGTTTGAGGAGAAAGTGGATGACATCAGAGATCAACTGAAGGTGAACCAGGAGTTAATTGATGAAATTAAGCCTCATCAGGATGACGAGGGATACAAGGCCATGTTTCTTGGAAGCTTTCGAAAGATCCTCTGGGACTTGATGGAGAATCCTTACTCCTCTCTGGCAGCCAAGGCCTTTGCTGTGTTTTCCAGTCTCTTTGTGCTTATCTCTATTGTTGCCATGACACTGAATACAGTAAACGAACTTAGGCAGTACAAAGTAGGAAGCAAAACATACATGGAGTGGATAGAGGTAGCGTCCATCCTCTTCTTCACCTTGGAGTACTTTTTGCGGTTACTCACCACCTCCAACATCAAACATTTTGTGAAAAGTGCCCTCAACTTTGTTGATGTGGTGGCTGTTATGCCCTATTTCCTCCAGATCATTTTTGAGACATTTGTTATGGATTCAGAGGACGTCAGTGCAAAGGAAGATTTGAAGGCCATGGCAAGGGTCAGTAAAGTCAGCAAGGTGCTCAAGGTCGTCAAGTTGATGCGCATCTTCCGTATCCTGAAGCTTGCCCGTCACTCCACAGGCATGAGGGCGTTTGGTTTTACCATCCGACAGTGCTCTGAACAGGTATGTAGGATTATCCACCAAGAGACATTTGCATTTACTTCAAGCTATAATCAGTATATCAACAGCAGACCACACGTCTAATGCTGCCGTCAAATTTGGTTTGGATTACTGTGTCCATGACTTGAGTCAAATGCCTCGTCTTGCTGCATTCAAGATATTGTAGGTGGAGAATTTCTTAAACCTTAAACATGTTTGCTGATGTTCTCTGAATGGGCCATGGAAGTTAATTTCTTTTAGGGAATGGTAAGATATTATAATGTAATTTTATCTTTTATCTTATCTTCATCTGTTTCCGCTGTCATTGTGCCTTCGCATTTCCTGCACAACGTTACCACTCGCTAACTTGCTTGCTGTTAACCTTGGCAGCTTCCATGTTGCCCAGCAGTGCTGTTCTCAAGCCTTAACCAATTTACTGCCAGCTATATTGGGCACACGACTACCCATGTGCTTTGGAGTGAACCCACAATGTGGCATCCCTGTAACTTGTGAGCTTGCTAGGCAACAGAAACATAGATGCTAATATAATGTAACACAGCTAACACGCTAGCAAGTGGAACGTAAACGCAAAGGCATAATGACAGACCAAAGAAAATGAGGCGGTTTTGAACATCAACATTTTCCTCAGACGTACAATAAAGTTACAAAGAGGACCTCTATATGGCTAAAATTACAACAAATTCCACGGCCTCCACCTTAGAAAATGTACGCAAACACCTCATTGTGAACACAGTAAACACATCCACATTTAAAGGCAGCATAACTGTGTACGAAAGTGTTTTTTTTTGGTAGCGATGAACCCACACAGAATTATTACCCATTTTATCTTTACAGTTTTGGTCTCAATGCTAATTTAAACATTGTTGTAGCTGTTTTTAGCTTATCACTTCCTGCCCAGCAGCACACTGCAGACAAACCAAGTAAGCTGCTAGACGGTGGACAAAGCTAAACAGAGCGTTTAGCAGCATAAGTGACATTTCCCTCAGGAGTTGGTAGAGACCAAAACAGAGCTAAAAGCAGAATGAATTCTAATTCTAATGTTGCTTTGTAACTGTAGGGCGTATAAGTAAGCAACATGTTGCTGTCAAGCCACCACTTTATAAGGTGATAAAATGCCAATGCTGTGTTCTGAGCTTGTTTCCTCAGTCTCCTGAGTGGGCAGAAGAATAATTGTTTGTAAGAAGAAAAGCAGCACAAAAAATATTCAACAACACAGTACATTTTTTAATCTATAATTTACATAGCCTGTGCAAGAATTCACAATGCTCTTCTTTTCTTTGGCCCAACTTACTGCTGCCCTGCCTCAGTGCTGTCCACACAGATCAAACACACATGACGCAAGATTCTTCATACAGCAAACGCAGCCAAACATGCATGTGTCATTCTTGGCTCTGTAGTGCTTGACAACCACTGTTTACTGGTCATTCAAGCTCAAATACTGTATGTACATTATGTGGAAATACACATAATAGTAAGCTATTCTAGGTGAGTCACAATGAAGCTTAAAACACTCATGTGACCTCATAGGTCAGCAGAAAATGTATGAATCTATCAGTTTCCAAACGTGTATCTGTTGCTGTTTAGGTGTGCTGTCTGTTTCTGTTCATTGCCATGGGCATCTTCACCTTCTCTGCTCTGATGCACTCTGTGGAGGTGGACCAGCCTGGGACACCGTTCAGCAGCATACCAGATGCCTGGTGGTGGGCTGCGGTGAGTAGGATGAACTTCTGTCTTTACCATTTTGCTTGACATCGGTGGAAACGTGATAGATCTAGATATTCATGATATCACACTATAGACCTAAATAATTCTTATGAATAAAACAAAGGATAGTGTACACCATTTAGAGGATTTGACCAGCTCTTATGGCTGCTTCCCAAAGTCTTCCGGATCAATTAGCCTGGTTATGAACCTGGACTGTGCTGAAGAGATAGAGCAGGAGGTGTGTCAGTATAATCCAGCAGTGTGCTGCATTCCACTTGTCAAGGATTAGGCCTACCGCAATTTGTGCTTCCTGCCTAGTCAGACCAAGTTAAAAGTGCACATTGCAAGTCAGCCAGTATGTTCTGTGCTGTGGCTCTTCCAAACAGCAAACTCAGATTAGATTAGATTGTATTTAGCTTGCTGTTGAGGGCCACCAGCACCAACGATAGCTTTGCTATATGATGAAAAAGACTTACCTTAACTGAGTGTCAGTTCTCTTAAAGAAACATGCCAACCAAATGTTCTTTCCACCCGAGCTGAGAGAACATGCATTCATAGACCTTATCAGAGAACATCGGTTTCCTCGTTTGAGGGACATTTGTAGCAAAGCACTTATTACTGACAAAATACTGGAGAAAACACATTCTGCTGCTGAAAGAATTATGCAATTATCTTCATAATTGTAGCTGATAGAATCATGTCAAACTCATTTGGTAATTGTAATTATTAAGGGTGAAGTTTATTTAGCTAATGAGCTATTTGATGTCGGCATTGTGCAGGAATACATATTCAAAAACCATTACTTTGGATTCTGTTTCTACCAATAGCTTAATTTCAGATGGCAAACTATAATAAGAAATAAGATGTATTCACTAGCTCTAAAAGTTCTTGTGTTGTTCAGGAAAATAGTAGGAACATCCTGGAATTTGACTTGCTTCGTTTTAATTTACTTGTGTACTTAGACATCATCAGCCCGGTCTGTGTTTCATGCACTCTCATTTAGGGACATTTGGATTTTATTCATCTGGTGGCAGCTGTTAACTTATATGTGTCTAATCCCCTCTAATACGGTGTAATGCGTCTTGTTTGTGGCCAGACACAGCGATTGCATTCGAGAGATAGAAAGTGTTGCAGTGCGTTCTTGGAGGTTTATTTCATTCTGTTCATTCTCAAGTTTGCAACACGCCAACTGATCAGTATGCAACACATTATAATTATTGATCTCTTCATGGCCAAGGGGCATTTTTTGTGTTTCCATGGTCCTAATGTTTTCAAGTTAAATGCAAAAAAAAACAAAAAAAAAAACGAGAACAACAGCACAGGAGTGTTGAGCACGGGGTATGGAATACAATTTAAGTCAATATTGCTTATACACAAAAAAATGATTCATTAATATGCCAAGTGCGCCTGTGAAATAAATAAATGACTTAATGTACTTTTATTTTAGGCATTTTATTTTGGCAGCATGAAATAAAAGTCCCCTGTAATAAATATAAAAAAGGTGGAAATGTAAAATAAAAGTCCCCTGGAATAGACATATGTAGAATAATGAAATATCATATACTATATGAAATATATAAGTCCCCTTAAATGAATAAAAGTAGTCCCTTGAAAGAAATGTGTATTTAATTAAGGATACATTTATTCCATAGACATATTGATTTATCGGTATGTATATTTATTTGTTTGTTTAATATTGACTTTAATTACATTCTATAATTGTGTGCCCTTTCCTTTTTTGTAAAAAAAACAAAAAAACAAATCAAGTACAGAGATAAAGAGTTCAGGTGATGCATGTAAGCTGCCTCACTCCTCTTCTCCTCCTGCAGGTGAGCATCTCCACTGTGGGCTATGG
This sequence comes from Serranus cabrilla, assembly GCA_903364295.1. Classification (NCBI taxonomy): domain Eukaryota; kingdom Metazoa; phylum Chordata; class Actinopteri; order Perciformes; family Serranidae; genus Serranus; species Serranus cabrilla. The sequence goes on from CAFUXE010000442.1 coordinate 455,678, forward strand.
AGATGTCGTCCCTATCTCTTATCTCGGCCGCTGTGTGGCATTCGGCTGCATCTCTTTCGGCATCATCCTCAACGGCATGCCCATCTCCATCCTGTTCAACAAGTTTTCTGACTATTACGCCAAACTGAAGGAACAGGAATACACATTTTCCAACACGGAGCGCACCTTCCAGCTCAGGAAACGTCTGAGGCGCAAGTTTGACAATTGCTTCTCGCCCGAGACAGACGGATCTGATGAGGATGATCACTATCGGCCCTGCGTCAGGCACAATGTCCACGAGAGTGATGAATTAACACCCCACTAGTTGCGACCATGCTCACCCTAAATGGCCTTATCACCCATGGGTCTAGAAATTGTAAGACCCCATCTGCCTCCAACTCTGAGCCTGTGTGATTCCAGATAAACAATCTAGAGGAGGGGGGAATGGAGGTCGTGGAGAAAAGCTTTAAGCCATAAGCTTTACTGTAGGTGCTGTTTGCACGCTATGGGTGGTGACTTCTCTGTCAAATGGACAAGATTCTCCTGCTGGACAGCTTATTGTCTGTCCCAGAATAGCACCCTCTGCCGCCACTAAGTCCGGCTAAACTGAAATAGATGTTTGACACAAGGAGGTCGAGTAGCAACTTTAATAAAGACGCAAGGTCACACTTAAATCACGTTAACAGGAGTGTGATGCTTGTGCAGAACTGTTCTTGTTGGAAGTGCTATTAATGAACTATTTTGGACATCTGCATGTTATATTTTAATTTACATTCTTGATATTCCACACAACAGACACATTAACTTTGATTTAGATAGAAGCCAGGCTATGCAACACTTTTTTAGACTAATAAAAAACAAGTGTACAAACAATGAAAACCCCTCAGATTTACATGCACCTGAGAAAAATTCTCAAATCTCTCCCATGTGCCATGCTTCCTGTGTTGCACCTATCTCCCCAGTCATCCAGCGCGCTCCTGTCATGACTTAGGTGGGAGGAGAGGTGCAGCAGGGGGTGTGTCAGAAGCGATCAGGAGCATGAGTGTAATTTTGTTGTCAAGGATTACCGGGATTTGCGCTTGTGCCTCCTGGTCAAACAAGGGCAAAAGTCAGCCATGTACTGAGCTATTCTGATGACACAGATAATCTGGTCAGGTGTGCACAATCAGGTTTTATTTCAGTGTTTAGGAGCAACTTTCATGAGTGATGGCAGGTCTATATGATGAAGCAGAAAAAATGGGATAGACTGAATCACACAAGTGGAATATGTCACGTATACGTCATCCTACATGTCAGCATGTGGTTTTAACTCAGCAGGGAGTGAATACTGAGCTCCCTGTTCTTGGCCTTTGGATGTCAGGATCAAGCACGCCCTGTCCTGAAGTCAAACTGTCCTTGCAGTCCTCCTGGTTGTGTTTGGCTCTTTGGCTATAAGATCATTTAACCCATTACTGTCCTGACCAACAGGAAGCGATGGTTAAAAAATGTTTCATATAATTCACACGTATTTAATGCGCCCTATTGGCTCTTTACTCTTTAATGCACTAGACAAAGGTGAAAGTTTTCTCTTAAATAAGTTTTTTAGTTTTTAGTTTGGTGCACTGGTTTTAATAGAAAGGAACACATCTAAAGGAACCAAAACCGTTTCTTTTTTGATCAGGACTGATATTAGTACCTACAAAACAACACCCGCTGATTCACAGCCCCTTTCCAACTTATATTGAGCATGTGTTGTGCCTCCAGTCTTGAAACAACACTGTACCTGCACTCGCATTAGACCTCCACTTTACCCAGAGGGGATGTTCAATGTTATCAAGGGCGACTCATCAGAAGTTTTCTGCATGTGCAAAAGAAAATACAACTTTTTTTCTGTCCCAACATTAGCCTTGTGATTGTAAAGGTTCTGATCAGTGGGAGAAATCTGTTTGACAGCTCTAGTGCAGGAACACGTGTGACTAAGAGTGTCACAATTTAAATTCCGAAATGAAAAGCAATCAAAATGAGCTAACTTCAGTGATTGAAATTTAATCCACTTATGACCTTAAAATTAAGTCATGTCACCAATATGTGAAACTGTTCAAATATGATACAAACAGCACTTTAATATATGTATTTCACTTACAGACAGAACTAGTTATTTTATTACATAAAAAAGTCATATATAAATATATATATATTTATGAATTTTTCAGAATTGAGCGCTCAATCTATTACTCAGTGGCTGCAAAAAGAAGAGATTTTCCTTGTGCAAATTCTGTAAAATGTGTCAGTATTTCATTTTTATTTGTTGCGCATTAAAACGCAACAAAAAACGTGTAATCATTTAAGAAAATGAAAAAGAAAGTGCAAAAATAAAATAAAAATCCGTTCTTCTGCATGGTTGTATAATCGTCTGATGACCGTCCACGTTCCCTTTGATTGAAGCTCAGCCTGAAGTCCGCTGCTATTAACAGACTCTGGGCTCATCCGTCTGAGGGACGCTGCTGCCTGTCTAATAGTTTTACAGGATAAGGTAATGGGAAAGATGCCAGTGGTTTAATAGTGTCGTCAGCATCAATTAAAACTCAAGACTACTGAGAGACTCTGGCTGTCTCATGTGACTCAGCCAGGACTCAGTGGACGGGAATAGAAGCAGTGACAGAGAGACAGACAGCAAACAGCAGTGGGGTGTAAGGAGCGAGCGCTGGTGCATGTTATTATGTGATTATGCATGGATGTATTTTACCCAAAAATATGTTGTATTTTACAGTTGAATGAGCTGCAGTGGGAAAGTAGAGAGGTCGTCTTGTCAGATGATCAAGTAGAGACTTTACATTGGATAACATCAACATGCCTTTTACCAATCAGTCATCACTGCATATCTGACAAAAATACCAAAGAATGTAAACAATTACTCATTTAACTGAACTGTTTTTATACATTTTGTTAAAAGTTTTTTTTTAAAACATAAAATCAGAAAGATTAAAATGTTGAACCAATTGATGGCCACAGAGCGGCTGTGAGTGCCAACCAAAATGGAATATAAAAATATAGAATATACAGTGTAATGCAGGTACAACACAGTGATATCTGAAACACATACAATTTCAATAAGAAGACAAGCAATTAAAAAATATGAATTGCTTTTCTATAGAAATAATATATATAGGAGAATAAGTAGAATGTATTTAATTATATATTGAGAAATATGGTACTAAAAAAAGTGGGTTTCAGCTATCCCAACTGGCTGAATGCATTGCAGACGATAAATGGGAGTTTTTACTGAATGGAGTAAATCTAAAGATTATGGTGTGCTGTGTTGAGGTGTAGACGGTTAGTTTGGTTAGTATAACATCTTAAACACCTTCTAAAAGTCAGACTCAAACTGATCACTGCTGCCCATCGAAGGATATCGTCATTAGAAGAACATGATGTTGAAATGCCACCTTTCATATGTTTCATCAGTGCTGGAAATATGAAACAGTCATTTCTATTGTGATTATGCTACCTCAGCCCGGGGCGGGCATGTGGGTGAATAGTTGCGTCATTATCCTTGACATCTCTTTGCAAGTTGCACTCTGTTCCAATTAGCTCCTATCCCTCAAGATGTGTCAAGATAATGTGCAAAAGCGACTCATATTCACGGAAAATAGTTCCCTGTAATAACATGAATTAAGACGTCCTCACAATTTCCAAACAAACACATGAAGGCTGGGGGACAATTAGGGACATATTTTAATTAAGTATTGTAATATGAAGTACTGGCGATGTACTGCTGTGGACAGGAGCAGCAGCTAAACATTATTCTAGCCACCTATAAAAATCCATAAAAGTTTAAGTGTATGGGTTAGGGTTAGGTTGTTGTCACTGCTTTTCCTCGCCATCAGACATCTCTTTCCTAAGGCGAGCTTAAACTGTTATGTATGCTCAATCAAAGCCACCAGACTCCATTGACAAAAACAGTTATATAACCTCAAAGAGTGGATAGGAAATGACTGATCTACTGCAGCTTTGACCTATTGTTGAGTGTGTGACCAGTGGCTTTTCCAGATGTTTTTGAATGGATTAAAACCCTCATTCCAAAAAAGTTCAGATACACTAATGTTGCACAACAACACGAATAAACCAACCAATCGAGGCAGCAGTAGATCAGTGTTCTGTGAGGTAAAATGTCTGTTTTTGTCAATGAAGTCTGGTGGCTTTGAATGGAAGACCTAATACGACCCAACTTCCCCATAACATCTGTAAGCACAGAGAGTGTTAACATCTAATATTAATGTCTATGTCAGTTTTACTTTG
>CAFUXE010000442.1:459972-473991 GCA_903364295.1 Serranus cabrilla
TTTTTTTTTTTTTTTTAACTAAGTACCAAACTCAGGCGTCTGTTGGGCTGCAAAGAGCTGTACAGTGTTTTATGAGTCCCACTGGCTGAAACAATCCACAAAATCTCTCTTTCTTAATACCTCTGATGTTTTGATGAACATGTTGTGGGTTTTTATCTCAGTGAGCGTTTCAGCCTTGGGAAGACTTTGCATCACTCTGGGGTAGAGATCAGGACATGCTTTTCCTTTATCAAGGCCGAACAAATCTTTCGAAGAATTGGTGGCCTCAGCACTTTGTTTAACAACACAACAGCACATTGACTATATAAAGTCACCAGGCATCCTTCTTGCTCTCCACACACCCAACCTCACGTCTCATCTGCCCGTCCGATCAGTTCTTTCTCCTCCGCCCCACAGAGGAGCCACTTTACTCTCACCATGTCTGCTGCTAAGTGTTGGGTGACTGTGATGGTGGTGCTGGTGGCTGCAGTGTGTGCGGCTCATCCACAGGAGAGGATTAAGATGTGTGGGAGGGAGCTGATACGTCTGGCCGTGTCGTCCTGTGGCAACGCTCGGCTGAGGAGAAGCATCCCTGACATGGACCTGGAGCAGCAGCGCTACACGTCTCCCTGTAAGTATCTCAGAGATCAGGGGCACTGATTTAACTTATTTTACATTTTAGACATTTGAGAGGAAACCGTACTTTTGTTGTTGAACTTTTTATGTCCCTTAAGTAAAAATATACAAGTAGAATGAGGAAAATGTATTTGAAGTATGACAACTAAATTTACTCTATGCATAAAAAATGTCTCCTGTGACTGTTGTGTTATTGCAGATCAGCCTGCATATTAAATGATTAGATTTTTATTTCTTGTGAATTAGCAGGATTTTACTGTTGTTGTTTGTTAATTTGAAACTCAGTGAAGATTCTTCTTCTGATTATTTCCTCTGTTATCTGATTATTTGGTTTGTAAAAATAGTGAAAATAGTATTACTAATTGATATTAAGAAATTAATCGTATTTAATATAATGATATATATAATATATAAAATATATAAGAGAATAAAAGACAAAAAAACACATTTGTGAAGCTGGAACCATGAATTGTTTGTTCATTTACCAAAACAGTTGACAATTAATTTTCTGTCAATCAACTAATTTATTAACAAATGATCTGTTTAATTTGTTTGTGTGCAAAAATCTTAATATGTAAAGTAACAAAAGATGCCGAATGTAGATTTCAAGCACAACAGTACAAATTCCCAGGCTGTCTGTGAACCAGATGTCTGTCCCCTCCTCTGCACAGGGGACCAGGACGCCTTCCACGTCCATCCAGAGTCTGACGGTGAGAAGGACGTCTCCTCCTTGGCTCCTCACTGGTACCCGCTGAGCTCTCGGAAACGACGAACTGCCGGAAAAATATCTGATATTTGCTGTGAGAGAGGATGCAGCATGAAGGAGCTGATCCAGTTTTGTTAGATGTGACTCCCTTCACGTCTTGCCACAAAATATCGTCTTGCAATGTTATAAACGGTGCTGAAAGAAACCAAAGATGCCTTTCCCTTGACTAGAATGATCAATGTAGCATTCTGGCTGCACATCAGTATTACAGTTACTTGATCATATGTATTAAATTATTTCCCACAGGACAAAAGACAAACATCACAATGTACACAGTTTTTTTCAAATTGAATGTTCGTATAATTTATTCTATGTATCATTGTAGAACAAGTTTACCCTACAGTGTAATAAAGCTTTTGATGATTATTTATGATGTTTTTAGTTTTTTTTCTAATAATCTATGATTCCTCAGCTTTTTATGATGTTTCCCCCCTTTGAATAATTCAATTAAAAGCAAACATATCAATGCAAGGTCACAATATTCCAACCTGAAACCTTCAGGATACAAAGTTGGGAGGTTTGCAAGAGATATGACATAAAAATGTTGATGATGAGAATGAAATCAGATTATCAATGTATAGTAACTCTGAATATATGTATTAAAGGGACAGTACTGCTGTCTTGATCAGTTAGTCTGTATGTGTTATTGTGTGACTTTGGTGAACTAACCCTTTAAAGTCAAACAATAACACAAACAAACTAACTGAATGAAGCAATGGAAGACCAGCATCCCTAGTGTTCTACAAGGTAAAACTACAGAATGGCTTCATCAGTGGTGGAAGAAGTATTCAGATCCTTTACTTAAGTAAAAGTACTAATACCACACTGTGTAATTACTCCTCTACAAGTAAAAGTCCTGCATTCAAAACTAAGTAAAAGTAGCATCAAAATGTACTTAAAGTATCAAAAGTCAGAGTACTCATTATGCTGAATGGACCCACTGAGATTGTTTTATATATCCCAAATATATTATTGTATTATTATTATTGATACATTTATGTAAGCAGCGTTTCATTTCAACTACTTAATATATTTTTATGATGTTTAATGTTAAATGTCGACCCGAGCTGTCTGCCAAATGGAATGGAGTAAAAGTATAAAATCCAAAGTACAAGTTCTTCAAAGTTGTACTTAAGTACAGTACTTGAGTAACTGTACTTAGTTACATTCCACTGCTGGGCTTCAGTTCCTCCTGTGTAAACTAAAACAGCGCTGTCTGACGTCAATATAAAGCTGTAAAAATAAATCTAAACTGATATTGATGTTTCTCGGTGGCTAAAACACATTTCACTGCTTGCCTTGTCATTAGTTTCTATGTCCGTACGCCTGCTTGCTCCTCCAAACTGTGGACGAACCGACTACCATCTACTGTAGGTAATACACTGACTGTGGATCAGTACCAACAGAAAAAAATCTGCACTATCCCTTTAAATTATGCCAGTGTTTACTGTAATCTGTCATCAGTTAATTTCACAGTTTAGTTGTAGATTAGATCAGTCAACACTGCAACATCTTGATTGAATAAACTAACCAGTAACACACCAATCAACATTAAGTAACACAGTGTTTTTCCAACGCTAATTAAAATAATTGAACCTGCAGAGAAATTAACCTTGAAATTGCAAATGGGTCAATTAAAGTAGATTAAAGGAGGCACATGCACACACACACACATCAGGCCCAGCACCACTGAGTGATGCCTCAGTGTGAGTGCAGTTTACAGCAGCGCCGCTCTCTCTCCGATAGTGATAAATCGGATTGAGGCCTTTGGCCGAGCCGTTCAGCTCCATTATAACAGGAATAATCTCTGTAATAATAATCTGTAAAGCGGCCAGTTCCTCACACTGATGAGTGTATAATTCCCTCTATGGATAATCGAATGTGGTGCTGATTATCTGCCACTCTGTTCGGCAGCCTTCACTAAATGACTATTAATAGCAAATGAAATCAGCTACAGTGACTGATTGGTTAATTGGTTTTATTTGTGGAGGGATGGATTGCGTCGTGCGTGTGTTTTTTTGTTGTGGTTGTAATTGGTTTTACTTGCCATGTTATCAGACTAAACAGCCCAAGATAAACTTTAAATTTAGATCTAGTTGTAAGCAGATCATTTTGTGTGGAAGGTTTTTAATTACAGATACTCAGAGAATACAACGCTGATAATGTTCATAACAACTGGCCGTAGCAGGCTGCCTCTGGCCATGGAACAGATTACACATTCATAAACAATATTCATATTTTTAAACAATAGACCAGTTTTCAAGGTTGTGTCCTTGAGCCTGTAGTGATGATGCATTCTGCATAATGGCAATAAGTGAGTAAATAAATGGATAATATGACTTTTAACACATCTATACTGAGAATGTTTTCATTACAAACATTAAAGTATAAAATTAACTATAATGAAACATTATCTTTTACAAGTCTAATAATTTTTCTAGGAAGTGTCCCTGAAATAACTATGTGGCACTAATTAGAAAGAGTGTTCACTTGGTACTCTTCCAATTACTGGTAATTCATTGCTTGTAGTTTAGACGGTGTATTAATCAGCCTAACAAGCACAAATGAAACGAAATGGAAACAAAGAAAAGAACATAATTTAACAAATCTACTAGAATAAAGTTTCCAGACACAAAAGGATGATTAATAAACATTTAGTTGCGTTCAGAGGAAATTCTTCTGGAACAGTTCTGTATATTTGGTTTATACTAATAATTATATTAATACAACAATATAATTTCCTATAATTACTGCACATGAAATAATTAAGATATTAGGGAAATTACAGACCCCAAAAAATAAATCTTATATATATATATATTATATAACCAGTGGTGCACTATAATGTAATAAATACTCTGTTACAAGTAAAACTCCTGCTTCAAAATCTTACAAAAGTAAAATGTATTATCATAAAAATATACTAAAGTAGCAAAATGAAAAGTATTTATTATATAGACTGACCAATTTCAGAATCCTATGTTTTATACATATATATATATATATATATATATATATATTACTGCATTATTATTATTATTATAATAATCATCAGCTTCATCATAGCAATAAAAAAATACTAATATTACTACCACTACTTAGGTTGCAATGTACTTAAGTACATTTACTCAAGTACTGTACTTAAGTACATTTACTCAAGTGCTGTACTTAAGTACAATTTTGAGGTACTTGTACTTTACTATAGTATTTCCATTTTATGTAACTTTATATTTCTGCTACACCACATTTTGAGGAATATATAACACTATTTACTTCACTACATTTAGCTGCCAGCATCAGTTACTTTTCAGGTTGCCTCTGAAATGTCTGTAAAATGGAAAAACTTAAGTACTATTTCTTCAAAATGGTACTTGAGTAAATGTACTCAGTTACACTCCACCACTGCATGTAACACGTGCATGCACTTCCTGCATGCAGGCGAGAGCAGGAAGTGATTCAGTGGAGTGATTTGAATGCAGTGCCTGCTGTTGGCCAGCAGGGGGCGACAGATATCTGATTTCCAGCGAAGTTCTGCTGCTCATGTGACAGTAGCACTTACCTCTCACAGTTAATTCTGGCAAACAAGTGTTTCGTTCTGCCAACTCAGGGGGTGTAATCATTGAATTTCAATGTTACTGTATCAGGTTCAGTCATTACAGACACATTCTCCCTCCTGCTGGAATGATCAGTCTCTCAAAGCTCATTATTGTAAAATGCTCAATCACCTCAAGTGATCCTTTATCTCCTTGTGACAAGAGGAGAAATCTGATCAGAGGACACTTCTAGGCCTCGGCCCATCCTTGCTCAGTGCCAAGCAGGAGATGACAAACACCAGGCTGCATGGGGGCCTCTTTGATGCGCTCCTGTTTATGGCTGTTTTGTCAGCTAAAAAGCTGCTAACGTGAATATGGAAAATGAAATCAGAGCCTCCGTCTCTTTTCCTGTCTTTCTATCTCTTTGTGTCTAGTTTCAGTGAGCAGGAAAAGCAGCAGGACTGAATAGCACCTTCACTGAGTGCCAGCAGAGCAGCTACACACATGCATGGATACACAAATACACACACACATACACACGCATGCCAGGCAGGAGAGTGTGTGTGGTGGACCGGTGGGTGTCAATTTGCATGTAAATGAAATGGCTCTCAGTGCTCTTGTTTCCAACAGTAAAAGTGTCAAAGCTAAAGATGCTATATTTGGTGTATGTGTGTGTGTTCATGTTTTCATGTGTCCACATTTGGACATAATGGTGTGTGTGTGGGCGTGCAAGACCGGGGAACCCATTTGAAGTCTGTGTCTATACTTATCTGTTAAAGCACATTTTTTGTGTGTTTTATTTTGGGTGTGGGAGCAGAAGTAAAGGCGATGAGTGACGTATCCGTTTTTGTGTGTTCATTATTATTAACGCTCCAGGCGTTCTGCTACGTAACACAATCTGTCAGATGTTGTGTCAAACAAATCCTCAGCAACAGGGTCTTTGTCTTGTCTTGCACGCAGTGTTTCAATCTTGACTGAGACTTCAAACGAGATTGTTTTAGATTCAACCTAGTCTGCATGACAAACAGTGGGCCTGATCCACTCTGCTCATGAGAGAGATAAATGAAGTGACGACATTAAATCAGAAATAAAATATGATTTTATTTCGTACAGCACATTTAAATGCTTCACATACATTCCAGTCTTCCAAAACATATGTCAGGTATATTAGATTTTGGAAGTTCAGCCTCAGCTCCTGTAATAAACTGTGCAACTACAACCAACTACAGACACTCAGACCTTCAGGGAAAAAAAAACATTAAAACCACTCACACTATAATCATAACAGCATACAGTTATACATTCTTTATATCAGGCTTTAAATCTAGATTTCTTATTATTTTCCATTAGATTGAACAGTTTTCTCATGTTTATTGCTGCTATATATGGCAAAAATTAAAATCCATCAAAATATTGTTGTTAACAATTGATATATCCCACTCCATGGAAAAAACCTTAGCAATATATATATAAAATAAAAATAAATGATTATTCCTGTGGCATTGTGTAAACAAACTGGCATTAAAACGATTAAATCCATTACAATGGCTGAACATTTGGTACTTATGATCAGGACTCAAGTTGAAAATTTAAGTAAGAGAAAATGGAAAACGATATAAATATATAATTTCGTGGTAGTCTCTTCACCCATGTTTGCACAAGGGTTAAAATAAGGCCCAAATTTTCAGTAGTAATTTTTATCAAACGTATTTCTCTACATTTTAATTCGCGTTTATGACAGAGAAAGAACCAAAGTTCATTTAAAAAAAAGTCCCAATAAACCGAAAATAAAAAGAAGAAAAGCAGATAAATCCTCAGCTGCAGCAGATAATCTGCAGGTCCGTCTGCGGCCGCAGGAAGGCGCAGCTCCCTACAGAGGTTAAATCTACCTTCATTGATCACTGATTTATTGCGTCACCCCGCGAGCGAAGTGACCGAATCAGACACACCCAGTATTTAGCGTCACCAACAGGTGAGCGCTAAAAACTAGCTAGCATGCTAACAAGATGCTGAGGATCCTTTGGCGGCGACTTTTGCGTTTATTGAGGAACTTTTACCTTCAGTCAGGTGTGTGAGGCCTTTTGTTTGTGACTGCTGAGCCTGTCTGCTCAAAATGTGTGAAAACTTCGAAGTGGGACATGGGACGTGGACTGGTTGTGCTGGGACAGAGAGGCTGAGTGGACTGTAAGGATGCAGCGTCAGGAGCAGACGGTTTACACCTGGAGGAGATGGAGGACTGTCGTTCAGACAGGTGAGCAACGCAGCGTTGTGTGTGTTTGTGCACGTTGAACTGTGTTTTCCTTACATATGTGGCTGCTGCTGTGGAGTTGTGTTGTTTAAATATGTCTGTGTTGTTTGCTTTGGTGATGATGATACTACTGCTGTCTGTTGCACCCGCTGCGGTGTCCTTTTTATTTTTTTTTGTTTTTTTTGTTGGTCTTTTTATTTGGTCCTATGAGTTCCGTCCTCTTTTCTGGATAGGCCTTATAGGGCCAACCTGAGGGTTATATTTGTAACTGATATTCAGTTGTCGGCAGGCTGTGGAGCACTGGCGGACTCAGGATGTTGGAAGGGCAGGGCAAGAAAAATTACACCCTGGAGGGCACTTCATATTTTATCTACCACAGTGGCATCCAAGAGGGCACTTCACCATGTTTTAGGACATTAGTGCACTGTATTGAACTAACCTAAAGGCATTTAAAAAAAAAAACCTATGTGACTTTCTTTTTTTTTAAATACTTTTTATTTATTTCAACACATACAAGTACAGTTCAACATGAAGACGCATGTATGCTTACACTTGTTTAAAATTATATTTCTTTCATGTCTGTTGTAACTAAAAAAAACAGCAGGTAACAAACAGATCCATGTAGATGATTTACATAGTACAAACAATTTACATATACATATTATATCTCCTATAAGTAAAGTATGAAATGGATATTATTTGTAATATCGACCCAGCAGCATTTAAAAAAAAGTAAAAAATTTTTTTGAAAAACTCAAAAAATAACATTAATAGTAGTATTGATAATATTATGAATGACTTTTATAAGGTACATTCTCTCTTTCACTTGAGTAAGATGAAGTACAGAGAAAATGCTGCTCTTCTTCTTCTCTTCCTCTGCATCACAGAATGTAGAAACATCAGCTAACACATTTTCTACTCATTGCTCCATTAGAGCTCTGTGGAAAGCCTTCACACCACGTCTTGGTTTTGCAGCCTTGCTCAATGCCTCCAAGGCTTCACATTAATCGCATTTGAACACATGATGAGGCCATTTGGACTCCATAAACCAATGAAGTGAATGTATGTGGTCCTGCTCCTGAACCTGAGAGCTCTATAAAAGACAGAACACCTCCGCTGATGCACACTTTCCACTCAAGGCCCGAGTCCTTAATCCACGTCTAGTAAACCGGCTCTCTAACATCTCCCCGTATATTGTGCAACTTTCTAACTGCACCATCCACCATCTCCTGCAGTGATGTGACAGGTCTGTCTTCTTCTCTGCTTGACAACATTTAGACGGGCTGACCGGCAGTGACAGCTTCAGGAGCATCGTGTGATTAGACGCTGCTCTCGGGGGACGAGGGAGAGGAAGACAGAGCCACCAAAAGAGCTTTCTTGTTGTCTCCGATCTCCTCTCGTCCACCTCGCTGCATGCCAGGGGAGAGTCTTTTACTATCTTTAGCATGGATGCAAATAATCAGAGAAAACTGTTTCAAAGTAGTTCATGTGTATGGTTTTAATACTTGATGCAGTTCAGCTTAGTATTGTAGTTACATATTTTCAGTATTCAGACGGTTTTGCAGGTGATGCATATGTTGGCACTTTTTAATAGCCTTGCTCTGATTGTTATTAATATGTTCATTATTATAAACACCTAGTATATTATCTAATATATCACAGGCTGTCAGGCCACCTCTTAATTTCACTTTATAAAATTACTTATGAAGAAGAGAAGATAATCCCTGCTGGCCAGACCATCCTCACCCAAAAAATGTTTCTAGTTTGGAATTTTCATGTTTGTTTTGTTTTTACACAAAAATTAGCATATCAACATTCTGTTGTCTGTTAGCAAGCTAATGTTTGCCAATAGTGCATTTCACCGCACAGCAGCTTTTATACATTTTTCTGTTGTTTACTAACAGACGGAAATGACGAGGAGGATCCGTCCTTTAATACAAAGTCTGTGGAGAGCGGTGTTTGTTTCCCCCTCTGGTGGGGGCAGAGGTTAATGCGCTCAGAGTTACGTATGCTGTCGAACAAGCAAAATCATAAGTAGATAACGCCCTCTGCTGTTGAAAAAGGATATCACAATTATTTTTTTAATTTCAGCGACTTAAATGGTCACAAATTTGTTTGGATTTGTAACTTCTCGTGATGCATCGTTGCATCCCTAAACAACAAGGAGGCTCCATAGTCTGAGCCATCATCGTCATTTCATACTTGAGGCTGTTGGCACTTATCCCTTCCTATTAAAATGAAGGTCAACTAAATACCAACACAGTTTGTAGTTCTTAAATATTTTATAAATTATATTCTAATAGGCCATGAGTGTAGAGTTTCAGATGTCTTTTTTATCCTTCTACAACTTAAATGTCCCCTCATTCCCATAGCGGGTGGCCTCTGAACCAAAGCCAATTATTACCTCAACTTCCTTAATTAGTTTCTCGCCCTATACAGTCTTCCATATGCATGTCATTATATCCGCTTAATTTGTCCAGTGAAAGAACAGAAGCACATGCAGCAAACACACACACACACCACACACACACATACAAAGACATTAACTACCACTTTGTCACAACCTTGGGGCCACTGGGAGGTGGTGAGGCTGAACTAATAGAGCTGAGCTGGTAGAGGGCAGTGTGGCAGCAGCAGCAGCAGCTTAACTGACTGCAGGCGGGTTTTCTGCAGCTGCAGAGCTGAATGCCACCGCGCAGCACAGATAATGTGACGCTCTGCGCCGCTGCTCATGCTCACAGACACATCTGATGGCACTGCACGCTGAATAATTGAGAATCTATAGTTTGTTTTGCAATTGAGATATTAAACCAAAAGCACAGCAATACATTTAATCCTCTGTCTAACGTGTTATAACACGTGGAGCCAGCTGACTCAGATTTTTATTCTCTTTTGTGTTCCACTGGAAAGACAGTTGATACAGTGTTTTATTTTCTGCTGCTTACTCTGTGATCTGCATTGGATTAAAATAAAACCAAATGTATGTATCCTCTCCTCAGCATGATCTATGCTCCATTCAGGAGTCTCACTTTTTCTGTGTGAGCTGGTATTGTTAGAGATGCTAAGTAGTGAGCAGGTTAGATGTGACGTTTTAAGTCCTCCTGCTTAAATCAAGAAGTTTTACAGAGACACACCACTGTAGTACATCTTAACCTGAGAGCACACAAATGAACCACCATTGGGCCCAGACAGGGTTTTTTTATACACTTTTTTATTTTTTATTTCAGAGGCCATAGTGGGCTCTTTTTTTTCCTTAGGTCTTGGTGTATTGATGAAATATTGTGATGGGGTTTTTGGCATTAAAAAAAAATCATTTTCAAATATTTTTTTAACCTAATTCAACACCAAATGTGTGTAACAAATGGTATCGAAAAATGTTTTGAAGGCTTATACACCTAAAAAGGTTTAATCAATTATTCATTTATTTATTCATAAAGTCTTTTTTATTATAGATATATAGATATATATAGATATTATCAGAACAACTTGAGACACAGTACTTAGCTGCATTTCAGATAATCTTCACATCCCTAGCTTTAAGACGGTGTACACCACTTCTGTGGGGCTTTTATGGTTGACCTAAGAGCTTAAAACATGCAGTTTAATAGTTAATATGAATCATGTACTTTCTGATTCTTTATTTGGTGAATCAGGTCGGGCTGATGGACGATGTCATTTATGGTTTGGTTCTGGTGGTGGATTAATAAATTAATAGACTGTGAATAGGCTTAAAATAACAAATCTCCAACATACATACCTATATAAAAGTCCATTGTGATGTTTCACTATGATCATGGTCCTATATCAGTTCAGCAGATATCGCCCAACCATAATGATAAAAAAAACCCAACCATATTCTCAGGCGCAGCACTTTGTTTTACATCTTGCACCTTTTCCCTTTCTTAATCTTCTGAAACCTTCTCTTGAAGTAACCCTAGAGCTGTCCGGATCATAACTGTGACGTGATACCACTTCAACAGGCAGCCAAACGTGACGCAATTACTGCACGTCCATCCGTGCAGCTCGCCTCTCTCTCTCTCTCTGGAAGTCACGGGTGTCTGTTGAAGTTGAGGCTGATTGGAGTGAGCACCAAGACTCAGCTGTGTATCTCTACATGCATATCGGTCACATCGTATGAGTGACATACACACATTCTTTATTTCACACGCGTGTAGAAAGTGAGTGAGAAAGCAGTAAGAGGAGAAACACGAGTCTGGAGAGAGAGAGAGATGGAGACGGCGGTGGGCAGGCCCAGAAAAAACGATTACTCCAGCTGCTCCTTCACAGCTGCTCCCAATTGCTCCATTGCACCTCTTTCTCTCCGTCCATCACTCCCCCCGTCTCATCCCTCCATACGCTCATGTGTGACTGGGCTGTTGGTTGTTGATGTAATGTTGACAAAGTACTCCTGAGTGGGAGTACTTAGCTGGTGTGGCGCACTCTTTCAATGATGTACAATTTAATGACGTGGCTGTGAGGATGTAGGAGAGGATTACACTTGATGGGATGTAAAACACTGTTGGTTAAATAATGTCGTGAAGGAATCATTGCTTTTATGGCTGTCTGTCACTTTTTGTTATATGCATTGCAGTGTTGAAATATGCATTTATTATAGCTGCAAATGAACAAATGGCTTTTATTACACACACACAGACACACACACACTCTGCATCCTTGGCTTGCCTCCTTCGATATTCCTGTCACTGTTATCAGCCGGGTCCATCTCAGGGGGAGGCTGCTGTTAAAACATGAGCAGTCCATTCAATACACTTCACCTAATCAAAGCTAAGCTGCTTGTGTAACTTCCAGTTCTTCACCCCATCAGCGTGTGATGGAGACCGAATGAGAGTGCACGGGCTTTCCTGGCAAGCTAAGGTGTGTATGTGCATATGTGTGCATATACTGGGTGTTTTTGTGAAGCACACTTTGAGCTCCGTGTGTGTGTGTGTGTGTGTGTGTGTGTGTGTGTGTGTGCGCGTGACTCAGTGGGATACCTAAGCCCTGAGGAGTAGAACAACAGAAGGTACAGTATCTTAGTACAGTGAGGTAGCTTTTTAAGAAATTGAAACACGGCCTCTCTGTCACTTCCAGTAAGCGGACCCATTAACGAGCACAGAGGCTTAATGGTTCCGGGTTTGGCCCCCTCAGTGCTAAATGTGCCATTAAAGAGGGTTCACCTGAACCGGACAGGTGGAAAACAAACAAAGGGTGGGGGCACAGGTCTTATTTTTCTTCCATACATCTTTAATAATCAGCCTTGTGTTCATCCTGAATCTATTCTGACGCTCCTGCAGAACAGGTGGTGCCTGCAGGTCCTGCAGTGACTTCCTGCCGTTGGCAACATGGATACAAATAGGAAAGTTCTGTCGGTGTTGGTTCTGTTTTAGCAGGTTAATGATGAGTTGGATGTATGGTAGCTTCCACCATCATGGACTCTCTGGTTGTTTCCCTCAAAGGCATTTGGTTAACCATGAACAGTTGTGGGTTGAAGTTTGTCCTTGGAGCTCAGTGTCAGATTCCTTGTGTTCATCCAGTAGAGAGCCGTAGGAGTGAGTCCTAAAACCCGGGAATGAGTCGGCATTTCTGCTCTTTTGGTTTCATTTCAAAGTAGGTCTGTGGTTATAGCATACAATGTACATTTTTTTAAAAAAAGTAGATACCTCACTTGTGACTTGAAGTTTTTACGTTTTTTAAAAAGGTGGTCAGGAAAGTTTTTTTAGGGACATGAAACGGCATCAGCTTAATATTTAACATTTATACATTATACAAACAATGTATTACAGCTAATTCTAAAATAAAGACTAAATAGGAATGAAATAAATAGCTAAATAAACAGCAATACTGTTCAGTTTCAGTCAATTGCTGACTGTTTAAAAAAATAGCTAACACAATATTTTAATCACGCCAAACAACATTTTCAGTTTCCATAACAGCACATATCAGACAGCATATACACAGATAGTGCTCAGCTAATACCAGCCGATAATATCAGACAACCAAGTCATCTGTTAGGTTATACTTTTAACTTCTGGTGATTGCATTAATGCTTCAAAACTCATAAGGGGTGTTTAATGCTGAAAAAACACAAAGGTATCATACATTTTTTTATTACAGAGCTCTTTTTTTGCAGTAATCCAAAATCCAGTGGGAAAACCCCATTGGTTTATTTTGTTCGGATCTCTGCAATACTACAAAATTCACTCCATACAACATAACTATCCGTATCAATTGGTCTTTGTTTGTTTTAGCAAAAGAAAACAACATTTCAGAATAGTAACTTCTTGAATTTGCCTTGACTATTTGCCTCCATTTGACATTTCCGTCCATTTGTGGATTTACGCTGTATTATTTATTCCTGAGCGTACGGCTGCACATCTTGGTAGATGGCACTGTATTACTGTGAAGACGGCTGTCAGTGTGTTTGCACACTGAATAATGGCTGTTTTTTATTTTGATGTTTTAGTCATAATGTCCTTCCTGATCAGGCGAGATTACCCGTTAAGAACAATCACCTGCAGCTCAGTCGACACAATGGGCTCTCTGGTGTATTTGCAACTTCCACCACCCACAAACACCCTAAAGCAGGGCAGAAACGCCCCCTCACCCCCCACCTCTCACTCAGTTTTTATCTCCTTTGCCCTTCCTACTCCCCCTCCTCTCCACCTGCCCCCCACCCCTGTGTGTAGGTGGGTCCTCTCCTCTCCTCTTTCCCTCTCCATCCATCTCTCTTCCTCTCTTTGGCTCCAGCTGCCCTGCCATGCATAATTAAGTTTCAAGTGGAAGTGCGCCCTCCCTCCCTCCCTCTTTCTCCGTGTTTCTCTCTGCGTCGTTCTGTCTTCCTTTCTTGCTCTCTTGTG
>CAFUXE010000442.1:483783-503455 GCA_903364295.1 Serranus cabrilla
TGGCAGTAAAGAGAAGCTAAAGCTAATCCCCAGCTGTGTTTAGCCAGTTAGGGCCCTTCAAGAGGAGAGAAAGTGGCTTTACACCCCACCACGAGAGACGCAGGGAGGGAGTGAAGAGGTCCGGCTTTTTCCAGCCAGCCAGATAGCATCTGGGTTTTTTTTCATTAGGACACAAGGCAGCATTATCATCCAGAACATCTGAATTTACCCCCATCCACTAGCTCTGTCTATCGCTCCCCTCCAATCATTTCTAATGCACTCCCTCCTTCCCCGCTCCCTCCCACGTCTCCCACTCAATCAAACAACCCTGTTTTTGTCCCTCACTACCTCAGAGTCCTCCATTGTCTTTCCTCTTCACACTAGCTCTTATTTCTTCTTTGTATTCTCCTATTTAGGAGGGGAAATGGCACCATTAAGTGTACTTTTTAAGATCCTCTCGGCTGTGGTTTTCACACCAATGTTGGCCTGAATTCACTGTGGAGAGAACTTGATAATACCTTGTTCCTGGAAGTAGCTTGCGCCCAGAAGTTAGGGCTAATTATTTTTGTAAAGTGCAGCAAGGTATCTGCTAGGGCTGCATGATTTGGAAAACAGATCTTATCGTGGTTGTTAGTTGTTTATGACATCAGAGGTTTTTACATCATTATTTTTATAGTCATTGAAAAATATATTCAAAGTCTGTAGAATATGATTTGGCTTAATTTTTATTTACACCCCAAAACAATAAAGCCATTGTATGGATTTATACTTACAGTAAATGCCATACAACAAACATCTTCCTGCAGATGTTCAAGGTTTTTAATAAGTAATTTAACAAAACATTAGGTCGCTGTAAACAACATTTAAATAGCCGACTGCAGTGGTTTTCTGTTCAGAGCAGTAACATCCTGTCACAGGTGTGCTTTTTGTCAGGTGTCCTCTAGCTTTTAACGCAAACTAGCTTTAAGATTTTGGGACTTCTTTATAATTTTAGCTTTTGTACCACTATATATACGCCCCCTCTGCGGCAGTTTGGCTGCTTGTGTTTCTCTCAGTAATTATACGCCTCTGATTAAGTGCCTGAGTGAATAATGCAACCAGCTGGAGGACTCCTCTCTGATGCATGCGTTTGTTTTTTTTTCTCCCTTTTCTTTTCTTTTTTTCTGCGGTATGGTTTGCCTGGGTCTCCCCCCGCCGTGTGACCTGCGGGTGACGGGGAAACCTGCCATCAATGTGCCCGGAAACCCTGAACGCCAACACGGCACCATGAGCTAAAAATAGTCCGCTGGTGATAAATAATAAAACCTCTCCCCATATGCCAGGCGTCCCTCTACTTTCCTCCTGATTTCAGTCTGTGCAGCTCGTCGAATGACTTCATCTGAATTGGGTGCATGTTGTAGAGAATTGTAAGGCTGTTATGATGGGCACTGGTTGGACTGGAGCTCCAATTCATCTTGAATAGTTTTTACACTGGTATAAACAAGCATTATAGACATCAGGTGTGCATGTCTATAGCCTGTTTCAATTCAGTTTTATGGAGCATGGACCTCTAACACATTAATATTACTCTGCCTTTCTCTCAGTAAATGATTGTGGACATAACGGGTCTAAAAACAGACATTTAAACGACAGAGCTATGACATACAGGCCTGCATTAGCTGTGAATGTACCGTATATAATAAAACTAAATGCCATTACAGGTTTATTACTGTAGGTTTATTACTGAACACTCTCCCTGATCAGCATCCTCATATCCCTCTCATCCTCCACAACATAATTACACTCCATAATTCAGATTTTTTCCCCCTCCATCTTTCTCAAACAGCTGTGTAATTTAAGACTGTTGCAAAAAAAACAACAAAAAAACATGCTAAATCAAAGAAAGCAGTACCGTCCTGCGTGGAGAAAATGACACGGCGCTCCCTTTTCTGTTTTTCCTGGCTGTCTGGTCACGATTCAAAGCCCTCACAGCAGGGAGCTTTGTGTTGATGCTGCTGCAGTCCGCATGGGAACCCCCCCTCATACAAATCCACCCCCTCCTCCTCTTTCTCCTCTCCTCTTCTCCTCTTCCATCTCTCCCTCCTCCTCATCCCCCTGCTGCTCCTCTTCCTCCTCCTCCTGCTTCTTTTTCTCTTTCTCTCCTCCACCCACGCACGGCTCTCCACGACCAAGAGGCTAAAAATAGCATCAGGAATCCCCGCATCAATTCAGAGGAAGGAGGAGGAGGAGGAGGAGGGGGGGGACGTCAGTGCGCACACAAGGTCATAAAACCCCCCTCCAGTGCTTTTCTTGATTTGTCACAGCTCCCATCAGCATTTTTTTAAATTTTTACCCAGGAGACCCACACCGTGTCAGATTTTATTTTATCGTGCTGAATTGATAATGTATCGATCTCCTGTAAATCATATTAAACGCCCCTCCTATAATTAATTTCGTGACACAGAAGTGGGAATGAGATTTCACTGCTGGCTCAAATACAACAAAATAAAAGAAAGGGGCTTTACAAAGCTGGGGGTTTTTATCGGAGCACAAACAGGTGGAGGAGATGGGGAGAAAACACACAAGGAGAGAAGAGGGAGCAGCCAATAGCTGTAACAATAAGCCGAGCATGTGCTTGCAAGAAATTCAGCGCGTGTATTCCCCGTTATTCCATGCTACAAGCGACAGGAGACTGCAATGACTGGGAGAGCCCCTATTCTTAGTAGGAGACTATTGATTTTCTTGCTGTCATTTGTAATCACCGTTGATGTGTCTTGTGCAAGGAGAGAGTCTGCATGTGCAGCCTCCATCAGATAAAAGGTATGTCCTTCCCCTTTCCTTTCCATTTCTTTCCATCAGTATTAGTTAAAAAAGAGGGGTGGGAAGAGATTGCATGATGAAATTGCAATTGCAGGCTCTAATATGTGTCAGTAATAACCTTTATAGCCCACCTCATTTGCATTTTCACACCTAACAGCACTAGTGCATGACTTTTTTATTGCAGGGATGATTTTTCTTATCTGACATACTGTAGATACACCTCGAGGAAGCAGAAATGAACCATTTCTGTGTAACTGGTGTGCAGGGTGGAATATAAAGGGGGATCCCCTGCATTAGATTTATAGGAGGTTGCCTGTGTGTACAGTATTTCAACTTTTCTGTGCAGATGGTGTAAGTGTGTGGTCTTCTTTAAACGGTTTCTAGGGGAAGCTTTTATGAGAGGAGTGTACAGTCCACCTCTGCCTGCTGGTGGTGAATATGGGGGGTCAGTTGGTCATCTCCTTTGTGTTTGTTGCGGCTCTGATGATGAGACGCTGGACCGAGTCTTTGAACCTTTGCATTAGTGATGAGCTTTCTCCTCTCTTTATCTCTCATCACCATATTTTACAACTGAGCCTCTCTTGTCAAACGCTGGTCTCTTCCACCCACACAGGTATGCACATGTGTTCACATGTGCACCAACACACACCCTCAAGGCACATGTTTCAAACACACACCAACCGTCTTTACCTCACACACACCAGACTGCATTATAAATGGACCCTGCCCTGTTTTTGTCCCCTTCACTTCCCCTCATCATCAGATGCTCCATTTAATGCGGTGACATCATTGTGCTCTGTGAACAGAGGTTGATGGTCCGATGCTTCTGCCGAGGCCGCGCTGAGAGAGCGAGGCAGGTGTGTGGTGTTGTGTTAGCGCAGCAGACGTCATGTGCGAGCGGCAGCAGACGAAACCCAGAGACGTCTCTGTCAGCGCTGCATTAACACTGCCAGGGCTTGATTAGAGGTAGGAAAGAGTATGACGTGTAACGTTTTAAAGCCAGTGAGATAACGTCTCACAGAGAGATAAAGGGGTGAATGAAAGTGGGAGCTATCAAATGGAAAAACAAATCTTTGAAGGCGCTTGAAAACTGTCAACATGAAGATTTTATTTTGTATTTCCCCTGTACTAGTGGTACAGTCATTAGGAATTATGTATGAGGGACCAACATTTTTCCAAATTGGCCCCACATCCACCCATCCTTAGACCTAATACCAACACCACCCAATTTATGCAATTCAACACCGTTAAGGGACCCCATTATGCAGAAATATTCAAGTACCCTATTATGAAAAATAGCAATGTCACTCTTTCCTTTACTAAAATGTAGCATACATTTGAAATGATATCCGTCCTCACAGGATATCATGACATTGTTCTCAGTGAACGGCTTAAATTTAGGCAATTTTAGGCACTCAGGCAAATCCAGTGGCTCCCTGGGAATATGATAAAAAATGATGTGGATAAGAATTCTGGTTATTTTTTTCCATTTTTGTTTTCGTTCTCATTGTTGCCGGCTTAAATTGATTCTTACATTCTTCAGTTGTAAAATCACGAGTGGCTTGTCTGAAACGATGCTAGCTATGGATTGTGAATAATTTCTATAGTGTCCTCTTCACTGCATTCTGACAAAAAACATATCAATGAATGAATGATTATTCAAACCTATCAGTAATGTTGTTACGTTAAGTTATACCTAATACGTTATCAATATCAATAGATTTATTTTTTATAGAAAGCCGTGTTGACCCGTCTACTTTTTATATGACACCATATCTTCACTTTAGCTTTAAAACTGCTACGTTTGGTTTTTAATTGCTACGACTGCTGATCTATGTGGCTCATCACTGTTGCCATGTCCAGCTTCTTCTGTCACACCTTCGTACTTTTGTAGCTAGAAATGTGTCCTTTGTCTCTCTATTCCTTTGCTAATTCTCTCTTTATTCTGGCTTTTCTTTATTGAGCCCCTGGTGACAAGTTGAAAAATGTTTCAATGATAATAAATTTCTTCATGTCGATAGTGATAGCGGTCAGTATGTACAATTTTGTACTTGATCCCATTTAAAGGTCAACCAAATAAATGTGAATGGGACCCCTGGGATTTGGACCGGCATTATCGGTCCCCTTTGACCCCCCTTGTGTGGGGGCCTGACTACATTTGTCTTTTTGCTAAATATTTTTGTCAATCTTGCCCCAGACACTAAGGTTTTCCTCATAATGTCATTCATAATCTCATAATTAAAGATCTAATATTGCAGTAAATGAATACAGATGATAGCCTTTTCTCTAATGAAGTGGAAACAACCCTGTGTGTGTGTGTGTGTGTGTGTGTGTGTCTGTAGGGGGTCGTTTGGTGTGGACTAAGGTGACTAATTGCCCTCTTGTTCATCCTCTGAGATGGATGGGAACACTCACCCCTCTGCTGCTCTAAGCTTATGGCTGGGTGTCAGGATTGCCCAGGATGCTTCTAGAGTATCCCGTTCTTCCTTCAATGGGATCTCATCTCATCTCATCTGGGCTGTAACCTGGCATGCCCGTGCATTACAGCTGCTGCCTGCATTGGCCACTTTATCATTCCCTGCACCTTGGCTTTGCTTGTGGCGCTAATAGAAAACACTTCATCACAGTTGTCCGCCTCACGCATGCCTTTCCACTCATTTATGGGACTTTGGGATGCTAACATGTCAGCTGGTATTTAACAATGACTCTGCCTGTACCTGCCTCTTCCTGAATGATTGCGGAGCTGCTTAGTCATTTGAGTATCCGGAGCAAATCTAACTAATGATCTTAGCTGTCAGAGATAAATTCCACCATTGGGCGCAGGGCCCTGCTGCTGCTGCTGCTGTGGCTGGCAGCGCGTATCTCCCAGACGCTCCGTCTCAAGCATGCCCCCGGTATCATCTCACACTGGCTGCACCGAGTGTTCGGTGACGCCACAGCCTGGGTTGAGTCACGACTCGTCTCTTATCTCTGGGATCGCAGGTTGTTTGTCATGTGTGGAGCATATCAGCGTTTACGCAGGCCGAGCGCATCTGTCCAGCCGAGTATGTGTCACATTATTCACTGGTCATAACACTCGATCATGGCACCAAACTCTCTGTCCTTGAGGCATCAGTCCAGTCAGTCATAGTTGAGTCAGATGACAGTGAATTGACAGACTAATTCAAGATGGCTGTCTTACACTCTGCTACCATACATGGCGCACTGTTTTTCTTTTTTGCAAGGTCCTCTCTAAACATTTTATTTTTATTTTTTCTGAGTCCCGCTGTCTTCAGAACAGCTACATATGTTCAGCAGTAAATATTCACTTGTACTCTTTCTCACTAATTGCACACTCAAAGCCATAATGTTTTATGTAGCCAGTGTGAACTACTCTTACTGTATATGTTCCCTAAAATGTGATTTATAACAGATTCCATTAGATTATTCACATCAAGTCGGATATTCTAAATACTTTAGATTCCTTTAGGAGTCTTGCTGTGCTTCTTTGTCAGGTCTTATATTTTCATGCCAGAAATTCCTGTCAGTGTCTGAGCTGTGTGTCTTTTCTGCCATTGACTTAACAGTTAAAAAGAAAATCAGTTTTATGGGAAATGCGTTCCTCTTACATTTTAAAGCAAATAAAATGTAAACAAACTAGAAGGGAAGTCAAAGAGCGCAGATACCTTATCTCTCAGTGTTAAATAAAGTCATAAATATTTATATCCGTCCTGTGATTTGGATCCATTCCAATATTTAATGGGTTCTTCCGTCGCCCATGCTGCACTCCTTCACCAAGTTTGATGAAAATCAGCCCTGTAGTGTTTCTGTGATCCTGCTGACAGACAAACAAACTGTAAACATAACCTCCTTGGAGGAAGGAAGTAATCCATTCAGGTAATCTGTTTTTAGAAGAAGTAACTGTATTCAGAATACATTCAAGGATGTATCCAAATAGTTGCTCTTTTTTTGTTATTCTAAACCTATTCTCATGTTACTTCTATTAATCTCCAACCAGCCTGATCTCACAAAATTATGTGAAATGACCACGACTTCTTAACATCGAAATTCTGTGCTGTGCCACCAGCATGGAAACATTGTCAATGTAAACGGGGTTCACGTCCCGTGTAAAGACAAAAGTAAAGAACTTTTGACCTAACTTGTGATGTTAGTGTAACTTCTGTGGCTCACGGTTTGTGAATCAGGGTTTTTTTAATGTAACTTACGTGGCTTATTTCACCCTCATAACGACTTCACTTTCGGTATTTACGTACATTTATTTACTTTTATCTGTCTTTTATAATGTCGTACCAGGAAGTGTTTTGCCCTAAACCTAAATCAGTGGTTCTGTAGCCTAAATCACCAAAACTGGAGCCTTTTTTTATGACCACGAAACAGGTGTATGTATTAAGACGCGTGCTATTTTAAGCTCCACTGTACTGAGTGCTGGTGGCACGTAACTTGATAGGACCATTTAAAGATGTAAATAAGCAAATGTACACTATCATATGTTTTCTTAGCTCACTAAAGTAGTTTTTTATCTTTGGAGGTGCTTGGTTGTCAAAGCACTATTTTGTTTATCAAGATTTTTCTCGGATGGCTTTAAAATCTGTACAACATATAACCCTCCTCCATACTTAGATTCTCAATTTAGAAATCCTCAAACAGGACTTGAACTACAACCTATAATAAATTTATCTCGACAGCTGCCTTTGACCGAACACATGGCTTCATCAGTCATTTTGTTTACATACATGATGCCTCCAAACCCTCCACCATCAGAGAACTTGAAGAAAACAACAGGACCAAACCCTCATTTGTCCCGTCAGTTGCACTATCATTTATTTACTGACATCCGCCACTATTCTGAGCCACACTGGGCCACAACTGCAAATGTGAAAATTTTAGTCTCAAAGGCTGAAAAAAGGTCAGGCAGCTCCAGGAAAGCTGGAAAACACACGACTCTACTTAGCCTGCTGCCTCGGCGACTCGGTCCTGGATGAAAATAAATGGATGGAAAAGTCACCTGGGTTATTTCAGCAGCACATGGGCTTACTTACATGACTGAGATCACTGTAATGAGAGAAACAAACACGGACTGCACTTCATTATTAGAGGAGCACAACCTGGTGCCCTGTGACATCACGGCGGTCTGGAGGCCTGCCGGGCAGAGAGGCCGTTTAATAAGCGGATGGACTCCAGGTTGAACCCCAAAGCAGCCATGTGTTCTGTCAAAGTGAAGTAAAACTGCTCAGATTAATATTCATTAATGACACAGTATGCAGTCAAGATGTCAGGGACAAAGAAACCCCACTCAGAGGCAAACCTAAGTAACGGTAGGAACAGCCATTATAAAAACACATATGACTTATCTCTCAGCGTAGATGATTGTGTGTAAAGATAATAGGCTAATCTCTGTACCTGTGTGTAATTATTTTTGGTTCACTTCACAGTACAACACATTTTCTATCTTCCTCTTCTTTTCAATTGAACTCTTTTGATCTATTCTGTGTTGGCGCACCTGCTCTTTTTAGATATCTCTCCCACTCGGTCCGGTTTCTCTCTCACTCACACACACACTGCACACTATCAGTTTCTCTCTTTCTCTCACGCACACACGAATACTTACACATCTCTCTGCTTCGCCCTGGTCGGTTTTCTCTCTCTCTGTAATTACAGGCTTCTTATCTACTTCCTATGTTACGTGCTGCAGCCATTGGCCTCCTCCATGTTTCCTCCTCTACCATTTTAGTGTCACAGATCTTCCGCTGCTTCTCCCTCCAGGAGCCAACAAGGCAGAGACACACAATATGCTTTAACATGGCCGGAGCGGCCAAGTTTGACGGCTGCATGGGACGAATCCAAGAGGCACTAAATTCTGGTGGCAGCTTTTGCTAGAAAGAGGCCGTTTGAGTGAAATATTGTAGCGTCGTTATGGTTGTGTGTGTGTGAGGGGGAGCACAGGGAGGCGGAGAGAGGGGGAAAAAACCAAGACTCAGAGAAAATGTTCGCTTTGGCGTTCATAGTCGGTTAGGGAATGAGTGTCCAGGAGTTGTAAAGTTTGATTTAATTATTCATGTGGAAGCAGTAACATTGCTTCCCAAACTAGCAAATGAAACTCCATCTTGCCAAGAAACTCACACAGGTCACAGCGACCAATTACTTAATGAAAATGATCAGGTTTCTAATGCAGCTCTGGCCAGAGCTCCACTCCAAATTCCTGCAGTACTTCAAGTTGCTATAAAACAGAGTGTACCTCAGCTTTCTTCCAGTGGTTAGGCAAAGTGTGCCACCGCTGCAGTCTTTAGACCCATCAAAACTCCAAACGGCTGAACCAGCTTTAAGCAAAGGATTATTACTTATTAAGAATGGCTAATGTATGATGTAAAAGTTGGCTCCCGAGCATCTCTATCTCCTCCTGTCTCTTTGGCTGAGCCTCAACTTCTCTCTCTTGCACTAAAATGTTTCTGTTGTTTATGCTCATCTTTTCAAATACCAGCCGATTCATATGGAGCAAGAGAAACATATGGAGGTTAAAGTCTATCTTAATACGGTACTCACTCAGAAATGCTTATGTACTTTACACGTGCTGCTATCATGCCTTTCTCTTCTCTTCACAATCATAAATTAGGACATAGTATTGATAAATCATGAGGCACTTTGTGTGACCAAAGTAGCTGAAAGCACTGTCGTTTTGTTCTTTGTCAACCAAGGTTTCATCTTTAATACTATTTTTTATGTTAAATGACTTATTTCTGAAAATGTTATGAGCACATCTTTGGTAAACACAAGATTTAAAGTGGTGATTTGCATGATTTTTTTTGGAGAAACTCAGTTCACATATCTAAACCATTCAAACAACTAAGTGAGCAGTTGACCAAGTTTGTCTTTAGACCAGGACAGTTGATAAAAGCACCCATTCACTCTTATTCTGGGGAAAGTTACACAATAGTTTATTCAAGAATTTTCAACTTCTGATCCCCAAAATGTTTAAAGTTACATCCAAAACTGAACAGCTCCCCTCAGCTGAGTCTGTAACTCTGGTTTTAAAGGTGCGACACACATAAAGTTCACTTTCTTAGAAAACAGCCTCTGGATGACCTGAGAGATCTGATTGAAAGTTCAGCTGAAGTGACAGAATTTGAGCAGCTTCAGCATCCTGCCGCACGAAATCAGGGGGTGTCTTCTTAAAGGGACAGTTCACCCCAAAATCAAAAATGCATACTGTTTTTCCTCTTACTTTTAGTGCTATTTATTCATCTAGATTAATTTGGTGGGAGGTGCAGAGTGTTGGAGATGTCTGCTTCTCTTTACATCATCAAACTCGATGGCACTTCACTCAAAGCGACAGAAAAGTTCATTTGAAAAAGTCAACTGCAATGTCTCTTTCCAGGGGTTACTTCAGAGCAGTTTCATGTAGGAAAACTAACATAAAACTGCTCACAACATCTGATGATTATCTGGAGTAAAAGAGACTTTGCTGTCGAGTTTTTCAAATGTTATTTTCTATTTTATTTGTGGCACTTTGAGTACCACAAGCCAAGTGCCATCTAGTTCCATTATCTTAGAGAGAAGGCAGATCTGTTTCTACAGCCAATTTCTCAAACACTCTGCAACTCACACTAAAACAATCTGGATTGTTAAACAGCACTACAGGTAAGAGGAAAAATGTGTGTTTTTGATTTTGGGGTGAGGTGATTTTAGGACTTTATAGTAACTGTTTTTAGTTGCTGTTACTTTTACTACTGTTACATCACAGCAAGGAATCGGTGAAAAACTCAGAGGGGGGATTATGAATTTGTCCCCCCACTTTTCAATGTATATATACATTTAGCTTTGTTTTACATTGATAAAACAATAACACTATATATTTAATCCAAGTTCTGTGTTGCCAGAGCACTACTCCTCACTGCTGCGAGACATTTCTGCCTGTCATACGATGGACACTTGTCCGTCCTCTGGCTACTTGACACCACCACAGAGTCTATTTTAGCAGCGTGCGTCCTCAGTCCTACAGCTGTCCGGACAGCGCCGTCTGCGCCCAGCCTCTCTCTGTCTCCATCCAGCCGGTTTCCTCTCCGCTGTGACAGTGAAGCCTTTACCGTGTTACACTGAGAGCATGCAACAGCAGCGAGCAGCGGCTCTCTCTCTCACACACACACCAGGCTGCGAGCCGACTGCAGGCTCTGCATGCAGCCTCCCATTCTTCACATTTCTGCCTGGTAATACAAAACCAGGCATATTGTGCTAAATTATTAAATACACACACTGCAAGGCTCGGGCTGTATGGCATGAGGTAATCGCTACAGCCCTGTTTGTGTCATGCTTTTCTTTGGGGCCAACAAGTGGGAATGTGTTTTTGAAATAGATATCAAGTGTGGTTATTGCTCCTCTCATGATTTTTTAAAACCCTGACACTTTATGGACGTGAAACTAGAAGGGAAGGCGATCACTCATAGTTGATCATAAACTAAAGTGGCGTTCAGGGTATATCTGGGCAAATGTTTGAAAGGCCTGTGGATGTGTTTGGGTGACGTAGCAGTAAAAGTGATTTCTTATAATGCAGGGTGGTTATGGCAACATTGACAAAGTCGATCTATTGGGTCCACAGTGGATTAAGATGATCGACCATGTGAGCGGGATTTAAACACCTTTCTGCGTCTCAATAATCCCGTTCTTGTAATATCCTAACAGCCTTAAGGAGTGATCGATCCGCTGCAACCTGTGCGCATAGCAGGCAATGGACCGATATTCAGTCGAAGGCGGTGTTTTGGCTGTACAGTGACGTTTTAAGGCAGGTCTTGGTCAAACCTACCAATGATACAAGTCGGTCCTATTCTGCTGGGACTGATCGCAATGAACGGGTGTCGGAGCTCTGCACGGCAAAGGAGCAACCACAGCGAGACGAGGCGATCAAGGGGATGCGGCATCGGTACGCGGGAGCTGTCCATCAGCACCAAATCCCCGACGAAAAGCAAGCGAGCAGCAAGCAGAGCCGAGACCCAGTCGCTCCTGTTTTCAGCCTGCCGCCCCCGCCCTCTTCTCACCACCGAGACCGCACTCCGACCACCGCCGCTCACCGCCAGAGCCTCCAGGAGCTCCCCTGTCTGAGCCAGCCCTCTCGGAGACCTGTTCACAGCGGCGACCCTCTACCTCTGGCCAGCTACGACACCGCCCAGCGACCTTCACACCGAGGCAGTGAACCCAGCACCGGGCAGCCGGCGCACCTGCAGCAGGATCCCTGGGCCCCGGCCGGCTCTCAGCAGCAGCCGCCGCCGCCGCCGCAGTCGGAGAAGCAGCCTGTTTTTCCGAGCTGCCACTGCAGTTTTTCCGAGCAGGAGGCGAGTCTTTCTCAAAACCATCACCATCCTGCCGATCCTCTCCCACCGCAGCCCTCCCCACCTTTTCCGCCGCCTATACCACCGCCACCAACGTCGTCCTCCTCCTCTCTGCTGTTTTCCCGGGAATCTAAAAGAGGGGATCGTCTCCGAAGGAGTGCCAATAATTACCAACAGGCAAGCATCGTGGAACGCTGCAGGGGAGGAGGAGGAGCAGGAGGGCACCGAGACCACAGGCAGTTGTTGCAGCAACAGCAGCAGCAGCAGCAGCAGCAGCAACAGCAACAGCAACAGCACAGTCATTTAAGACTCCAACAGAGGGACCCCTCCCCTGAAGGAACCCGTGCAAACTCGCAGAAAGGGCGCTCTTTAAATGTATGTGAGTCAACAGAGGCTAACAGGAGAGCATTCGAGTCTCAGACTCAAGACCTGCAGCAGCAACAGATCCCACAATTACGAGCGCAGCAACAGCTACTGGTGGGGAGCAGCTTGCCTATCAACTACTGCGCCAGCGGCTCAGGAGAGCTATGTAGGACTCACCAGGCTCCACTGCTGCAACAGCAAGAGCAGCAGCAGCAGCAGCAGCAGCGGCAGCAGCAGCAGCAGCAGCAGCAGCAAGGCGCACTGGGGCTCTGTCCCCAGCGTCCGCAGCACTGTGAACAAGACCGCAATAAGTCTGGGAGGATCACCGCGCAAGGCGACCAGGCGCAGCCACACAGCCGCGACTCCCGCGTCACCCCTCCGGTAACACAACAGGCATACGCGGGGAACTCGTCTGCGACTGGCAGCAACAGCAGCAAAGACAGCCCCAACTACGGCTCGAGCTATCACCTGTGGCCAGAGAGCCCGCATAAAGGAGAGGAGAGGATACGCATCGACCTCCATAAGGTACATGTCCCCCCTTTTTTCTCTCTCTGCGGAGCTAATTAGCCTCTAATGACAAAAACAAACTGGCCTTAACGTTTTCACTCAATGACCACGCCTGTCATATGATTATGATAGAGCACATTCGCATGTGTGTGCGGTGTGCACGCGCGTGGTACATGTGTGTGTATGTATGTGAATCGTCATTCAGTGTTTAGGCAGCTTTTCCCCCGATGTAACACATGTAAGCCAATGCGCGATATAGCTTATCTAACCTGGTATTTGTTTCGTTTGGGCACACAAGCACGCGCATGCACGCACAAACGCGATCGCGAACACAAACACACACACGCACACACACCTGTTCCATGTTGCAGTGTTGTTTTGGGTAGCACACTGACAATATTCAAATGACGCTCCCCGGCAGCTGAATTAGAGACAAAGCGTGTGTTGTTTCCACAGAAGCGACGGGTTTCTGAGCGGGGGAATTTTAATATCTTGGCTTCCAGACACCAAACGGTTAGCTTTATATCATCAGGGCCTGTACCTGTCAGTGTCAGCAGCTCCTGGGTGGCTGTTCGACACACTTCCAAACTCACTTTATACACCAGTATGTGCTATATGTGCAGCAGGGAGAGCTGTCTTGCACTCAACAAGTCCCATACAATGTAATATGTGTAGTATAGACATCAGCCTTGCAGGATGTATTACATCTGGCCAAAGAGAGGACAGCGAGAAAAATCAAGATGACAAGCACGTTAGATAATGAGATACAATATTTAAAGTGATAATGTGGATTAAAACATATTGAGGAGATAGAAGTTTAAATGATGTAACAAGGCGCATGTCAGCATGAATGTTGTAAAAACGAGAAAGAAAGAGGAACTTTGTAGCAAATTATGTTAAATCTAATTTTTAATGATTAATATTATCATTAAGGGATGGAGATTCATTGGCAGAATACATCTTACAGGCTTTATTGTTGCTTCTGGAAAACTCTCATTTAGCATAGAAAAAATCTTTCTCATGCACAATTTCCAGTATTTTGTGAATGAATGAGTGAGTCGAGCGTTCTATCCGGCTGCTCGGAGTTCAAGAACAAATGGTTTTGGAACAGAAAAAGCTAAATCAAACTGTTAGAGGTTAAAGCACATTGTTGTCGGTTCTAGCTGCTGACACGAAAGGAAATGAATTTCAAAGTGCCTCCTCTTTCTGATTGACAAAACATGGCCAGTTATTGCTCATGCCAGTGTACATATAAATGTGAACAGATGTTCTTTTTCAATGTGAGAGCTATTATTATTAATACTATTATTTTAAGATAAGCACCAGTTGAATCCCCCACTGTCGTTTTTGTTTTTCCTCCCCCATCATTCCCTCCAGGTGCAGTGAAGTTTTTATATATCGCAGGATAGGAAAGAGAAAATAACGGGAGGCACTGATGAGGGTGCAGCATCTAAATAAGAGCATCAGACTCCCTTTTTAAAATGCTGCAGCTGTTTTCAGGGGCTGTGCTGGCACCAGTAGAAAAAGGTGGTACATCGAACCACCTTGACATGACTGTTCTGAACTTGGCTCAATTTTGGAGCATCAGCAGAAAAACTGAAATGACCAAAGGACTGAAGGGAAAGTTAACTTTTTTCTTGAAGTTGCCACTATCCTGTTTGAAGTTAAAATCACAGTGTTCTTACTGACGGGGAATCTAAACCCAACATCAGGTGAATAAAGAGTGGTTATTCTCGGCACATAATATTGATCCGACACATATTTCAAGAAATAGTCTTCTACTTGGTGTCATAACATCATATAAGTAAGTTACTCGTTTTCATTTTCTCCTGATCTGCTGTGTGCTGCATTGTGGAGGCCTCAAGTTAAAGGGATAGTTACTTTTTTTTAAAGAGGAGTCTGATGTGACTCTTATTCATAGTCAATGTATTATCTACAGTAAATGGTGGTTGCAGTGGAGAAGCAGGCAGGAGTACCGCCATGGACACTAAGCAATGTGCTGCTGTTAATGGGGGGCAGCAGCAAAATGTATTATAGCCATCTAAAGAAAACAATATCAGTTGGAGTTTACGCTATATTTAGGAAATCTTAACCCCATCACCTTTTCATTTGACAGCCACCAGCCTACATTGCCAAAAATGTAATTTTTTAATTTTGCACAACACAGGAGTTTGTTTGTTATTTTATGACTTTAGTGCTTTAAAGGGTTAGTTCGGATTGAACAAAGTGAATAGAGTCTGATGGTTTTGAGGAGAGTTAGATAATGACTTCCCCTCCACATAAACTTAAGCATGTCTCAGTCACGTACAGATAAAGCTCCGAAAATATTATAAATATGGAGCCAACTTGAACGGATATTGCTCTTTTTTAGGTGGCTAAACTATGTTTGCTGCCCCCCATTAACAGCAGCACATTGCTTCTGTGACATTGTGCCGACAGCCATCTATGGTTAGTAAACGCTGACTGTGGATAATTACTTCATACTACCCCTCTTCCAAAAATCTTTCCTATAATGGTTCAGATATTATGCATCCGTCCTTGCTTTAAATCAGTTTGGACCTCGATGAGAATCACCAATAAAAAAGAAAAACACTATATCCATCAATTTTCCACTATAAAATGTTACGGTTTTATATAAAATATCTGTTCAGGATATTGTGACATTAATCTTTACTGTATACTGGAGAATGAAAGCCCATATTGTCCTAATTATAGTGTAAAACGTCAGTACAAAGAGTCTTTGGTAAGTGGTAAAATAGTCCCAGTGAATGCTCATTACTGTTTAAAGCAGCTGGGATTTTAACAAGCTGCAGGACCATTATGTCTTTTAAATCCATTCTGATTATGATACTGGGAGTTTTTTCTCTCTTTCTCACACTGATCTTGTCTGTCTCTGCTGGAAAAAAAGTCAGTTTGAAGCAGGATATCAGAACTCTGTCTCCTAAAAATTACATTCCCACACAACTAAACTGCATTCTTAACTACATATGAGGGAAAGATACTTTCTCCTGCATTATAGTCGCAGTTTTTAACACTTTGTTAATGTGTGAAATGGTCACAGTTTGGTTCGGTTCAGGAAACAAAACTACTTGGTGAGGTTTAGAAGAAGATCATGGTTTCGGTGGAGATAAGTATGTGTATTTGGTAACATTGTAACTACACAAGTATATTGTGTGTGTGACTTAATTTAGGTATGTGCTTTAACGTATGTAATGGAAGCTAAGATGGGTCAACTCTGCATGTTTGTTTAACATGGGACAGTAACAGCGATCTCCTGGGGGAAAGTCCCGTGTTTGTTTGACCCGTCCATCCACCCCGACCTCCTCCCTGTGCAAACTTTGCTTAGTGAAATTAGAAGCATATTTGTGAGACGTCAGAAACAAACAGTATCCAGGAAAAACAAGTTTCTGTCTAAACAACACTGTAAAAAGCAGTTTCAATTTATAGAAACATCTGAAAGCAGACACCATAGATAGATAGATATTCATCTTCAAGACAACTTTTCCCTTTAAAATAATCACTATGGCAATATGACTTTAGCATCACTGGGATGTAATTTTGCTTCACAGCTTTCCAGTAATTTCCCCTGTAAACAAGACATTTATTTATCACACAACTATTGCATAATCCAGTTTCAATCATGAAACAAATCTTAGAAGTCCTCCGAGGGCCGACTCTGCCTAAGTATCAAACCTTTTCCACTTGCTCAGATCCGACCGTGCCAAGTATTTTGATACGGCTAGACACGCTTATCTATTCACGGATATTTTCGGGATCGTGGTTACATCTTATTGACTCGCCCTTAATGAGACAGCCTGTACCCCCGCTCCCAATTGAAATCCCTTAAACAAAACACTTGTGACAGAACAAGCTTGATAAAGTGTATACGATTACAGTATCCCGCAGCACACCCTGAAACTCTATACCCAGCCCCATGAACTGAGGGCAGGTAGTACGATATTGCGTCCCGCCTCAATAACATTGTGCTTTGAAAGGTGCATTGCTGCTTCTATTGTGATCGGCTGTGTAAGTACTCTAATGCCCGCCACTTACTGCTATGGTGATATCTCCTGCAGGGACACTGTAGTACATAAACACGGTGGATTTGCTCTCGTTTAACACGGCTGATTTCTGAGGATACGCTGTCGTCTTGTTTAGCACAAACCTGTGATTAATCCCTTTACAGTTGGTCAGATTTGGTGCCATCAAGGGCCTGGATTTAACACGGTGTTTCTGATAATGAATTTAATTCCTATAAAGTTTCAAATCAGAACACGAAAACTAATCCACCAATAGAATAAAGGAGCACTTTCTTTTTTGTTTGCGTCTATATTTGTTTTAATATATTATGTGGCTTCTGTCCCAGCATGTGTTCTATGTCTGAGCCTAAATTTGGAAATTCCTTCCTGGTGCATTCTCTGTAACATAATGGGCCAATGTTTCAGCGCTGCAGCAACTTTTTTTGTTATAAATCAATTAATTTGGCAATTTTGTTGATTGTCAAATAAATAGGTAACTGTGTTGAATGTGTATTGACAGAATATGGCGAGATTGCAATACTGTGTGCAAGGCAATATATTGCGATATTTTTAATCTAATTTTATGAAAAGTGTCAATGAACTCACCATCATATGCGCTGAGGTTGCTTATATGTGTCAAATCAGAGAAAAACGTTCCTTTTTTATGCAATCAGAACAGTGAGATCTGCTTTTATCGCCGTCCCCGTAACATCCAACATCATATCTGTGCTGTGCATCTGCATGTAAACCGATATTTAAAAAAACGTTTTTTTTATTGATACAGTATCACAACACATAATATTGTGATAGCGTACGATTATGTCTTTTTGCCAGATTCCAGGTGACATCTACAGACTGTTTACAGTTTCATGTATTCAATTTTAGTGGCAAAGTAAGAAGCAAATCCTCACATTTGAAGTTATTCATGTGGTTGACTAACTGTTTGATTAATCAACAAATAATTTCAGCACGAGGGATTTGTTCAGAAAAGAGGCTGCAACTAACAACTATTTTCATTATCAATCAAAAAAATATTTTAACCGTTTGGTTTGAAAAAAGAAAAATGAAAAAAAAAAAAAATATATACAACAAAAACAAATATCTTTTACAATTTCCCTAAGCCTGAATTGATGTCTGTCTGACCAACAGTCAAAAACCTCAAAAGTAATTAGCAATTTTCTGAAAGATGTTGATAATCAATGAATCAACAAATAATTTCCTCTCATCTTATCGGTTGCTGTAAACCTTCGTGCTGCACTCGGCATGATGTGATGCAAATCTATCACTTTGTAGTTCATTCAGTAAAATTGCCCTTGAGGGGAAAGCAAATTTAGATGGTTAAAAGTAGAAAGGAATAAAAATATTCACATCCTGATACGTCTCTCTCCTCTGCTGTCACAGCACCCATGTTAGCTGGGTGTACCGGGCCTGTAAGCTGCTCTGCTGGAGCTGTGTGTGTGTGTCAAGCGAGTGCCAGCCCACCTTTCTGGGGAACATAAGGTTGTGTGTGTCATTGCAGAATGGATGGCTTGAAAGAGGAGGAAAGCTATTACAGTAAAGCTTTTTGTGCAGATCCTGCCAAACTGCAGCCCAACACACGTATAATCACCCTATATGATCTGGGAAAGGTCAACACAGTATATATCAAAGTGCCACTTGCAACCAACTTAGTGCCTCTTTGACGCTGTCTGGAGGATTTAGTGTGGTCGTGGTTAGTGGTTGTGTGTTTGTGTTTGTGCTCTGATAAGTAGAAAGTGAATGATTTTATTCTGCAGACAGGGACAGCAAATATTTCCAGTAAAAAGACAAAATTCCTTTTTGTAGTTTTGAATCTTTCCAGTTTTGCTGCTTTTTATCCATTTGCAGCTTGTTTTTCTCCACATTTTCCTCATGTTTTCTCAGATTTTCCTACAACTGAGATTGTGTATTTCCCCCCTGTCTAAATTAAGGAAAATGCTGAGGTAATTGGTCTGCCGGCCCTCTTTTAAAAAGTAGTTAATCTTATCATTTGTGTGTTAGTGTTGGCTTTGCAATAACGCTGAGGTAAAGCTGAATGCTCGGGCCTCGGAACAATTGATGTCGACAGATCTGCTTACAGCGTTATGATTTACTAGTGGGCTCATGCCAGGAGAAACATTATGTTGATTTAAACTTTCTCTATCGGTCATCTCTCGCTGTTGTTACAGGGCCCTGTGTTTGTTTTTCTCTCATTAGGCGCCCGTGTTTCCACTGCCTCCTGCTTTCGAGTCTGAGAGCCAACACCTTGAAAGTAAACACACCTCGCTGAACAATTAAATGTCAGACAAGGGGCAGATCCTAGTTCACATTGTGCGTATATGACGAGGAGCAGCACTGCTGTAGATCCCTGATAACGCAGGCAGTTGTATGAAGAGAAGTAGGTGTAAGCTGTGGGAGCCTCTTAGTTTCGGCTGCAGCTGGCAACACACAGGCAGTAAGTATGAACATGAAGCTCTTTTAATAATTGATTGCTGTTTTCCCTATTTTTTTTTTTTTTGTCCGCTGTGTTTAAGTGCTACGCTGCGCTCCTGCTCTGAAATAGATTTGTGTTACCATGTGTGTTGCTATGGAGAGATCAGCCTGGTATTGTTGTAGCGCTCTCTCTCTCTGGGGGTATTGAGTTTGGTCAAGAAATCATGTGCAAGAACAAGATTAATCTTTTGGATTCAT
>CAFUXE010000442.1:507525-526359 GCA_903364295.1 Serranus cabrilla
CATTTCCCAGAACTTTTATCATGTGAGAAGTAATAGAATAGCATGAAAGACAGCTACGTTTGACTGTAGTACAGTGTGGGTCTGGTTATGGTTCACCTACCGCAAAACAAGATAATGTGTGGTGCAGTAAAGTACAGTTTATATTTATATGTGTGTGTGTTACATTTGCATCTGTGTCTGAATACAAATGTGCTGCTTTTCCAACTGGCCTTTGTCTCGGTTCACCAGAGAAAAAGGGGGTTCAGAGCCAGATAAGGATATTCAATTAGTTGAAGTCTATGGGAGCCCGCTGCACCAGTCGGAGCGTGCTGTAGCCGGGTGACATATGGTAAGGGCTCTCTCTGTTAGTGTGGAGGAGC
The DNA here is from genome assembly GCA_903364295.1 of Serranus cabrilla. Lineage (NCBI taxonomy): Eukaryota > Metazoa > Chordata > Actinopteri > Perciformes > Serranidae > Serranus > Serranus cabrilla. Next base: position 507,885 of record CAFUXE010000442.1, read on the forward strand.
AACGAAACCTGATATCTCCTCATTTCATCCCGTCACTGTTTCAGTAATTTTCCCATTGGAATGTCAAACATATACTGTCTGCTTCATGAGATATCAGTTTTTTTTCCTGTTTTCTCAAAGGGAAAGTCTCATCTTTCAAATGAAAATGAAAGATAACTAGAATATGGGGATAATGTGGAATATTTTTCAGATGAACACAGTTGAAGATTAAACCAACTACAATGATGCAAACCATTCCCCACGAACAAATACAGCAGAAAACACGACGTATGCAGTCATCACAACGTAGTCCACCAGGTCTCTATAGGGAATGCTAAGTGGAGCAGCTTGATTTTGGACCCGAGGGAGAGAGACCAGAACTATGGTTTTTCCAAGGTTAATGCTGGATGGATGCTAGTAAGCGCATCCCACGCTTTCTGCCTCACTCCGCGCCACCAGGCAGCTACTTTGCCAGGAGCAGAGCAGAGGCAGCTCCGGAGACGGACGAGTTCCTGCTCTCCTCCCAGAAAATAAGTCTGCCCGTGGCGTGAAGTGGGGCAGAGAGACCTTTAAGGAGCTTTCACACGGTAACTCGCTGCTTGTAATAATTTTAATTTCGCGGAAACCACAGCTGCCACTTTGGAAAATGCTTTGCTTTCTGGGGAGTTTTCAGAAAGCGTGTTAAATTATGCTAATAAACATTTTATTAGGCTATGGTTTCGCTAGCTTGTCAAAACCGCTGGTTAGCTATTCGAAGACTGTCTGAAGCTAACAGTCGTGACATGTAAGTCATGTGACCGTAGCTGGTTTACTTATAGCATAACGTTAGCTTTTTACTTCTTTTGGCTGCGTTGACACTTCAAACATCATAGAAGTGGGGTTCGTTTGTGAAGATTATCCTGCGCCAACATAAGAAACGTGCGTTTGCCACTGAGTTTATTTTCTGCAATGATCCAAAAGGTGAATTCTCAACAGACCCCATGGCGACGCCAACTTCCGGAATGGCCTACAAAATGTAAGTTTTTGAATTGGCAATGGAAATGTTTTGGCCCTTGTGGGTCACTTTCATTTACACAACAAGCTGTGCACAGTTGCAAGGAAAACCTATTCATGATATTCAGTGGTATTTAAAATTGATGTATTCTCTGTGAGGTATTGGTGAGGATTCACTTTGACCCTGATATGCTAAAAAAAACGAGAGTTGCTTTGATTCGCCATCACTCTCTCTTCCTCTCCCTCTCGTGTCCTTTAGCTTCTCCTGTTGGCTCGTGTCGTCCTCACGTCATAAATCTCAAGCAGGACGTTTCCAGGCAGCTCTCCAGTCAATCTTTACTGAGTTTGTTGCGCTATCGATCTGTCCTGTGCTATAGGTTGTCCTGGCTTCTCTCTCCTCTATTGATGTTTTTGCCTCGGGGAAAGAAAGAAACTGCCTCAGCCTGAATTTACAGAGGGCTCGTTTTAAAATGACTTACAATCACCTCGCAATGAAAATAGAAGATGTCAGGCAGCGGTATTTATACATTGATACTCTTGTTGGATCTCAGAAGAGTAAATGCAGTTTGATGAGAGGTCAAAATTGTGGGATTGCAGAGTGGGTTATGGGGCACTTAAGGGGGATAATCTCTGTGAGGAATATATGGCCACTGTGGTTCTGTTGGGATGTCAAATAGCCGCCAGGGGAACAGTCACCTAATGAAGATGGTTTAGTCCTCTGGGTCCACATAGACTGAGCTATATTTCAAGCTTTTGTGGTTTGGTGTGTGTTTGTGTGTGTGTGTGTCTTCTGTCCCTGACCGCGTCCATTATCGGTCGGTTTGATAAGTGCAAAGAAGTATTGGCATGAGAGGCCATTTTAGTCATAAATCATACTTTTTCTAACATCATTATGTTACATAATGTTACGCTATATTCTCCTTCACATTACGATGCCCTCTTACAGGTGCAATCACTAACGGCACCATTTTCTATAACACACAGCAATACTCACACTCATGTTGGACTCCATTATATTAGTGTGAGAGGATAATTGTACATGTGAATGACAACGGAGGGAATCTGCGTGACATTAATGTACACTGAAGTGCCTACAGTCACACCCTCTCTACTACTATTTGTCACACACTTTCATCACTCAATGTTTTTTGTCCCCAAACACGTATAATTACAGCCTTTCTCATATGCTTCTGATTCTTTAACATCATCATTTCTTACTAAAACAGTTATTCTTTCTTTAATAGATTATCGTACTCAAACACTGTTAACATCTCATCCATACATGACTATTCATCCACACTCACGCTTCAGATCAATCACTTCTTAATCTTAAACTTAGTTGCCATCTTTGACCACAATTAAATTGAAACCATGATGTGTGTCACAGCTCAACTTACACTTCAGTTACCGAGAGGGAGAACACACTTTTTCTTAGTATTTAGATGTTCAATCATTGTGAAGATGAGATATAAATTCTATAATGACCTGAAGGAATTTAAACAATTAAGTTTTAAAAAGCACTCTCACACGTCTCTACCTATTGAATGCACTGTTGCTGTCTTTGTCAATTCAAAATATATAAAACTTACAAGCCATGCTGAGCAGATTTCGGTGCATTTTGGATTTTGCACTTCTTTCTTCTTTTTTCTTATAGAAATACAAACCACCTAGTTCATTTTCATGTAGCTTGTTATCAACGCCAGGTGCAGCTGTGAGTCTTTTTCCTGTCCTTTTTCAGTAGAGTTCACCTGAGTCAGATTTTACTTGTCACATGATGGGTTTAGAGACAGTTGACTGAAAGATGATTCGGTGCCAACGCGACAAAGCAAAAGCACCTATTTGACGGTATTTTAACAAATATCTTTGCTTGTAAAATGCTATAGCCCAAATATATTTATGAAAAACATAACCAGGGTGGCATTGTGTTTGCATTCACTAAATGCTAAATTACTGGATGTGAACTTAATTCTTGTTTTTCTTACAAAAGCTGTGAAAGGTATAAGATGATGTTGGTCACTAAAAATGAATGTTTATAAAAGATCGAGTTGGGATGAGAGGGATTTCTGGCCTAAACCTCCTCTCATAAGATTCTTGTGTGGGATAAAAAGTTTGTGCGGGAATGTGTCAAGGACTGGGTCTGCCTCGTTATGAGAGGTTATCAGCGCAAATCTGGCATCTATCAAGCAATCAGCCATAATGGGAGCGATATGGGGCAATACTGTTGATTAGCTAAAATAAAAAGCGAGCTTTCGAGAGCTGATTAGTGCCACGTAGAAATGCTCTTCTGATCCCATTTCCTTGTACAATGTCAAACCTCAAGGAGCAGGTTTTATGGAGGCATTTATGCATCAACATCAACACTGAGATGATGTGATGTGAGACATTATATTATACCATCACTATCTAACCTTGAATGGGCTCTTTTTAAAATTCCCTCTGCAAGTTAAGTGCATTTTAAGATTTTTTGTCAAGTTCCCTTTCCCAAATAAGTACTTTAAATTTTAAGAACGGTTATTTTCTCATATTCTGTTACTTGAAAACTGGTCCATTCTAGTTTAAATCCATTTCGATTGAGAGGTCTCAACTTTTTCTTATTACTTTTTTGTTAACATGAACACTCTCCTTGTGCTCACACAGCGGAGTCATGTCTAAGAGGCTCTCTCAGCGAACACGCTGTCTGGACTCTTCAGCTGTTGTGTCATTTATGAGCAGTTTTTATCACCAGTGAGTGCAAACACACTTATTGGGCTTTGAGTGATCCTTCTGGCTATTTTCCAAGTTATTTCCAAGTCTTTCTCTGGGAAACCATCTTTGCTTAAGTGACGTTTACTAGTTTCCGGAATATTCTGCAGTGAGTGAGGGCTGTGGATGCTTTCTCGTTTCTCATTTAACAAACACATTTTACTTATACTGTCGCCTTAGATAGCACAACCTCACAGTAAGAGGGTCGCTGGTTTGACTCCCGCCTGCGGCTCTTCTGCGTGGAGTTTGCATGTTCTCCACATGTCAGTGTGGATCTCTCCGGTTTCCTCCCACAGTCCAAAAACATGCAGCTTTGGTTTAATTGGTGAATTGGCATGAATGGTTGTTTGTTTCTATGTGTCAGCCCTGTGATAGACTGGGACCTGTCCAGGGTGTACACCGCCTCTTGTTAGCTGGGATCAGCTAGTAGTTGTTGTTTACAAGTGTATCAGGACTTTACTTTGATTCTGTAAAAAAAACTTCTCACAATTTTGGTGTAAAAGGAGCATTTTTCTCAGAATTATACACATGTACTCACAGTGGACATTGGAGATGATAATACTAGAGAAATGTACGTGTATTATGTCTTTGTGTCCAAATGTGGCTGAATTATCACTCCCATCCACCCCTCCTTCTCCCTCACAGCTTGAAACAGGACATCCTCCCACCATTTAATTTAGCTGCTGTCAAATGGTTCAATTATATCCGTAGAGGAACATTTCCTGTCGTGTGTGTTTTGGAATGTTGTTAACTGGGAACAGTCCATCCATTATGGCCCCGATCTACAAATCAAGTTTCTAACAACCCGCCTCCTTTAATTTGCTGGAAATTAAAATTGTTCCTAATGAGGCAGTGGGTGTCCCACAGGGAAAGTAACCCCCCATCCGTTCTAACCCCAATCTCCCCAGGACCTAGTTTATGAGACGCACACTCACACAGGTTCACATGGAGTAACCTTGTTGGGTCCTAATTATAATAGCATTGTGTCTCTGCTGAACACAGCGCGTTATTAGTCCTAACAATAACACATTCCCACAGGCGTGTACCTATGTCCTTTGTCTCCATGGAGGGTTTGTCTTGTTTTTGCCTACTTTTTTTGTTGTTAATCTCTGAGAGGAGAGCATGAGAGTGAAAAACAGGGGGGAGCTCTGCTAGAGGCCATTAAATATCTCTGTTATCAAGGCACCATCGTTTTAAACTGCATGTTTTATGCACAGTAAAGTTCTCAGTGATCTTTTACACAGAAATAAATCTGAGATTGTTTCCTTGGATACTAAATAAATCCCTAGTAGCCGTTGTATGTAGCTACAACGTATCGAGAATTGTCCTTAGTTTTTTAATCTAATGTGCAGATAGTAGTAATATTGTTCTCTTACTTCTTCTTGGCTCGTCTTTCTGTTATATTACTGTATATTTTTCCACTGTTAAATACACACACAAAAAACAAACTAATTATGGCCACATCATGTTTCAGATGACTCATAGTTGGAGTGAATGTGATCTTTAAAGGATGCCAGCACTCAACTAAACAGTGAAAGAATCTCATCTTGTTTCTGCTGTGACTTAACGCTATTGTCCCATATTTTAAGTCTAGTTATTTGCCTCAGTAAAGGTTATAGCAACCCCGAGGCAACGGCAGTGCTGAACTTGATTTTTTTTTTTTTATTGTATTGTCACAATTTATTGTGTGTAGATTTTATTGTCGTCTGTTCTTCTCTTGCTGAGTTGCAGTGTTGTGGTCGTCCCTCTGGGGATTCCTTTAAAGCCACTGATAATAATGGAGCTTCTTCACAGACCGCGACCACTTGCAGCTAATCATCCTCACTGAATGACAGCGAGCGTTTAAGCTGGCTTTAGTGTCCAAGGTGGTGGTCATGACAGTTGGGGTTATCGATATGCAGCTCCCATTACAGCCCACCCACAAAACCCTGTGGTAATGAGGTCTTGTGGTCAATTCAAACCATCCGATACCAAGGATCATTAGTTCAAGGTACAAGCCTCTGACACCTGACCCTTTGGGTTTATAGTCATGGATCAAATTCTGATAATGAAACAGGTCTTTTCATTGAGGTTATGATACTCAAAAAACATGCAGATCTATGGGTCAACGTTTTTGGGGGAACTATGGCATCACATGACAGACCTGGAAGTTATAATTCCAAGGTTTGGACACTTTGTCAAATTGGTTTCAAGCCCTTTCTTGGGGTTTGATTCAACCATTTACAGTTTTTGCCTCTGTATCCGTTCTCAGAGTGGACGGAGCTTAAACTGGAAGTGGATGCGGCTTGGGCTGGATCCGAAGTTGATATTTTAAGCCTGAAAATGATATGGGTTGATCAGAAGTTGCTATATTTATCATTTATTAGACAAGTATTTATAGAAAAGAGATGCTTCAGAGCTTCAGACCAACATTTCTGATCACAAGACTAAGAACTATTTACAGAACAAAGCTTTCCAATGAGGATTTTACTTCAACACAAGTACAGATAGTGACACATTTTTCTCAGGTGATATTTGTTAAAAGGACATTGCCCGATACTTGAAATCATTATACAGGTGCTGTATTGTGTGTTTGCAGCTGCTATTAGAGCTACAAAGTACTTAATTACACCAGCAGTAACCCTGAGTTTGACCTTTGGTTGATGTGATCCACCAACTTTATGGGACGTGAGCCTTCCTTTACTGTCGAGCGATCACTTTGTTCTGTCACAGAATTACTGATGTTGCACACTGAACATGAACAATATGCACAATCAGACATGAGTAGACGTGGGACTGGAAACGTTTCAATAAATGCATGAGGTGAAAAGCACACTTGGCATCGTTCTTTCATGTGCTTGTATTCCAGTCTTGTCTCACACACTCGTGTGAGCTGCTCACTTCAGTGCACATCAAGCAGTCGTCCGCACGCTCGCCGATCATACCAGACGTGTGAAGTCGGCGCGAGAATATTCTGCGAAAACTCTTTGAACGTCGCCCGCCTCTTCAATCTCCAGGACTGTCGTGTCTTGGTGAAACACTTACAATAGCTTCGACTTATCCCGCGGAAGGGCAGGACAGCCATTATTTAAAGGCAGACATCCCTACAGAGATATAAGGACATGAAGTATAGGGTGATAAGACTCGGCACACAGCGGCTCACCTTTTCTTCTGCTGCAAGGAAATAGCATTTCTACTTAAACTCTGATAAAGATGACACATTTTAATTCATGGTGAGGCATGATATGCACCCGTATGCTTTTCCTTTTTGAGCATTAGATGCTCTAACAAGATCGCATTAAATATACATTGTTTATTTCCATCGCTGCAGCTCACAGAGAGCTGCGATGGAGGATTTTCCCTTTCTAAATGTGGGGTGAAGCCTCCGGTTTTCCTCCGTCTTTACCAGCGCTGAGTAATGATCCACATGCTGGTCAGGGATGGACGGAGGAGCCCTGATGCCTGCTGGCCTGTCAGAGAAATGTGACAGCGTCTAGTGTGCGGGGACAAACTGGAGAGTGTAGCCTGCAGCTCTCAATCACTCCAGGGGCTGGCAGAGACACCCACAGGGAGCTGTCTTCCCTCTCTTTCATTTATCTCTTTCTCTTTCACCCCCTCCATCTTTCATGTTTCCTCAGTTTCTGCCTTATTTCTTCGCTCCTCCTCGTTCTCTTCCTCCCTTTCATGTCAGCCTTGTCTGCAGCCGTCCGCCACTCGCAGATTTTACACACTCGCATACACGTGGATCTCCTCAAACAATTCCTCCTCGCGCTTGTTTCGTCGCTGCACACTGTCTGCGTCAATATCCGACCTAATCCGGTGCCTGGCTGAGGCTCAGCTTGTTCAACTAGCACACATATGCACACATCCACCCACCCACCCACATACAACACACACATAATTAAACAGACTGGCATCCACATGCTCAAAACTCACAAACAAACACGCGGAACTGAACACACTTGGTTTTATAATGCACAATTCCATTTTTAGGGTATATAAGCCTTTAACACTGCAGCACAGAAGCCCCACACAACACTAAAGAATGAGGATTTTCTATTAGATTTGAGCTGGCTGGAGAGAGAGAGAGAGGAGCGAGGCACAGAGTTGCCTTCATTTAAACTGTTCTGCACTGAGGCTTTTCAATTTGATTATGAGGCTCCATTTCATAGAGCCGGGATGCTGCGTGCCATTCAGAATGAAATTGAGCCGTCGGTCGGCTGGACAAGCAGCCTCCCCGCCTAGTCTCCTCTGCGGGGGCATCAGGGGACGACAAGGGCAACGCTGGCCCGGCGTGCCCTTTTCGCCGCACTGTTTAGTCGGGTTGCAGGGGAAATGTGAAAAAGCGGCGGAGCCCGGGTTGCTGGCTAAGTGGGCGAGAGTATGGAATTGATTGAGGCTGCTTTGAGGTTTTGGAATGTGATGTGAGGACTCCTGCTGCAAAGTCTGTGAAGGACTCTTTAGTGTTGCAGAGGAAAAAGTCAGCCATACATCTTTTTCTTACATCCTCAGTGTGCCCTCGCTCTTATTTGTCCCTCTTGAAGCTCAAAAACTTTCCAGACAGCCAGTGTTGGTACAAACTGACTGATGGGACGGCTGCCAATACTCGGGTCAGTCCTGACCTGGTTCAGTGACTGATGATCACCAGAAACAGGTAACTAAAGCTGAGGATGTAACAGCAGCCCTGCTCTCCTGGTGTCCATCATCAATCCTGTTCATTTACGTTACTGGAGCAACACTTCCTGGGATGTTCTCCTTTTACGTCTCAGGGCTCTCGACTGTCACAACATGCCCTTTTTACTCTGATCAATAGTCATGTAATTGGTCATCAGAAACCAAATTAGGGGTACATTTTGAGTCCCATTTCTAACCTCTGAAGCCCACACAGACAATGAAACACCTGCATGAGGCTTTAGGTACAGTGTCAAGGCAATGTGACAGTAATACATTGTTGTGCTGTCTTAATATTTTGGTCAATGTCAGCTTTCACACTGTGTCACTACTGTGGATTTCCTGCATCGTGTGATTGAATGCATCGTGGATGTCCATTGTTGTAAAGGCACTATTCAAAGTTAATGGAAAGCTCACAGTTTTCACATAATACAGCTTGTCAGTATGCATGTTATACTAGGGTTAGTTTATGTTATACTTTTTTCTTCAAAGTAGCCAGTTATGCTATGATGGTCTCAAACACATTAAGAAGGCAAGAAATTCTGCAAATTAATTTTTGACAAGGCGTACTTGTTTATTGAAAACCTCGTGAATCAATCAAATCATATTCTTAAACACTTTTAATTTGCTACATATTTCTATATGTGTTCTTTCATCGTTTTGATGTCTTCAGTATTAATCTACAATGTTGAAAATAAGAAAAATAAATAAAACAATGAATGACAAGGTGTGTTCAAACTTTTGACTGGTGCTGTATATATAGATAAATAGTTTTAGATGCTTTGGAGGACTTTATCTTGCACATTAATCATGAGTGTTCAAAAATCAATGGGAGCCCATTCAAGGAGCGGCGTGTTTGTCCAGTCTGTGCACAAAGGATGCTTGTTTTAGAGACGATGTCAATCATCTATATACAGTCAGAGTTAGTCAGAGTTCAGAGTTGAGGCCGCTCCATGAATCCCCACCTTAAACCAATAATGTCCTTTGACTGGCTGGTGTCTCACTCACTGTGGTGGCAGAGCAGGTTGGCTAATAATCAAAGGCTCGGTGGTTCAGACCTTGAGCAAGATGCTGAGCCACAACAGTAAAAATACCCTCATGTCCCATAAATTGACAAAACAATCAAAGCTAGGTTTTCTACAAACATGCACAACCTTTGTTCGAGATGTGTTTTTTCCTCCGATATTATAGTCCAGCACCTAAATTTCCATATCAAGCATCTCAGAAGAAGCTCTCTGAAAGTTTGACTGGATCTAAAAATACTCTGAGCTCAGAGCAGGAGCTTCAGAGTTATTCACGTCCTACACAAAAACAGGAAATTCTCTTTTGACAATGAATGACATCATGTTGTGACAATCAAAGCCAGAAGAATGAGGATGTTTTGTAGTTGCTCAGTACAAGTTGTGCTGGAGATTGGACACAGTGAGGCAGATCTACTGTAGAGCTTGATGCAGGCAAACAGCAAACAATTTACGCACTGTGAAGACTTATGAATATTTAACAAACGTATTAATACAACCCACTAAAATGACCTATACACTTTGATTGCTTATGCCAGTTGAGTTCAATCCAGCAATATTTCTTGTGCTGCTCAGCCAGTACATGCATTAGGATGATTTGGCACTGCTGCTGCTCCTCTGTCATAGTCTCCATCATATTTCTGTGTTGATATTGAGTTTTCATTGTTGTAAGCGACTCCTGATGATGACAAAATCCATTTTGTGTCAAAGTAATGCAGAAATGTGACTCAAGTAATTTCCTCTCAAGCAAGTCCCAAGTCATTTTCTTGGTCAAGTCGTTTTAACAATGTTGAAGTTATATATATATACATATATATATAAGTATAGTGTTGAACTGAAAACATGCAATAAATACGGACAAGTCATTCAAGACATAATGAGCCTTTAACTTCCAAGTCCTAGTCCAAGCCTTCTGTCAAGTAAAGTTGAAAGTCATAAAAACAGACTCGAGTCAACATCTCTGGTAAAATAATTTAACATATGGGGATTGTGATCCGTGTTACATGTTACTGCATCTGTTTGTTTCCAATAATTAATAAATTGCATCAGTTACATTTTGTGGAATGAATAAAATCTGTACTGTGACAATTAATCTATACTTAATCTTTCAGGACATTGCTGTTGTTTTAATTTGTTGACCTGAAGTCTGATTTGCTATATTTGGCACTCCCTGCTCTATTTTTATCCTCAAATAAAGAACAACAGCTTGACCACTATAGTGCCATATCAGCATCTATTTCTGCAGCATTTCCTGTCATTCAACCCTAAAGTTCACTCACTGCACAGTCTTGAAAAGTGTAGAGGGGTCCTAATGGCACAGATTAAAAAGCAATTTAATACAGAAAAGGGGATTAGAAACACTATGGGCTGCACTAATCCTTAACCTTTAGTCCTGTTCTCATGGAGCCACAATATGCGCAAGACGATAGCATCACAGGACTGGAGTTAGTAAATTTCCATTAGGGCCGCCCTTCTTTATTCCCACCAGCACATTTAAAGGCATTAGGCATGCTTTGTCAAGGCTAATAAAAAGGGCCAGCAGTGCTATCGCACACCCCCGACTTGTTTCGGAAAAAGCACTGTTCCATGTGAAGTTTTCATAACCCATTATGATAATCTGCCCGAGTCTCTGAAGGGCAGAGGATAGACAGGCAGATAGATGCTTCTGGGGTGACTGCTCTACAGCCTCTGCATGGATTGAACATTTTCTGTCTGTGTAACCGGGACAGAAACTCACTCCTATCTGCCAGGAAGAGCAGACACGACAGACGACTCAATGCAAAGAGTCAAAAAAAAAGAAAAAGAAATATAGGTACATTTTGTGCAGGTGATAAAGAAAAAAATAATACAAGTTTAACATATTCTCTCCTATCTTGGTGAAATTAAAAAAGACATACACAATAAGCTATTTATTGGATGTGAATATATGAATGTGTGCTTTTCAACTTGCCCTGAAATTGCCCCTAACCTCAGCATCACAGTGTAGTGTACATTATCCTTTCAAAGGAAAAGGGTTCCCTGGTACCCTCTAAAAATAGTGGGAATCTCACATTTGTTCTCTGTGGTACGCCTGATTTGAGAAGGTCCACATTTCTTCTTCTTCGTTCTCTTTTGGGCAGCCCGCGTCTAATCTCTGCAGAGGAAGAGTGTTTCTGTGATAGGAAACAGGGTCACGACGAGCATTAATCATTCATATCTAAATTTGTGCAGTGCAAAGATTCAATTTTCTGCACTTTGTAGGATCCACTGTTGGTTATATGGTTTTATTTATACATCAAAGTCCATTCATTATTTATTTGTTTTGGAGCCATCCAATTTTGATGCCATTTTCTTGAAGGAAGAGCTGGAAACAAACTGTCAAGTAGAGAGAGGTTTGGACTGTTGTAAAAGTGTGATTCTCTGGGTTTTTTCATCATTTAAATAAATAGGTGTTGGATCCAAAATTAGAGTTTGATGTTAACTTTGAATTGAAGAATTCTGCATAAATATTAAAAAAGTGAATTTAAGTTGTTTATATGTCATTATGTTCCTACTTTGATATCAACCACTTTGTATGTAGTCTGGTAAAAAAAAAAAAAACATTCTTTTGTTTGTAAAAAATAAGAAAATATTGCACAGCAGAGTTTGAATAATAAAGGAAAATAAATGAAAAGGGAAAAAATAAACCGGGGAACTCTGAGTGATGTTTGAGCGCATCAAACTCAGGCTGAAAGTTAAAATGAACAGCCGCGTCTCTGTTATCTGCTCTCACTGTATGTTTCCTGAGAAGAAGAGTATTTGGGACTGTTGATATTTTGGTTCCTACTGTATGTTTGGCCACATGTCCTGCTGAGCACTAAATCTGTCTGCTTTTATAACCAAAATTGTTTTGCAAGATCCTTCCCTCTCTGCGCCCTCTCCAGAGCCACAGAGATGTAACTCCCACATCAATGCTCTATTTAAAGTCCAAACCTGTGTGTGTCTCTTCAACCTACTGTCAGCTTTTACACCCTTTTTGTTGTGATAGTATTGTAGTTATCACTCTTCTTCCTGTTCACAGGCCACTACTGAGCAGAAGAAGCTGAGCCATGCTGGATCCAAGCCCTCCCTCTCCGAGAGCAGCGGCCGACTCCCTCAGATAGCCATGAACACCTGCAAGTACAATGGCGGAGTGGTGAGACCACTAGTGGGCAGCCTGGCGTCCTCGTCGCGCCGCAACCTCGCGGAGCTCGACTCGGAGACGCAGCCCTTGCAGACGCTGCACAGCTCTGGCCTGGAGGTGGTGGTGTCAAAGGGCAACGGCGGCGAAGACCCCAGCAAGGCGTCCAATGAGAGCTTGGTCAGGGAGGGCAGCGGGCGCGGCGGCAGCAGGGCGCCGCAGAAGAAAAACAGGGACATTGGCTACAAGCTCGGCCACCGGAGGGCGCTGTTCGAGAAGCGGAAGCGGCTCAGCGACTACGCACTCATCTTCGGGATGTTTGGGATTGTTGTCATGGTGACGGAGACGGAGCTGTCATGGGGGGTTTACACTAAGGTAGGTTGAGCATGTGTGTGATGCATGAGTGGGAGCTTTGTGTGTTGTCACTGCTTTTGTTAAGTTTTGATTTGTGTGGGGTTGGCAGCTGTCACAATTATGAAGAGTGATTATTAGCACAGACACTGACGTACATTATTTAACAAGGGTGATGGGAATATTGGACAAATACAAATCAAAAGCAGTGTCATGTGATCTTTGCTATGACTCACAGTCTATCTATCAATTGGACAAAATCTCAGATTTTGCATTTACATTATGTTTTATTCAGTCATTTCTTGACTCTGGTTCTGCTTTTGTTACTAGTTGTTTTTCTTAAATATCCACTTTTTCATTACGGGCATCAGATCAGAGTTTAGCCAAAGGATTCGTTCCACTGCTGGTGCCATTGTAGCTGTCTGTCATTCCCTGCGAAGCCGGCATCTGAAATCACTAGCTCACAGCAGGAGAGGGAGATGGAGAGGGGGATAGCGGAGTAAAGGGGATGAAGAGGGATAGATATGTAGAGACTTAGGCAGAGCGAGAGAGAGATAAAGACGAGTAGAGATGAAGAGAAAGGTCAATAGGAATACAATGTGGGAATGACGTTCCAGATGCCCACCATCATATTTTACTGTTAGCGGATCAGAGCGGAGACACACTGCACATGTTAGGAGCATGTGGGACTCTTATGAAGGACATCAACAGAGCAGTTTGATGTCAGGGTCACGGTGACCAGGTCACCGCCCCTCGACCTGCTCTTGTCCTTCTGTACCCGTCAAACACTTCTGCTGTGTCAAGTTATTGTGGGAAGAATATCGTTCTGTCCGTGCACTCAGAGCAGCTTCCACCACAATATTTACCAGGCTGTTTACTTGGGAGCTGACATTGCAGTGCACTGCAGTATATAGTAGGTCACAGAACAGGTGTCTGTCATCTCAGGGAATAAGATCATCTTTTATCAACACAATCAGTGTGTGAGTAAAAACCGAACAGCACTGAAGACCTTATGAGTGGTTTGTATGTTTGAACCATTATTAGCAGACTGTGTTTGTATTTAAGCATTTTTCTTTCATCACTTTGGCTCCAAAAAATCTGACAAGGGGAACATCACAAGACATTTCATTGTAAAGTAGTTAAGGCTAACGTGTTAGCAGTTGCCTGTTTATACATCCAGCAGTAGTAATAATTTACAGTCATGCTCCTGACAAATGTAAATCCATCATTGGCTCTTGTTCTAGCTCTGTTTTGGTCTTTACTACTAGTTAACGTTAGTTGCTAACCTTGCCGGTTCTTTGGCTAACTGCTAACATTAACTGTTAACTGACTAGTTGCTAACGTGAACTTTTTCTGGCTAGTTAGCAACTATCATTTTCCGGTTTTGAGGTTTGTCGCTAACTTGGTTCTGTATATGTAAAACAAAACAAAAGCTAAAAGACGCTAAAACACACATTTGGTTTATAATTCTCTGTTTGTTCGTCATTGCAGCAGACCTCTTTAACATTTCACCTTGACTGTGCAGCGTTTCCATTATTGCAGATTATTGTACTGAAGCGAAACACAATTGCATTTATTTTTTACCTTTTTACCTTACCCATTCATTTCACAATTTCATGGAATGGATTTTCAGATTCCTATATCTGGCCTGTGATACAGTAAGTCACATTTTAAGGCTGTTCAAAAGAACAGCAATAACAGCAACTGGGACGAGTTGTTGTATTATACAGAGGTAGTTGGTATCGCACCAGTGGGTGGTCGTCCTAATGTTTGTTTGCAAACCACCAAAGAACAAGAGTGTCTCAGCGTCTTTTCAGAAATCATCACAGCTTCCTGCTGTAGGGGAAGGAGCTTTTTGATCATATAATGTGAAAATTTGTCATTTTTATTTTGTTGTCAAACCTTTTTTTTAAAAAAACTCTGGGGCTTTCAAGAATGCTCTGGCATTCAATGTTTGAGATCACTTCATGATTGTTGTATGTAGACAGACTGTCGGGTGTGCAAGGCGACATATTAAAGCTCTTTTTAATGCTTTTTGAATCATCAGTTTTAGGTAAATGTATATGGGCCAAAGCATACAAAACCACTGGTATGTTTCTTTCATGAGGAACTGATAAAAAAATATTTTTTATATTTGTGTCTTCAGGTCTATTTGAGTTTTTAAATGTATTCTTGATCACACGTAGGAATGTGTGTGTGTGTGTCGCTGCGATATAATAAGTCGGCATGGTAATCTATACTATGATTTATGGGGTTTTAAGAAAGTCAATAGGTTTGTCTGTGACTGTTACTGAGTGGGGTTCAGTCCATTCATCAAGCTGACCTCAGCTGAAATGGAAATGACCTCCCATCTCTGAGTGGCACCGCAGCACCTCCTCCCACATCAGACAGGTAGCGTGTGCTGCGGATGGTCCATTTTCCATCTCACGTCACATCACACAGCAGACACTTGAGGCTCAGCCAAGGTTTTCTGAGCCCTGAAGGAGGGAAACACGTTAAGAGGCAGTGAGCGCTGGGACTGAAAAATCCTTGAACCTCTGGCAGGTGGATTAATTGGTTTACTCAATGTTATTTCACCAGGGACTTCTCAAAACAATTTCAGACATTAGAATGTCTTGAGAACATGTCGTCGACCTGAGGGGCAAAGCAATCTAGTTGATAGCTAAAAATACATTCTGTAATATGGACCAACGAAGGACGGAGTAATATTGAGCAGCTCTCACTGTCATCACACTGACGATTATGAGCGATATTTCCACTTCTGTTGTTCTTGCTGTTGTTATTATAATAACAACCCTACGATCATTAGCCTGCTGCAGAGCGGCATTTTTACACCATGGCTGTTAAATTGATTTATCAAATGGCATTTTACCAACATAGAGGGGGGGACTTGCAGGTTCTCATTTCCGAGATCTATGGCCCTCATGCACACACGCACACAACACTGCAGCGCGACCATCCAGCTGGCCTATTTATCACCAGCAACGCTCACTGTGGTGGCCCCCCTGCTAATGCTAGCTTTGCCTTTTCTGCACCTACCATTAAATGGAAAGTCCCCCTGTTAGTGCCGGGCTTTGATTAATTGGTAGTTTAGACGGTGGGGAACAGCAGCCATAGATAATATCAGGCTGCACCTACACCTGCAGCTGCATTGTTTAGCAACATCCTGACTGCGCTGTTTGTGTGTGAAACCCCATTATCTGCTCTCAGTTAGACGTTTAAGCTAATAAGTACTATGTGTGCATGTGTGTGTGTCCACCTGCGTGTGTGTGGCTGTGTATACTTTTGTGGGCATGCGCTCATTTATATGCATGTGTTTAAATTTAGACATTAATACAACTAATCTGAGCCAACATTAGCAGCATTTATTTCCAATGTAGCTTAATAGTGTAACAGTAAATACACTCTGCTTTTAACTTGCATCTATTTTGTAACCACCTCGTTTTATCTTGCTGCTCAGCAGTGATGTACAATTCAAAAACTGTTGGTTGTAAATTGAGGCAAATACACTGTTAACATTTTATGTTGTTATTACTATAAATAAGATGTGATTCTATGTGAATATTGTATTTGATTAACGGGACTATTTCTCATATCTTTTCTTGTCTTTTTCTCTCACCATAGGAATCTTCATACTCATTTGCACTGAAATGCCTTATCAGCCTTTCCACTGTTATATTGCTTGGTCTTATAATAATGTACCATGCCCGGGAAATCCAGGTGAGTCTACCACAAAAAAATACTCTAATACTCGACTAATTTTATTCATTGTACCAGCAGCTTTTGGTATCAGTGTTGAGAAGATAATTATGATGATAGGGTTTCTGATTTGGCAATCAGGCCTTGCTAAAAAAAATACTGAAATACTATTTTTAAAAGTAATTGCTATGAAAAAGGATTTTTTGCTCACAATAATATATGCAGTTTTTATATTTAAAAAGGAATGTATACAGATACATTTATTTGATTGAACGGGTATTTTGTCCAACAATTAGAAAGCTGTAACACGTCATTAAACAGACATTGTCAGTTAATATAATCCAAACACACCGGACTAAACTTCAGACTCAGTGTTGTTGTTTTTGTTGCATCTCCGTTTGTTGTTTTTTGTTGTTCTGCTTGATATGAGCTCCAGACTTTTATCCCATTTGCATTAAATCAAACAGAAAAATCTCAGATGCCACTTTCATATGGTTACAGTATTACTTCACCTTCACTGTACACGTATTTTACTGTAACTTCAGATGCAGCCTGTGGGTTTGATTTGAATAGTACGATCTTGGATTGTATTTGAAGGTGTGGAGGGTTGAAGAAAACGCTGAAAAAGCCCAAATCTCAAAAAACACTGAAGCGACAAAGTGAAGAAAGGTTTTAAACAACCTGTGTGTTTGTCTGCAGCTGTTTATGGTCGACAATGGTGCGGACGATTGGAGGATAGCCATGACGTATGAGCGGATCTTCTTCATCGTGCTGGAGCTGCTGGTGTGTGCCATCCATCCCATCCCGGGCCAGTACGTCTTCACCTGGACGGCGCGGCTGGCCTTTACCTACACGCCGTCGGTGGCCGATGCCGACGTGGACATCATCCTCTCCATCCCCATGTTCCTGAGACTCTACCTGATAGGCAGGGTCATGTTGCTCCACAGCAAGCTGTTCACGGACGCTTCGTCTCGCAGCATCGGCGCCCTCAACAAGATCAACTTCAACACACGCTTTGTCATGAAGACCCTCATGACCATCTGTCCAGGAACTGTTCTGCTGGTGTTCAGTATATCCTCCTGGATCATTGCTGCATGGACTGTGCGCGTCTGTGAGAGGTAAACACAGGGTTGTGAATAATGGATGTTTCTGGGGACAGAAAAACAAAATGGCTGATGCACATTCACGCGTTGTGGATTACTAGACACCTTTCTGCCTTCAGTCTCGTCTCTGTTTTGTCCCAGGCTTCTCAGTGTTTCCTTGTTTTCAGTCGCTTTACTGCGCTGGTCCAAAGAATTAAGTGGAATCATCAGGATAGGTCACATAAATACTGTACACATGTGTGCAGGAAGCCATACTATCACATACTACTCCACTACGTTTCATTAGCTCAGCAATCGCTCCACGACTCCCCACTCCTTGTTTTTATTGCTATTTTAGATGGCTTGTCCATAATTCATGAGTGTCTAATTGTTTGTTTGCTGAATGGTTTGTTTTGGTAATGCGGAGCAGCCCCCAGGATCCCCTAACCCGTTTTCTCCCCAAAACTGCGCATCGAGCTTCGTCTCAAGGGGGCAGCAACGATTCTCACTGAAAATGAAAGAGGCAGGGAGGAATGAAAAGCTTTTCTTTTTTTTTTACTTTCTCGTTTTGCATTTGCATAGGGAAATGAGACGTTAATGCCAGCTTTGATGTTTCAAAGTCATTTGTGCGTAGTTGGAGTGGAAGGGGGACTTGAGTAGGGTGGGTGGAGAGTGGAAGATCTATAGCAGCAGTTCTTGTCAGACCCGATATGATACTGTACATGTGCTGCAGTGGAAAAGTCAAGCATCAGCTCAGACAAAGGCTCTGACTACAGATGCTCAGTGTCCTCCTGCAGCTCACCTCGCCTGCTTTTACTAAG
>CAFUXE010000442.1:528237-542803 GCA_903364295.1 Serranus cabrilla
AAACGTATCATTTTGCACCGAGCTGGCGCCACTGCTGCCCTGAGTGGGGTTGGAGGGTGGGTGGAAGTGGGGAGAAGGGGCAGCCCCTCTAAAACAATTAACCGATGATCCTTTCCAAACTCAGTCTGGTAAAGGAGGATTAGGCAGGCCCTCTAGTTGGCATGAGAATGGCACCAAGAAAACAGGCTTTTAGTGGCTGTAGGAGCACAGCAGAGACCCGCGGTGTGAGCAGCACTTTGAAGCAAGCGTCTCTTTGCTAACATCGTGTGTTAGGCCGGTAGGGGCTGGAGGAGAAGGAGGAGGTGGAGGAGGAGGAGGAGGAGGAGGAAATTTGTGCTAAAATGGAGCAGCTCCTTCAAGTCACCTTCATGAATGTGCCAGAGGGCAATTTGTCTCATTTTTTTCCTCTCCCTCTCCTTATGCAATTGTTATAGATCCATATTGCACAAAAAGTCTTTTTAGCAGCGACTCCAAAGATTTGTCGAGGAGCAAAAGCCTTTCTGTTCTTTGTGTTCACACATTACCATCCCATTATGTGTCTCCCTTCACTAAATTAATTGAACAGTGTTGTAATGGGTTTCCACAGACTTTTTGTTGCTTCTGCCCCAAAGATTTTGCTCTAGAGGTGAAGACAGTTTGTCTCCTGTAGCCGAAAGAAGTATGCGAGGAGAGGACAAAGTCTTTTGTGTACTAGTGCCATTTTTTTCAGGGTGTGTCATCATTTTGATCAGCAACTATACATGTAATCAGTTTAAAGCTAGGCAGGTAAACGAGGGCATTGCTTTCCATTGTTGCACAGTTTCTTAAATCCCGGCACTCTTGGAGGAAGAGTACTTTCTGTGCTGAATGCAGTGTCTCCAGTTTTTGTTTACACCCATGAACTGAACGCCCTCACCCCCCTCGCCCCCTCCCTCTGATAAACATCGAAACAGCATGCAAGTTTTCATGTTTACTTATCAATCCCATCACTTTGAGTAAAGACAAAAAGAGGCGCTTGTTTCACAAAGTGCTGTGTGTGACTTTTGTATCTTCTGTTAAACGCGCCGTTACACTGTCACACATCGGCCTCGCTCCTGAGCCAATCAGAGGGCAGTACGGTGTGAGATTGGACGAGCACGGAGTCTACCTGGAAAATGCCTAGATGGGGGGAATGAAAGACACACAAGCAGTGGGGGGCAGAGAGGGATGGAGGGGTGGAGCTGGGAGGGATGCTAATGTTACAGTAGATGGATTTAACGCTGGTCACTGGGCCGCTTTCCGTTCTCTCTTGATACAGCCCATCTTCAGAGCTAACCTACCTCAACTAAGCTCCTTAACTAAGCTCTTTTGGCTCTCCCTCACTACCATCAGGCTCCCTCCCTCTCTCTCTTACTCCTGACTGACCCCTTGCAGATCTCCTACTGTACCCATCTAACGTGGCATGCTTTGCAGTTTTTCCTCATCTCTCCCCACTACTGATTCCCCGTCCCTTTGCCTCCCCTTATCCATAACAAGCAGGCCTAATCCGGGCAGAACTCAGTTACACACTTGCATGCATGCCTTGCCTGCCTCCCCGGTCTCTCGCTCCTTTTTCTCTTTAACTGTTATCTAATTCTTTTTCCTCTCCTGTTCTAACTCTGTTATCTGAGACAAAACGCTCTATTTTGAGGCGATGTGAGACTGCTGTTTCTCACCTCGCTTTCTCCGATGAGGACCCGTAGGCAAGCTCTCAGAAAGTTTAGCTGACTTTCCCTCAGCGCGCAGCGCTGGATTATCAGGCTTGAGTTACTAGTCAGCTACACCTACACCCAAGGTCTGACATCCAGATTGTGTCATCGCTTAGCCACAAGATACAAACAGCGGCAGCCAAGAACAGGCTGTCCCGATGTCTAACCAGAGAAACACACACCGGTGCAACTTGAACTTTCTCACACCAACCACAGGTTTACATAAAATATTAAGGTAGATTTTACAACTTTACAGTTTCCAGGCTGTGAGTGCACTGCTACACTGACACAAATTTAACAAGGAATGTTCTTCCTTCTCCGTTTGTTTTGTTTATTTTTTTTTTCTGTAATGCCACCCTTTTCTCTTGGCTAAATGTATGAGGACAACTTTGAAATGTCCGCATTATCTCAAAACATTTACATCCACATTTACTGGCATAGCTGACAGACACGGAAGACAGTGAACCCCCAGGATCACAAAGTGAACCAGTTATATAATTTGCTGTGCATTTTCAATCAAGTGTCTAACGCACATTTCCTCTAATCTGAATCATTCACTAGATTATCTTTAAAATGAGCACCTCCTCCACAAAGTCGGATGGATTTAATGCAAATTGGTGCAACCTCAAGGACAGGAGGATTCTCTATGGTTTGATGACTTGATCTGATAATTTGTTTTTAAACTATGCACGCACTGCAGGCATCGTATTGATTGCTGCCTATGGCAAAGTCATATACAGAGCCCGCAAAGCATGTTTGCATAGCAGAGATTGTGGAAGTTCTAATCACCCGAGATACGATCTGCACTGGAGATCCTGAGCCGAAGCAGCGCTGCTCTTTGTTCAAAGACAGCTGGTAGTGGCTTAAACTAAAAGGTTCCTTCTGATGTTACTCTTATTCTTTTTAAACTGCAGGAGCACTGGTTTGCTAACTGGTGAGTGCCGCATTGCCTCAGGCTCGGAGAAGTACCCCCTCTTACCTTAATTAAAACCTGTTATTTGTCAAGAGCTTTAACAAGCTTTAATGTCCCACATTGTAAAATGTGAGATTTATCTGTCATTTTTTGACTATAAAAAAGGTCTAGGTGCTATAGAATACTGTGAAAGTATCAAAACGCTTGATTCACTAAGAAATGCACACAGCATTTTTCAGAAACTGTGACTGTATACATCGTCAGGACAGCGATTACATTGTGATGTTACAAATCTTTAATATAAAGGTAGAAACTGCCTCTACAGCGCTTTTACAGTCATTTCCAAGCTGCAGTGATGGTGCAGAGATTCCAAGCACGATGAGAAAGACTGAGGAACTCTGACCAATCACAGCAGACCGGGCTTTTTCAGGAGGAACCTTAAAGAGACAGGCACTAAAACAGAGCATTTCAGGCAGAGAATTTTTTTTTTTTTTACATTAAAGCGCGTAAACATGTATTTGTACAGGGTCCTTTACTAACAAAAGAGCCACTGTTGGCTGGAAAATGAGAAAAAAAATGTCTGAATGGAGCCACTAACCTTAATTTGAGCCCTACAGTGAAGATAAAACAGCCTACAGTTTAGATTAGCCTTCCAACATTACTAATATTTCATAATGAGCATTTATTATTATGATTTTTGTCAGAAAGCTGCAAGGACCCGAGTGCAAAAAAGAGGCTGGACATGGAGGAAATGTGTCAGGAGATTTGGGATGGAAAGCCGAGCGAGGGAAACTAAAAACAAAAGTAGTTGGTAAAATGTAGAGGTCAGGGCACCTGGCTGCAGACTTTCGTAAGCTATGATGCTTATTGTAGTTATTTTAGACTAAAATGTAAAAATATTTTTTTAATACCGCATAAAAGCTACACATTTTTTACAACTGAAGAATACAAATTGCTTTGGGCCTCCACCATTGGTAAATGAAAATGTACAGAAATAACTGTTTCATTTTGTAAAGTTTTCTTTGTCACAGCCTCAGGGAGTCAATGCATGTGGCCTGTAAAGCCACATGTGGCCCTGATCTAGTAGAAACTCCAAACCAATAAGGCAATTATATTGTCCCATTTAATCTGTTTCAGCTAATGGTAGATCACTGTCTATTCTTTCTCCCGGTCACACTTATTATTACGTTTTCAAACCTCTAACTAAAGATGAGAAAAAGGAATCAAAGCTGAGAAATCTTTTTGTCAGACATATTTTGTCAGATATAGAATAAGTTTCTCTCTAGGATTTCAATCTGACATCTCAATTTGACATTATTTGAATTTAAAAACCATGCAAGCTTTTTGGGTAGGCATGTTGTGGGGCAGCTGAATGTGGGCAGAGTTCAGGAATCTCATGGGTTCTAATGAGCAAGTTCTACCTTAAAGCCAAACGTAGTGTTGTGGGCAGCAGCACAGCAGAATATAGGTATTTCACAGAGTGCTGAGTGCATTGGGAAGACTGGGAACATGAAAGAAAATGCTTAGGTGTACTTAGCTGGCAGTGGAGGTGGAGTGGTGGTGGTGTTTCAAAGCTCGTCGTGTCCCCTGAATGTATGATGCCCAGAGTTTGCAGCAAAGTAAACTTAAACACGACTGGGTGTGTGATGAATGCCTGTGAGTGTATAATATATCTCGGAGACAAATACCTGTTTTAGTGATTACATGGAGCCTGGTGTTAACTTGTTTACAGGGACTGGGACGCCACAACTCACTGGAATTTTTTGCAGGTGTCTCCAGTCTAATTCAATGAAACATTTGTAATAGGACGCGCACTATCTGATGACCCCAGAGACATAACCACACTCCAGCACTGAGACATTAAGATTAAGGGTTTGGTGAACGGAGCTTCCTGTCTGGTGGCCTTATAGATTAAGAAGGACAGAAAAGGCCTGACTTTGTGAAGTGCTCGGCTCAGATATGAAAGTTTGCAATCGTAGTGCCACAAGACTGTTTCAAGGGCTTACCTTAGCTGACGTCTTTTACTTCATTATTTGTAATAGGATGACTTGCAGGAAATCTCGCTATTAATATCAGTGTGGCGGACTCTTTGGAAGTTCTCATGCAGCATCTTTAAAATGGATGAGATTCACAAACACACACGCTTGATCATTTCTGGCAACGAAGGCCTGAAGCCTGCCTCGTTCTGCAAAATCTGCAAGTCAGCTAATCCAAGCAGTTCTTTACTTTTGGGTTTACAACTTAGTTGGTTGACAGCAATACATTATGCAGGATTTAATATTAAAGTGCGATCGTATTGCTATTAGTGCAACTAAATCATTTTGTGTCCCGCAACCAGTGAACAGCACAACGGCTCATTAGGTCATAATCTCAGTCAGGTTCAGTTTCTGCAGCACAGCCTCTCTCTTCGTTTAGATTTTGTGTTATTTGGCTGAAGTACAATTACAACACACCCTGTGAGACCACCACACCTCCATGTTTGGTTATCAGATGAGGGGTCGCTGTGACATTGAGCCCGTCGACTGGTCGTGTGTTTAAGAATTCACTGACCAGAGTTAAAGTCGGGCACGAAGCCAGCAGATGAAGATGCTGCAGATGCTACAGTCTCTCCTCAGCACATGTTTGAATTGAAGCGAATGGAACACAAAGTGTATTGACACATCACATATAGTGCAATGAAAACTCTGTTACAGTGTTGTTCAATGGACACATAACAAGGAAGCACAAATAGAGTAAAGATGTATAATACACACGTTTCACAGTCAAAATGTCTTCTTTTCCCAAAGCTAGTCACAGTACAGAAACTCCTGAGGAGCAGGTGAGAAAAACATTCGGATCTGAAATGTTTTATCTCCTGAGTTTATGATTTAGGAACTGGTGAAAAAAAACAGTTTGTCATTTTTCTGTTACTTTGTTTTGTCTGAGAGATGCACTTCAGCCCCCTGTGGCTGAAATGTGTATTGCAGCCACACACAAAAATTCAGCTGGCAAAACTTTAGAAACATTATGCTGTCAAAACTTTTTTTTCCATACAACACCTTTATGTAACTTTGTATCCTGATGTTTGCATGTTCTCGAAAGACCTAAAAAAAATAGTCTACAACCATGCTTACTGCTCTGTGAGGCTACAAAGTGATGCTAACGTCAGCATACTTACATGCTCACAATGACTGTTTGTCATGGATGATCTTAGTTTTGGGTGTTAGCATGCTAACATTTGCTAATTAGTTATAAACAGAACAGAGGCTGATGGCGTTGTTGTTGTTCGTGACAGCACATTAGTACAGTAATGGAACGAATAGACAAACGGTGACATTTCTGAGCTACTGATGGAGCTTTATGAATAGATGAGAAGGGGGCATGAATCTCAAATTGTTAAAACTTCTACTTACTGAGCTCCACTCATGATTTCTATTTGTTTTTCTTTAAATATTAAGTTGCACATATCATAAAATTGCTACAGTCCACTTGCTGCTGCTACTGCTTGCTTGCTCGCTTTGCATATTGGCTGCGCTGTAAAAACACTGTTAGATTTGCAGTTTTTTAATTAGGTCATCATCACTTTGAGTTTAATCTGCTCATGTTTACTGCAACTAACACACTCCCCGAGGAGCATCCCAACATATTTGTCCCCAAGTAATCTCAGCCAGTGCTCAAATTCATTTATATCAACAAGACTTGCACTCGTTGAAAAATTGTTTTAATTTGTTTTTGTTGATGTGAAACCAAAATGCAGGAAGAAGAGGGGAAGCACTGTTATTGTACGCAGGCGATATCTGCAGAATGTTAAGCAGAAGCTTTTGAATGGAAGAAGTAATTTGCTTTCCTGCGGCAGCTGACCGGTGAAAGAAAGTAGAAACAAAGGCGAGGTTGTGCTTCTCCTCAAGGAAGTTTGGAATACAAATGTAGCATCAGGCTTTGCAGGGCTTTGCCTCCGAGCATATTTGTATTTTAGTGACACAAACAGAAGTAATGTGTGTGTGATGGCTCAAACAGCTTTCTTCTGTTCTTGTGTTGGAGCAGTGTCTCATGGCCGTTTCACAGATGTCATGCATGTGAGGTGATTCACTCCAAAACAAGATAGTAACCCTTCAACCATTGGGAGTCTTGGGCTATTTTTGGCCTTTTCTGACTTTGTATTCTGTCACCTATATGACCTGATAATTATTTTTCACTTTGACTTACTGGATCAACATTTTTAATCCAAAGAAAACATAAAATCTGATGTTGAAAATGATTTATTTTTAAAACACAATCATGCTCAATGAAGACTTTTTTAATGTTTGCAAATATAACATATAAGAGGTAAAATTATGATAACATCAAGTTACTAAATATTTATCGTCAAACAAAAACTGGCATGGAGTTTCACGGCAGCACTGTAGAGGGGCGTTGACGGCAGGGCTGAACCTTGCATTGTTTTTCCATTGTAACGTCCTGAAGAAGTCGTAATATGATCACGCCAGGTGATCGTTGTCCCCAGAGGGTTAAAAGTTCAATCTGAACCTTTGAAAGTGCTGTACATGACATTCACAGCATGGATAAACAAATATTTGCTCCGTAACAATACAGTGCAGTAATGGCGTCCTGAGCAGAGAATGAAGTCCCTCTGTGTGAGCTGTAATCCGAACTTCTCTTTGTTTTGGTAGCATTCATGTGAGTCCCTGCCTTTGAAAACGCCGGCCCTCTCCGTGGTTACGTCCCACTGGCTGGTGAATGTTTAAAACAACCCGTCTTCCACTACAGCGCTGTCTGGGTCGCATACTTTAAATCCGGACTGTGACGTAGCAGGAGCCATGTTGTCCTGTTGAGTGTGAGCTCACACCGAGCTCAGTGGGTGATGTCACTGTGACCAGGTCCATTATTTTTATACAGTCCATTTATTTTTACCCCCATTAACACAGGTCAGACTGTGAATGTCATGTACAGGACCGTTAAGGTAACGGCTGACAGTAACGGGACGGTCACTGAAAAGATTTAAGCTCGTTATGCTGCATTCATTGCATTCATGAACAGACTATAGCTAAATATTACAGTGTATTACAGTGTTTTTAGTCAAACATTTCAAATATTCCTGTTAGTTTGTGTGTGTATTCGTGTTTGTGTGTGTGTGAAGGGTGTGTTTGGCATTTGATCCATCAGTACGACTCTGTGTGTTCAGAGGTTGCGTTGATGTATTTCCTCACAACTTGTCTTCTGTATCGTGAGCTCATCGACACACAGTGGCAGTTAAAATAATAAATGAATGAATCATTCATATTAGAACACATGAAAACATAAACAGTGTTGGTTTTAGGGCTGACAAGACTAGTTGATCCGCTGGTGATAATTTGAAGTGATTGATGAAGAAGGCTGACCGGCTGAGTTTCAGGTAGAGATTACGTCG
The DNA here is from genome assembly GCA_903364295.1 of Serranus cabrilla. Taxonomy (NCBI): domain Eukaryota; kingdom Metazoa; phylum Chordata; class Actinopteri; order Perciformes; family Serranidae; genus Serranus; species Serranus cabrilla. The sequence continues at coordinate 536,243 of CAFUXE010000442.1, forward strand.
TGTGAATCGTGCTGTTCTCCCTCCTCTAACCCACCACAGAAGCAAAGTTTCAGAGCTCATTTGGACGTAAATTACAGCCTTATTTTACATCCTTTAGTGGATAAACAACATCATCTCTGAAATATTTGACTAAGTGATTTCAGGATAATGCTTTCGCTGCAGAGTGTCTGTCAGGGAGAATTTAACAGCGGGGGATAAAACTGTCTGCTCTGGACACTATATACTTCTTGTCCTGGAATAGGTTGAAAGTGGTGCCAGCTCTTCTCCATGCTATTCCAAAACTTGACACAGTATATTGAGAGCCTTAAAATGCTATTGATTAGCTCCCCATTCAGCCTCTGTCTCTATTCCCCTATTGCTGTTTCTGCTCTTTTTTTAAGAGTAGAGAATTATTGAAATATATGTGTTTTCACCATTCCGAAAACAGATACAGGAGGCATTTTGTTGCTAAAAAAAATTATGCCTTGTGCATTTTTGTCGAAGCATATTTATGTAGGTATATTTACAACAGAGAATTCACTACATTGTTCCCTGTGCTAAAAGGTGCAGCACATTTCTGCCTGCCTTGCAGACATGACTCACTCTCTGCTCGCCTTGATAACAAGATGAATGAAATTAACATACTAGTCACTTGTAATTACAATATTTAGCCAGCTGATCAAGTTGAGCCCCCTGGCAGCTATCAAAGGGCAGCTGGTGAAGTGTTGGGATGCAGGTAAAAGAGACAGGGGTGTCAAATTCAATGAGCTTCTTCCTTTGTTACTCATCCAATCCTACCCCACTGTTTACAAATGAAAGCCCGTCCACGAAGACGTACAATCCCCCTCCACCTGGTGATACTGCGGTATTTGTCAGAGGTGGTTTTCATCTCTTAACGGACCCCAGGTTTTCCCACCGCTCCCCTGCTCTCAATATACTGGCTTTTGAAGCATGCAGGATGCAGACATCTTTTTTATTCCTGCATGGTATTGCACAGACTGCTTCTCTGCATGTCATTTAAGAAGCTTGAATCCCACAGACCGCACACTTTTTTGTCATTCTGAGGGAAAAAAAAAAGTGCTCAGAGTTATTTTTTCCCCCTGACTTTGAGCATGAATAGAAACTTGAGAGTGGGAGTTTTAAGAACTTGCAGAAGGCATGATTAGTTCATGTATGATAATTGATAACAATGATCTGTCTTGGAGGAGAAAGAGGAGCGGTCATTTGCCTTCATTTTTTCGGAAAGGATAACGTCACCATTTGGCCCCAAGTGCTCCAATCTGCACTGGTGCACTAATTAGAGGTGATTGTTCAGGCCATTTTCAGTCCACATGCTGGGTCACCGCTGGATAGTTCCAAGTCGTTAGCGATTCCTGATTGGCCCAGTCAGAACCGCCTTTAGAAAAGCCTTAACAAAATCCCAAGAAATTAGACTCCATCTACGTCGTCTTGTCAGAAGGATGTTGGCGAGATGTTGTCTCAAAGTGTTTAATGAATATTTGATTTTAACTCCAAAATTAAATCTTATCTGATCTCCTCCTAGACAGCCCATTGGGAATAATTAGACGAGTTGAATGAGGGTGGGTGGAGAAGGCAGATTTGCCTCTGTGATGGACTTTTGTCTTGCTGCAAAAGGTATGGGAATGTCATCATCAATCCAGCTTTGTGCAGAGTGTGTTTTTTTATAGAAATATCTTTGCATATGCACTGTGGGCCTTTGGAGTGACAATTCAAGCATGGCTGTCAGCTATTTTCAGCAAACAACATGTTTGAAGTGATGATCTGCATTGCCAAACCTTTTTTGGGGCAGCGTAAACTCTATGGAGGAAGATTTGCAGCAAACCGTGACCAATAAGCCAATTGTTAGTTTGATTTAATGCAGCCGTTTGTGCATTTTTTGGATGCTCTGACATTACATTTGTTGGGTTGTCATATTCAAATCAAGTTTGACCTGCGGTACTCTTGATCCAGTCACTTCCAGCAATGTGGCCCGTCTCTTTGTCATTTGAAACATGTTGTCTAAAATTATCATTTCTTTGCAAATGTATGACAAGAGTAAGTGATTTGGCCACAGACTTATTTTTTAATGCTCCTTCATGTCATTCCTCTCAACAAATTGTTAATTTTTCTATTGACAGACACTGAACATCAAACACATGTTCAGTGGTGTTTGAAATCACTCCATCAGTTTCTTTCAAAAATGACATTATTTGCTTTTTTCTGCCTACACGTCAGTTTAAAGGGATAGTTTGGATTTTTCAAAGTGGGGTTGTATGAAGTACTTATCCAAAGTCGGTGGATTTCCTACAGTTGATGGTTTGGAGAAGCCGGCAGGACTACCAATATACAGTAGGAGGGTAAAATACAGGCTCCATCACAACACCATATTAGATCAACTCATTGGACAATGGTACGAAATTTGCTGATGTCGCAAAGTCTGCTGCAGAACGACGTTGGTTCGGTTAATTTCAGGGGCCGACGATGATATGAGATGATATCATATGATATGATTTTACCATTTTTGAGCTTTTCCAGATAATGACAAAATAAAAATAAAAGTAGACCTGTTCACTATGAGGTGCCACCTTATCATGGGTTAACTTAAAGAGCCTGTTATGATCTTTTAATTATGAAGATAAACCATCCCGAGATGGGTTCTGTGTGCTAAGTTTACTGCTTAAAACTAAAATGTAAAGACGGCGATATGCATCACTGTTTGGGCATGTACATCACTGCAGTTGGATTATTGGATTATTGTCTTACGCCCCTAATATTTAGTAGGTGGCTAAAATTCATTCTGCTGCTCCTGTCCGCAGCAGTACATTAGTTAGCCTGTTTTTCTGCCTGCTTCTCTAAACCGGGGCCGCGCCGACCGCCATCTACTGTCGGTAACACACTGACTATGTTTAAGTACCTCATATAACCACACTTTTAAAAAATCCCTACTATCCCTTTAAGTTTCTACCCATTAACATGTTTCTCCATTAAACTGTCTCGGGCAGAAAATATTCAAAGAAGATTAGAACTTAAAGAGTCTCTTGCAAATCCATTCAACTTACCCTCATTTTTTTCTCAGAATGGACTTTTTTTCGTCTCTGTGCCAAACCGGCTTTACAAAAACAGGTGTAACACCTTGCACCATGATTTTTTCCTCCTCCTCTTCGATCTTCACCACCTCCACCTCCTCCACCCACCACCTGTTTGGTTCACACAGCACCACGTCATTCTCCAGCATGCTCACGTTCAAGAACCTGCGTGCGCGTTTACTCACTGTGTGTATCCCACTTCTGCTTATCTTCATCACTTCAGGTATCATGACAAACAGGAAGTGACCAGTAACTTCCTGGGAGCCATGTGGCTCATCTCGATTACCTTCCTCTCCATTGGCTACGGGGACATGGTACCACACACGTACTGTGGGAAAGGCGTGTGTCTGCTTACAGGGATTATGGTGGGTTCCTTTCTTCTTCACTCAGACAAATACATAACACTCTCACAGGACAACTGGAACAGTTATAAAACTACACCTCAGCTCTCACTGCACTCCACCACGACTGATCCTACTGCAAAACAAACAGCTTTATATATATTTCTACTTGTGTAACTTTCATAGAGTTCATAGATATGTGAAGCAACTTGTGGTAATAAACAATAAAAATCAGTCTCCTAGAACCACAGAAGGTTTCCAAACTGATGTGATTTCATGAAAAAAACATCAAAATTCACATTTGAACTCACATCAGTTTTCATAAGACATCTATGATTCAGCACAACTGACCCACATACATGCATTTTATTTATTGTAGTCCTGTCCGATTTTTTCTGTTATATGTATGTTTTGACTTTTCCAATGAAATCAAAACAATTTCTGTCTGGAAAAACACAACTTGTAATGTGGAGTTATCATGTCGGAAAAAACACAGTTTCACTGTTTTCTTAGCTGGAGTTTCAGGAGAGATTTCAGTGTTCCTGGTTCAATAACATTCCAAGACATCCCACGAATTTAAGCTGCTTTGTTTCTTTACTGGTTATTGTTTTTTTCTAAATGATTATTAATGAAGTTTAATTTTGAAAATGTTGCTGTTTGTTTGACCATGTCTTTGTGCAACAGGGAGCTGGTTGCACTGCACTGGTGGTAGCAGTGGTAGCCAGGAAGCTGGAGCTGACCAAGGCTGAGAAACATGTCCACAACTTCATGATGGACACACAACTCTGCAAACGAGTGAGTAATGCTCATAATGTATAACTGCTTTTTACTTTTCTTTTTTAGTATGCCCTAATGTTTCGTTTAGGATTACAGACCAAAGTTTGTCTCTTTATTTTTTAGTTTGTCTACGATCAGAGTGATTGTTTTCAGGCTGTTAATAAAAAACAAAACTCAACCTGCAGGCAGGTAGAAAGACCCCTCACTTTGGTTGCAGAAGGAATCAGATTATTAAATACACAAGAAATCTTTAATCACAGGAAGATTTGTAATCTGTTTTGTCGAAAAGTTACTAATAAAAGTCTTTATACATATACATTACATTATTACTTTATACATTTCCATCTACATTTTTCATACTTGCCTATCCCAGAGAGACAAGTTATTGTAATATCGAGACAACAGTAAAAAAAAAGAAAAAGTCCTGTGAGTAAGTTTTTGCCAGCTGGTTTTCTCTGCGATCAGTTTTCAGTTGTCCGTTTTGTTGCAGTCGGCATGCGAGCGCAAAGTCAGTGTTTATATAAAAATAACTGGTCCAAGTAAACCTAAATCTAAAAGTATCCAGAGGTAGAACAAGGCAGGTCAAATCTAAAATAAAATACAATGGAATCCACTTATAGTGATCATGTGATCATCCACTGACATGGATCAAAAATCTTGGGACAGAATTTATTAATACACCTTTAGTATCAAGTAGTCTGCTTACAATGTATTTTCATACATGACAACATATGGTAAATTTGTATTTTGACTCCATTTATTGATATATTTATAAAAGCCTTTCACTCCCTTCCTCAGGCTGCCTCTGTGTGCACACTGAAGTCACGATGGGAGAAATAAAATCTTTTTCTCCATGAAAATCAGAGTTCCCTCGAAGCTTATAACCAACTGCAAAAAATAAAAAACAAAACAAGCCAACGAGATGCAGCATTTAAACCTGGTTTTCTTCAGGCTAGCATGTGAAGTCTAGAGACAAAGTGCACCCTGGGAAAGCACCTGTGGTTGAAGCCGCCCTCGTCAAGTGGATTGATAACGGCCGCTCAGTGACGCCCTTTCAGCTGCCTCAGTGAGGGAAAAGAATAACATCGCTGTCCATTTCATAACTTTACATTCATGGCATAAAGATACAAATGTCAAGTCGATGGTAACCTGTATGAGGAGTAAAGTAAAAATGGTTTTGATGATCAGATGTTTATAGTGATAAATTTAAACCATGTGTGTAAGAAGTTTCCACAGTTAAATAAAGACTGAGGAAGTTAAAACAAGAGGCACTAGTTTCCAGGCGTCCTTATTATACTGACAGTGCAAATGTCCTGCACGGACACTAATCTTATTGTCTCACATCGTAAAAAAAGTAAACTCCCCCTCATTATGACGGTCAAGTAACCTTGGCTGATTCCTGACAAAGCACGAACTGTTGTAACTGGTTTTTGAAAAGCTATAGAAATGCAGTTTTCTTTGTGATTTTCCACTTTTAATCCCGACTATTTCATACATCAAACCTGTGCGGCCTCTTGGAGAAGTTGCTGCACATCTCATGCCTTTCTCCACTTCACAGGTAAAGAACACAGCTGCCAATGTACTCAGGGAAACATGGCTCATCTACAAACACACTAAGCTGGTCAAGAAGATAGATCACGCCAAGGTGCGGAAACACCAGCGCAAGTTTCTCCAAGCCATTCACCAGTAAGTCCTGCTCCGCTGTTATCTAACGTGTAATAAACCGTTGGACAGAAATATGAGAGTTGTTCACCAGCAGCCACCGAGGGGAATGAAACTACAGTGTGATATTAAAAAAATAGTTGTTAAGATGTTCAGTCCATGTGTTATTTGTGGTACCTAATATTTAGGCTGTGTTATTAATAGCTGTACTGCTTATAAACTGATGAAATGTAGCTGAGAATGTTTCTAGTGTCCTCCATGTCCTCTTCTAGAGTACCGTTTCCTTTGATTGTTATGCTCAGAAACATGTAAAAAAACACACACACATGCACAAGCACACACACTGCAATCTAGTGTAATGGTCCTTCCTATCCCCCCTCCCCGTCTCCCTCTCCCTCCGACCCCCTTTGACCCTGTGCTTACAGTGACAAGTGTAATGGTTTCACTCGTTTCGTGAATGTTGTGGGGTTAAAACTCTGTACTGTGTTCTGTCTTTGTTTTGCTCTATCACCGCAGAGCTCAGAAGTAAGTTGAGTCTTCTATGTATCCTCCTCCTCCTACTGTTTCCTCAACATCCTCCTCCTCCTCCTCCTCCTCTCTCCATGTCTGCGTTTGACATGCATGAAAAAGAAGCGTTTGTTACCAAAAAAAGAAAAGAAAAGGAAAAAAAAAAGCTGGATGCTGAATTCTTTTTTGTTTTTCTTTACTTCAGTGTT
>CAFUXE010000442.1:542816-561315 GCA_903364295.1 Serranus cabrilla
TAATTAAAAAAAAAAAAAAAAAAGCATCAACATTTTGCCACCGGTGTCAGTAGTGGAGGTTGTCTGGAGAGAACGTGTGAAAGGAAAAGCATCTTGCACAGATTGAGCTTGGAGCGTTGTTGGCCTGGTCAGCGGTTCATAATCATCTACGATGTTCTGTATAATGTTGCCCATGATTAATATAGCTGCTCTGGAGGCTATATTAACCTGAACTCATCCTACACTCCTGATGGCTTTGTGATGCCGTGACACACACACACACACTCACACACACTCACACACACACACTGTAATGTAACGTAGTTCTCATCAGGTTTAAATGTTTGCTGCTGGGGAACACTTTATAATACCCATCCTAATAGATGCTAAATTGATCATTAAGCTTCAGTTAATACTGATTTTACTCTTGGAAAACTCTGCAATGACGAGTAATTATGTTTTCTGATCATTTGTTTCCCAATTATTTGTTAAAAATAATGATGAACAAACACATGCACAATGATTTTCAGTCAGATAGCTCTCACCAAGTTGCAAATGTTGATTGTAATTCTGTTAAAAGTTGATCTTTTCTTTTGAAAGCATCTCTAAACTTCATTGAGACATGAATCAATTAATATGAATAATATGTTATTTTGTTAATGCACAGATGACCCCTTATTAATCATGAACTAATTATTATAAGCAGTAGGTGCAACTTGATAATAACCATTCAAATGATATTTTTAGATGATGATTACCAAAATAATTATTAGGCCCTGAGAAATTAATAGTAATTTTATAATTAATTATTATATTAATGATCTAAATTCATTGATTTTACTGAGGTCACTTAAAGATGTTACATTAGTAAACTTTACGTCTCTTCATTTTTAAAAATTCGATTATACATTTTAAATACCTTAAATGTTTTATTATACCGTATCAGTGTTTACCCTGTTTTTTATTTTATTTTATTTAGTTCTGTATTTTTATCCTTATATAAAGCACTTTTAAATTGCCGTGCTATAAACTATAAAGTATTTATTAACCGTCAAACACAGTATTGTAATCATCAGTTGCAACTTTATAATAGACATCAAAAAATGTTTTACAAAGAATTCTATAATAATTAACAAATACTTATTATAGAATAAGAATAGTACAGTTTAAAAAAATTATAGCATTTCTGATCATTAGTAAAAATAATGATAAATTATCATGTTATTGTTTGTTAACAGTAATATAAAACTAAAAGTTGAACCCTCCATCAGTTTACCATGTATTATTTATGGTTGTTACAAAGTGTTACCTGCTGTTGTTATAATATTGATTCTTTCCTTCTTTTTTTTTATCCTTTCTTAGTTGAGATCAAATGCCAAAGCTTGCTCACGACATTGACGACATCAGCACAAAAAGACAAGACACAACACGCAGGTTGTGGTTTTGTGGGAGGAAACTGATTCATAATGCGCTACACTAATAAGTGGCGCTCGTAGCTTTTAGCCCCGATTCTTCGACAGCCATGAGGGATAACAAAGCCGAGCAAACAGACACATGCGAGCTGAAGCGGTTTCCCACAGAGATAGAGCCGTAAGCGAGCAGTCTCACTCCGCTCTGATATACTGATTTGCACATGAATAAATGCCCTTGAATGTCATCCTGTCTCATAATTTGCCGAACAGGGAAATTCTTCCCCTCGCACATCCAAATGATGGCTGTGTGATGCCACCGCTAACAATGACACATTATTCGCATCAGCGTTCGCGGTTCTTACAGGGCCGTAATGTATTTGATTAGAGATAAAGGGGCACAGTGTTGAAAGCATCACAAAACATGTCCGATGTATCATTGCATAAGTTATTTCAAATGTCTATGTTGCCGTATGTTCAGCAGTGTCAGTAGACAGTTTATTTCTGGCATCTTTTATCTGTGGCATCCACACACACACACACACTCATGTATACCCCCATCAAACACACACACACACACACTGAAAGACTGGCTTCTCATTGTGCACAAAGTCACTCACAGTCACTGCACGCTTACTGAATGACCAGTGTGTTTATATGAAGTCCTACCACTGAGCTGTGTGTAGCACTGACAAAGGGCATGTCATCTTTTTCCTTTTTTTGATGTCTTACTTTTGGGTGGAAAGAGATGAGAATGTTTTGATTTCAAACATGAATTTTGGGGTTTTCTTGTATGGAAGCATATTGCGTTCTCGCTGAAAAAAAACATCATGTTTTGTCACAGTTATAATACATTTTTGGCATCTTATTGAGATTTTTTTATTTCCATGTTATTGAGAAACAAATTCTTTTTAGGTTGTAACAAGATCATCTTTCAGTATTTAGACTGGTAATTGCAACAAAATATATGTTTTACTCGTAAAAAAAAAAAAAAGTGCTGGCCACTATAATGAGAAAAAGATCTTGTTATAACAGATAAAACATGATAAACACAGTTTGTTTTTTCAAAAAGAGAGTAGTATGCTTCCGATGATTTTGCATGTTTTGGTTGGTATTGCATTGACCAAGAACAGGAATGCTTGTGTATATATATATACATATATATGTCTCTATATATGTATACATATAGATATGTAAAGTTCATATATTTATGATGCATGCAGGCAGTCCTCTCTCTTCTCAATGTCATCAGTGAGAGCACGCCTGATAAAAAATGTGTTGTTCCTCCTCCTTCTCTCTGCCCCTTCATCACCCCCAAACAACCCGTCTCTCTCTGCTCCTCTCCTGCAAACCGCCCTCTATTCCCTTATTCCCTCCGCTGCTCTTCTTCGCCTCCTCTCCTTTCTCCTTTGTCCACCTTCTCTCTCCCTTATCTCCCTGTTCCCTCCTCCCTGTGCCTCCACCAGACTGCGCAGTGTGAAGATGGAGCAGAGGAAACTCAATGATCAGGCCAACACCTTGGTGGACCTGGCGAAGGTAAGTCTCCCGTCTGATGAAACTTTAAAGTCCAGAGTTAATATTTTAAGTGGTCACATGACTGCTTGTATGTAAAAATGGCTTTGGTTACTCACAGGGTGTCTTAAAGGGATAGTTCAGGTGTCTTGAAGTGGGGTTGTGTGAGGGAATAACCTGCAGTAGATGACGTTCCCACGTTACAGATGCAGGCAGGAATCCCTGTGGGAGCAGCACAATGTATTCCAGCCACCTAAAAAATCAATATCAGTTTAAGTGTACGCTATATTTAGAATATTTTCACTGCTTTACTAGCTGTTATTCATGCTCTCCTGAAAGCCACCAGACTCCATCGACAAAAACCATGATTTACCTCTCGGAACATGGAAGCTGCTGGTTTTTATGTTATTTCAGCCCCTCTCAGACCGCTGCTTCCAGCCACAATATTTACACCTCTTTGACATTTTGCCTGCAGACGCGTAATGGGGGGACCAAGTGATCCCAACTCTCCTCTGCCTATGGAGGTAGTAACACACGCGTTAAATAGACTGTTTGAGACAGGATCAATGTGAACCAAATACCAAAATCACATGACGTACGTTATTTGTTACACCCAGGTAATAAGAAAGGAAGTGGAGCGCATCATCAGAAACTCCTTTCTCTTGAGTCTGACGGTAATCAAATCATGTCCAGCGAAATGCAGAACAACTTTTCTTGAGTCTGTAGAATCTCAACAGCAAGAAACAGCACGACGGGCAGTTATTCTGCCATTATTGTTGTGAATGCACTCGTGCAGCACTACTGTCTCCTCCCACTTCATTCTGTGGAGCCAGATTGTATGAATGTCAGAAGGTGAAATGCCATCAGAGCTTGTATCGGCACAGATACGCAGCAGGAAAAGGGCTGATGTGACTTTGGTGAATCCGAATGAACTCTTCAGACACCAAAATCCTAATTAACCATCTCCCTCATTATCCGCCAAGAAATTACTGTTTTTGTCAGTCGAGTCAATGTAGACCGACTGTTTCATTCTTGTCAAGGCCCCCACACGTATCATCTATATATATGTACTGTGATAGTCCCAGTCTGTCCCTGAGCTCTGTTGTTTACTTTTGCTGTTTCCAAGTTTTTTGATATTTGTCAAAAAAAAAACTAAATGTAACCTCGGCACAGAGTGAACTCCTGCTCCAGGTAGCATCTTCCGGCCGTGTTAGAGGAACCTGGCTGTGAGAGTGTGTGAGTGTGAGTGCGGTCATGCCTGGGCAGCTTCTGTCCTGCTGTATAGGTGTCAGCTGACCCAGCGGAGCAGAGCAGAGAGGGGGTTCAAAGGGAGGTGCATGACTGCAGCCTCATTTGATGTGGATGGCATTTGCACTCCAGTGTGTATTTTAAAAGGTTCTAAGGCCAACTCCTTTAATGTGTGTTTACCTGCCCTCACTCTGCTCGATGGCCAGATCCATGTGTGTACGCCCTACAGTCGTCCAGCGGCTCAGTGTCTCTTTGTTAGGAAGTAACCCTCTCTGACTGATGCATGACAGAAATCATTTCATTTCTGAGCTCTGCTATTGTCTGAAAAGGGTTAAACTCTTCGTGTGACCAGTAAATTGTGTCACGTTGAATTTACCGTCAAAATAAAGAAAAGAATACAAAGACTTCATTCTATAATTTATAACATTATATTGTCATAGTCTGAATAGAAGAGGCGCATGCAGACACCACATGCATTAACGCTGCATCCACTGCGGAACAATAAGTGCCTAAATAATAGAGACTCTTTTCATTATATGAGTGAGTTGTGTAAAGCATATACATAAAGCATTAAAGACCTTCTCTAAATGGATTGGAGGAGCTGGTTGTGAAACGGTGGGGAGATAAAAATCAATGCTGACTGGCTGAAACCATACAGCTCCCCTTCACACTGCTTCCTGTCATTATTTCTCCCTCCTCAGACTGAGCAGGTCCGATTTAGACCGTCTGCTCATGTCATTTATGACATGAAAGGCTTTTTCCTGGGGTACGTATACGTACTGGGGCGGGGCGATTCATTGGATTTGGCTTCCAACTATTCTGAAAACAAGATAATTGAGATAAAATGAATATTGTGTCAACGATGCTCTCATTTTGTCCTGTGTTATAAATCCAGTACACCTCTTTACAGCAGGGAACAAGTTACTGAATGGAATATAGTTCATTTAAATGTTGAATATTTTTAGCTTGTGGCAGTGCACTACAACATGTTTGATGTAATATCTTTAAATTTAATATTTGAATAATAAAATTGTTTCAGTAGGCTAGTTGATGATGATCGTTGATCATCTTTATATAATGTATTATTTTTATATGATGTATTTAAATGAATACAACCCTGATTCCATAATAGTTGGGACATGATCTAAAACATAAATAAAATGGGGATAATCAATTGAAAACTATTCAAAGACATTATATTTTATTTAAATACACACACAGCGTCCCAGCTTCTCCTCCTCGTCCCTCCCTGTCCTCCTGTTCCTCCACCTCTCCAAACACATTTGCTCTCTCTCCTTCATTAGACCCAGAATGTGATGTATGACCTGGTGTCAGAGCTGCAGGAGCGCAGTGAGGAGCTGGACAAGCGCATCGGCACATTGGAGGACAAGCTGGACTCGGTGACGGGCAGCCTGCAGGCGCTGCCCTGCCTCATCTCCCAAGCCATAACCCAGCAGCAGCAGGACTTCCTGGACGGCTTTGTTCACCGCTTTCGGCCCGCCTCACTAGCTTCAGAGCGCTCCGAACGCTCCGAGCGATCCTGGACTTCCACCGCCCGCAGGCGGCGCTCTCCCTCCACAGCACCACACACGTCCTCTGACAGCGGATAACCTTGACAAACCCTCTGCAGTCACCTTCGAGCCCCACCTTTCCCAGCTCGCCACCTCATTCTGTCCCATCCAAAGTCGTCCCTGTAACCGCTGGCGAGTCCAGTTCTGGACTAATAATGAACCCATATCTTGACCCCTGACCTGACCTCTGCCCTTGTTCTCTCCCCCCTGCCCTCCCCTCCTCCCCGCCCAACATCAAATCCAAAAACCAATTCCTCTGTGACTGAGCCTCTCAGCACAGGACTGGATCAGAGCTACTCCAAAAGAACAAAGAAAAGCAAACAAAGACCAGAAAAAACACAAATGCATCCAAAAAAAGAAAAAGAGAAAAAAAAATTAAAAATGACTGAAAAACCGAGATAAAGTAGAGATATGGTTTATGTTTTAGCCATTGTATGGCTGTTCAAGTTAGCTTTTTTGTAAAAGCCCTTGTATAGTTAAAAAATGACTGAGTTCAGGGTCGCTGGGGTGAGAGCTGGCTATCACACCGGAGAGTCCTTAACCACAAGGGGGGAAGTTGGTCTGTGGAGCCGAGGGCCTCGGCTCACCTGCTGGCCCTCTGAGGCCATGGAGGACATCCGTCCACCCATCCGTCCGTCTATCTGTTTGTCCGGTGAGGAGAGCGAGACAAACCATTGGATTTCCCTTTCAAAAGACTAGTGTCATGGATTCTTTCCCATTGGTGAGGGTGAAAGCTTTAGCCGAGGCTACGAACGCGCTGACTCCAGGTCAGTGTCTGAAGATGCACTTAAGGGGGAGGGGAAACTGTCACACAAAAGAAGAGCAAAGGGGATGCATATGGCATTACTACTGGGTAGGAAAAATTTACACAGTTGCCAACTTCAAGGTTTCAGCTTCCTTGTTCTTACCAAGGGAAAAATGAGAGCGACTATCTTTTTTAGTTACATATTGACATGTGATTTTTCAGTGCCTGAATGTATAAATAGTAGAGGGTTATTTAATTACTAATTTCAGAGCTTTTTTACGATGTTAACAGTCTGAATACAGCATTGCATTCCTTTTTCAGATACATTCCTCTCCAAAAATTTAAAGAAAATGTCTTAATGTAATGCATAACATTGCCTCCATTACACAGCAACTCTAAATGTTTTGAAAAACTTTTTTTTTTCTATTTCTACTAACACCGTGAGAACTGAAAAAGCTCAGAGAGAAAGCGAAAGTGAGACCGACTGAGAGGATATTTGTAAGTGTGTTCGAGAGAACGAGTTCACTTTTAGCTCAATGCTGCACACTCATACACACAACAATGAAATATGTAGTAGTCTACCTTTCTCACCAACACTAATTAGAGCTTCCTGTGGTCTTCAGATAATGGCATGGCTTCAGGTCTGCTGGTATATACGGCCACACAGGCACACATCACTGGTCGAACTGAGAAACCAACCTGCCCCTCTGCATGGTTCTGTGCAACAGTGACAATGAAACACAATCTTCCTTGGATGGCTTGATGATTTTACATGATTTTGATTTTCTAACTTTTGTTTGGTTGTTGCCTTTCTTTCTTTTATTTTTTACTTCAAACATTTTTACTAGGATACCTAGGGTTTTTAGAGTTGCCGAACCTAGAGAGTTGCAGTAATGTGATTCTGTAATGCATTCCCTGTTTAAAATATGAGGTGACGAGAAATTAAGAAAGAATACTGAAAGGATACAAATAAAAGTGCTGAAGAAACTTTGATGGATGGGTCCCTCTGCAAACTTGAAAGAATAGTTTTTGGAAATAAAATTATATTTTTTCTAGCAGAGTGTCAGATGAGAAGGTTGACTCCACCCTCGTTTGATAGAGTGACATCAACCGTCTCATCCGACTGAGCGAGAGTGAACAAGCCAAAATTTCCGACTGTTGCTTTAGCATTACAGTGTCAGGCCTCGGTTTGATCTTTTCTAAGACGTTCACTGAGACAGCGGAGGAATTAGAAAATGTTGAATCTCAAAGGCATGGTGTATGATGCATCCTAGAGTTGTAATGACTTGTACATTACTGATTTGAAGAAAAAGTAATTTTTTTGTTACCAAAGTCCATATAAAAGGCAGATGAGGAAGCCAGCGGGTTAGCGGGCTAGCATGCTGTCCTACAGTAGTTTGAATGGTAGAGTCCCAAAAGGATGTTAGTGCTAAAAAAAAAATCATCTTTACGGCCTCTTAAGCTGACAGACAAATAGGAATATTATTATTTGCTGCATCTTAATTATTCCGAAGCTGCTTTGGGTTGAATCTGGTTGAAGTCTAAACCCTGTGAGACGCTGAGCTCTCCCACAGGCTCTGGACTGGCCAGAGAGCCCTTCATTTAAGAACACATTCAGTTTGCTACGAGTGGATCTTAATCAAGCATGAATATTAGCTTTTTCCTTTCAACTTGAGTTGATGAAGCATGACTCTTTACTGCCCCCTCCTCTCGCCACTTCCCATGCAGTGCTACACTCCACCCTTCCAGTACGAAGGGATCTATCACGCCATTACAGTCTCTGTTTCAATCAGGGTCGCCCACTGCGTCAGGACGGCTAATGGAAGACTATCTGCTTGATTGCCACCTTACCTGCCTTTTCATATCTAAGGTTTCCACCTCTTCATTACATCGCGGGCTTAGCCTGGCGTTTGTCATCTGTCATCATTAAGAACATCAGTCCCCCAACACACAAAGAGGCTTCCTAAATGGCCCGCAGCAAGTGGTTTGAATGAAGACGAAACACGAAGAAAGGAAGGAGCAGGGGAACCTCCAGGTCATGTTCCATGTTGCACTCAGTGTGTAATATTCAGTTACAGCAGGAAGCGTCACAGATGCTGGAGTGTTTTCCCCAGAGAGATGTGAGGGTACTGGTGTTAAGGACTTCATCCTTCATCAGGCGACAGGAAAGAGGGCGAGAGTAGATTGGGGGAAGAAAGAAAAGAAAGATGAGAGCAGGAGCTCATTCACTGACAGAAGTCCGTTTTTGGGGGGGGTGTGAAGAGCAAGAGTGGGTGTCCTGTAAATATGACCTCATTGTAGATGTCGCCAAGTAAACGGGACAAACGGTGAACCGAGGGGGTGAACGTAGTTGGGTGCAATGCAGCATGTTACAAGTATGCAGTAGAAAAACATTTATAATGGATACAACTCTCAAATTAAGGATAACATTGAATTAATTTCGCTTTTCTTTCTGCTGATGGAGGTATAATCAGGTTCTGTTTTTTATCCTGTTGTAAACGTTTGTTTTCCTCTTTATCCTGTCACCAACAAAGTCCTGCCAAAACACCATTCCAATATTTAATAGTGACCCAATTTTCTCCACCAGAAAATAAAAAAGTATTTTGTAGTGAAGTGAGGGACATTCATGATGTTATTCTGATGATGGTAGATGAGTCAAAGTGATAAACGCATCCCAGAGTCTTTTATTATCCTGAAAAAGTAGGCTTTTCCTCATAGAGCAGGAATCAGAACACACTTCTACTGAACAATACCAGAGTGAAAAAAATCCCCAAAAGTGAAGAAATGTAACCCAATCATTGTTCTGTGTACACTGCCACATGATGCATAATGTACGTAGTAGCACTGGAATAAATCAACTTTTAATGGATGGCAAATGGGTTCAACATGTTCTCTGTATACTGTTCGCTGTTCCTTCATTTTGCAGGTGAACTTTTGTCCTAGCAAGGAGAGACACCAAGGTCAAATCATTAAAGACTATCTTCAGCTATGACCATTACTCTCTTCTCCTTTTTGGCAGCTAGTAGACGGACCTTTAACGTGAAGCCATTTCTTAGACTCCATTTAAGGTGCTGTGTGTAAGATATGGATGGTTTAAACCATCAAACAGTTTTGATTTATGTCAAAGACAGCTATGTGTTGTGTTGCAGAGTTATCTCCAGAAATTAGCATGCTAACCAGCTAGCCTATCCTATCCCGGTTCCATCCATTGCAACACACTAGCTGTGTTTCAGTCAGCTAATTTTTATGCACATTTTGAAGATTTGCATGAGAAAAGCTTGATGGAAACCTCAAAATTAGAAAAAGAAAACTGTCAACAATGTGCATAGAAGTTTTTAGTTTGCCTGAGATGGTTTTTGTCTTTTTCGGAAAGATAGTTGATGCGCTTAACAGGATATAGAAACACGTTTTCCGAATTAGTTGTTTCCGCTGTGCTGACATGAAAGAACAATTATAAGTTGCCCAAATGAATCTAATTCCTGAAGACATATTTTCTCTCATGGGTGGCAAAGTTGTCTGAGTAGCAACCAGTTTTTTTTATTATTTTTATTCTCTCTTGCTCAATTTCTTCTTCTACTGTTTTCTTTCTCGCATAATCTCTTCTTCTACTGCTGTTTACTGACGGAATAGTTTACATCCTCAACTGCCATCCTCTTACCATGTACGCTTAGACCCCGTCCAGACGTACGTAAACGAACTTTTTCCTATCCGTTTTCCCTGGCAGCGTATCAAGAATATTTGCATCCACACGGATCCGTCTCAATAAGCTACTTCATATGCCAGGCCTATAGGTGGCGCTGTTTCAATTTCAGAAATTCACAAAAAAACGGAGAGGAAGAGACGGAGCATGCGCACAAAGCTTGAGCGCTGTTTACAAATCGGCAGCAGAAGAACCCATCAGTCCATGTCCATCTGCCTTGTTTGTTCAGTGTGGCGGCTCAGGAGCATGATAACAACCCCAGTAACCCTAATAGGCTCAATATCTTCTCCAGCAGGAACACGAGCATGTAGTCCGTCATTGTTATTGATGTTGTTATGAGACGTCTCGCGGGATATAGCAGGTGGAAGGCTAAGCTCGAGGGGTGTAGCGATGACATCATCGAAACGCAGATATCCGTCTTCGCCGTCCAGACGAATACGCGAGGGATGCGTTTTCGGATTTATTCACCCTGGGACCCGGTTTCAAAAAAGTGCGTTTTCGGGCTATGCGTTTACGGGATTCGTCTGGACGCTCGGCCCAAACGAAGCAAAACATATGCGTTTACGGAAAAAATCGTCTTCGTGTGGATGGGGTCTTAGTTTCATGAATTCGATCCAACCAGTTGATGGAAACATTCCTAATTTGCATTTTCTTTAATGCTTCAAAATTTGATTAGACTTTATTGGAAACACGGCGACTGTGAGAGTTTGGATTTGGGTCCTAATTAGTTTTGTTCGTTCTATGTTTTTGAGCATATTGCAGGGCTTATTGCCTGTCTAACTGTAAGGTTATATAATGTCTTAAACAGTAACAAAGACAAAAACAGGTATAAGACCTAGCTGTGGGGTGGGAGCTGTTAACTACAAAACTAAAAACTTCCACACTCAAATCTATGTACAGACCTTTATGTATGCTCTTTGCACAGATTTGAGTGTTCAGATGCCCTATTGATTGACTTTTACATCTTGAACAGTGTCATTTCTGCAGTAAGTTAATGTAATGTAATTCTTGCACAAGGTGAAATTCTGCCCCCTATATTTTTGTAGCATATGGCACAAGAATTACACACTGTCCCTTTAAATCAACAATATAACGGTCCAAACCCCTGCCATGCATGACCTCTAATCTGAAAATTTTTCACACACTGTCTACCCCAGGGAAAAGGGAACTGGCAGCAGCTTAAAGCCAATTGTGACAGTGAAAGGTGAGTTGGCACATGTGTTGACAGATACAGACATCGAGCGGCTCTCCCTGAAAAACTGCGAGGCAGGGACATCCTAAAACATGATTACAGGAGGATGTATTGACATAAACATAAACATCGCTCCAGAGGACCCACAGCTGCTGCGGCGCTGTTCCAAGGTGAACTATGAGCTGCACACACACACACACACACACACACACACCGCCATTAATGTTCAAATAACAAGCTACTATTCATGTCCACATGCACAAACAAGGCTCAGCCTGGTTAATTACAGCCAAATCAGGAGGGACTTGGCAGCAGACTGATATCCCGCAAGAATGGCCGAGTCAGTCACCCTGTAGTTGTTGCTATACAACCCCAAAGACATGCAGCAGTGGAAACACAGCTCCTCTGCTCCTCGGCTCTCCCACAGAAGCACAGCAGCACTAAATGAAATATTGGGCCTCATGGAGGAAGTGATTTACGAGCAGATTTCGTTTCTTTTTCAGTCCCTTTACACAATGTTAGTTAATTTCTGGGATTTACCAGCGTTTTATTATTTTTGCTTTTGTTTTATGAGAAAATTTTACAAGCAGTTGAAAGAACTCTTACCAACATGAGGAAAAAAAACCTCATAGTCACAGTCTGGATTGTTTGTCCAAGGCAACACAAATCTAAAATAAGGTCGAAATAATTTCATATAATCACATTTAAATCTTTTTATGTTCTAGGTTATTATTATATGGCAGAGCTGGGCTCTTTGTTTTCCTTTAAAACCAGTATTGGTGCTCTGGAACATTATGTTTACTTTGTGAATGTTTATTGAACAGTATGTTTATTCTCTCCTGCTGAAGTTTTTCTTCTTCCAGCTTTTGTTTGGTGGCATTGCTCCGATTTGTGGATACCAAAGTGTTTGCACGTCACATCACCTTCATGTAGTGTTCAGAGGCAGTTTTGTATTTCTTTCAAAATAAGTAATTGTTTTAAACAAGTTGGTAATGTTGTGACATGGATTATTTGGTGGATTACCTTTTGTAGGTATTATTCATCTGGATGGTTTGGTGCATCTGGATTTGACTTCCCTTATTTGTTCTCTGAGCATAAAATGAGTTGACTGTTGCTGCACAGGGTCTATTGTATGTATCATATATGATAAGAATAATGTGTGATTTCAAACATAGATCAAGAATCTTGTCTTGTAGTTCAAGCCAAAATGGAAAATGTGTAAATTACGACCAATGTAGGCACAGATACCCTTCTTATTTAATGTCCTGAGGTCAGCTTTCCAGTATTTCCTTCCTTTATAATTTCAGTCTCTTAATGAGCACAGTTAAACCACCCAGCTGCTACTTATTCTTGTATTTAAGTGTGAAAGGCAAGAAAAGAGGCATCAAATTACCAGAGATCTCCCCTAGAGGGTACTGAAGACGAGCCTGTAGTGAGGAAAGATGAGAAGGAAGCAGGTTGCAGAGGAATGAAGACGACCCTCGGAGTGGCGGGGGAGGACTCGGCTTGCAGGGTGTTGAGGATCACCCCGTGGTGTCAAAGGGTCCTTCAGGGACAGCTTGTGGCAGGCAGGGGAAGTTATTTATTGAATTTATTACAGGCTACACTTTTCTCCATGTCTGCCCTCGGAGCTAATAGCTAGCAGCTGCATTATACTTAATGCCCTCCCTATCACTTTCAACTAACATGGTTTGGCATACACTTGGGGAAATCAGAGAGAATAGGAGTATTGATTTTGGTTTTTTGGCCTTTTTTAATACACCGTGCCGGAGTGGTGGAGAGTGGGTGTGAAGGGCCTTTTCATTCCAACAAATGTTTTTTTGAGTGTCATTTATTTCCGCATCAATCATTTCTCTCTCTCTCTCTCTCTCTCTATCTCTCTCTTTCTATCTGTACCTATCTGTATCTCTTCCTCCGCTGCACGTTTCTCTCTCGGAGGCAGAATGAACTGATACAAATGAGGTTGTCTGTTGGAGGCTGCCGTGTCTTTTCTGCTTCATTTAGCTCTGCAGGAAGAAAAGAGCCTTTTTCTGAGCCCTCGAGCCATATGTCAGGACTTCAAGCATGAAGGTGCACATGTATGTGTCCGCAGTGTGCATGTGCATACTGGGACACACACACACACACTCACACATAATGTATACATGTAGCTTCCCATTTGTCCTCCTCTTGACAGAATCATTCCAGCCAAGGCTAGAAACTCAGATCTATGCTCACATCTCCCATCACTCACAACAGCAGTTTTTATCAGTTATACAGATTAACTCTCTGCAGCCACCAACACTTACATCACTCACTACTGCTTCATCTGCTAATGCTTGATCACCCAGTACATCACTATTTAACGACGCACTCAAAGTCAGGCCATTGATCGATGCCTTTGACCCTTTTGAAAGAATTGTTTAAGACATTTCCTGCCATCACAACACGTATAGTGTTGGCAGAAGCAAAACATTGCACTGAATAATGTCAGAAATTCATGGAGTTCGATGGGAAAATTACATTACAGGCAAGACAAAAGTACGTTGTCCCAAATTCAATAAAGAAAATTAAAGTGCTGTGGAGAAATAAATCAGAGGTAGAAGTTGGAGGAGCTTCAATGAAAGATATCTGAATAACAATGGCACAGAAAGGAAAATGACGATCTTCCATTATCTAAATTTGTCTGGACCTAAAGGAAAGGTCTGGTTTTTTTTTTTTTGCACTTCTCGTTCAAGCCAACCATGTAAAAAATGACCCTGCTTTTCCGCATCTATGGGCCAATAGAAGCATTAGAGGCGTCCAGCCACATCGGGTTTAGCGCTCCGTTTAAAATGATTCAATCATGCAGCTCTTATAGAGTTTTCAAATATAATTGGACCAAATGGATAAAAATCTTATAGTGAAATAAGTTTTTTTGGGGGGGTCGTCATACCTATTGAAAAAATAAAATGTGCTGTTTCTTGCGTAAGTCAATGGAAAAAAAGGGTCACAGGCATCATGTGATGTTGTACTTCCATATGTGGCCACATGGCCATTCAAAAAAATGTCTTCAAACCTGTCACTCTTCCTGTGGGCTTGAGTTTAGTGCTATTGCTATTGCCAACATGCTAAACAAAGATGTGTTAGCATGTAGCTCAAAGCACCACTGTGCCTCACAGACCTGTTAACATGACTGTTCTCACACTGCTTTAAGACAACTAGGGACAAAGCTACAGGCTGCAAGTCATTTTCAATGGACATCCACGTGCCAGTTACGTAGATTACATTTTCACTTAATTAGCTGATGCTATGCTAGCATGATCACTTGAGCAACATATCAACGGTGACTCTGCAACAAGGTAGCTGACTTCACTCGTCCATTTAGTTCATTTGTCATCTGTAGTCTGAACACAGCATCAGTCTTGTTTTACTCTTCAGCAAAGACAGGCTAGCTGTTTCAACCTGTTTTCAGTCCCTATGCTAAGCTAAGCTAAGCTAACTTTCTCTCGTTGTAGTTTCATATTTACCATAAAACCATGAAAACAAGAGAGCAGATAAGAGTATTTAGTGAAATGTCAAACAATTCCTTTAACATTTGCTTGTTTATTTATTATTTTCTTTATTAATCTTTTATAATTACATATTTGGTGAACAAATATTTGTAATAAATGTATTTAAAAAAGAAGATTTCACCTATGGTTTAAACACTTGATGTGAGTATTCAACATGTTACACAGTGAGACGGTGAGACCTGTATGTGTGCTCTTTGATAAAACTATTTTACATGTCAGGCCTTTGCTTTATGCCCACTTCCAATCCACGACTTCCACATTGTTCTGCGTATTATTTGCAGCTGAGCAAGCGCCTGTGCCGGCAGTAGAGGACATGCACGGCAACAACAGATGAGGTAGCCCCGGGCCAAGGCCACTGGTGGGACTCGCTACTCACTTGAGAAAGTGGGTTGCATTATGTGTTTACTGTACTGTATTGGCTGCGAGTACTGCAGTGAGTGTGTGTGTGTCAGAGAGATAGAGGGTGGGGGGGTCACTACAGATGTCCTTGCCTTGAGCTTTCTCTCCATGAAAATCCACGCTGCTCTGAAAGAATAGCTGGCACACAGTGACGTCACGTTACACAGCAGGAGTCAGATACTGAGGGTTAAATCTTAATGAAGAGAGGATTCATCGCTGAAGGGGAACGTTGCAGTAAGACAGACTGGACACGGGTTAGATTAAAATAACCACCTGCACTGAAATATGTTAAAATCAGTATGTTTTTTTTAATGAATTTAGCTGCTATTTTGTTCTATTCTTTACACATGGCTTTAGAAACACGATCAGAAGATACTAGAATATAAATGTCAGTAGATGTTCACAGGGTGAGCCTGGTTTGGAGACATTTAATGCAACAGAAGCAACTCAGTAAGGGAGAGAGAGAGAGAGAGAGAGAGAGAGACTGGTGATGAACTGTGTACGTGAGAAGCACAGGAGCTTGCTGCCCTCTAGTGCCAAACACTCCCATCTGTGGCAGCAGCACAATATGACACAGCTGAGAAGTGAATGCATTATTCATAAAAGACGGGATGATAAAGCAGTATTTCACAGATCTTAGATATGAGATGTAATTGATATCACAGGGCTGATATCAAACACATGCTTGTCTCTAAAAATAAGTGTAATCTTGTGGACAAGCCACTGTTTTTGATAGTTTCAAGAGATAGCTGTTCAGTATTACAAGACACTGCTGGCTTTTATATGCACACAGAAGCAGTATTAATGAACAGATTATCAACTTTTTACCCTTTGTTTCATCAAAACAAAAAGTGCAGATAATTACAAGCAGGCCTAATGGCCATCCAGGCTCTTTTAAAGCACCTGTTGTGGAATAAATGCGTCATTTCAGTTTCGCTCACCACCTCCTCTCGTCAGTTTTATGAATGTCAACAGTCTCTCTCTCTCTCGCTCCCCCACAGATTAACCCAGTAGTGCCAGTCAGCACCAGCACAGGGGCGGTTCAGGTTTAATGTTTAAGCTTTTACTCCCCCCTCAGTTCTCCACACACACATTAGCCAATCGGCCTGCGTGTGTGGAACGAAGTGTCTAACACTCAGAGTGAGTCACCTGAGAGACTGAAGAGGGCGAGCTGAGTGGGCCCGGTGGACACAGTGGCCATTTTACAGCAGGTATCAGTTCCTGTTTCCTTACAAACGGCCGCTCAAAGTCCACCTGCATGACCGGAGACGATCTGGGGTCAAACGGGTAAGAAAAGTAGTTTTTCTTTATTGTCAGAAAGACAAACATGTTCTGTGTTATTAATGTGTTCCCACTCTGTGACAGTTTCTGTGTATTGAGAGCTGGCAGCAGCAGCTCGCTGTGAGTCACAGCTCGGCTTAGACTCCTCTGTTATTAGTTGAGCCTGAGCTGTACCGTGCTCATGTTGTGGTCCCTCTCCGAGGTGTTTGGCACTGTAGCAGAGTGGCGTGTGACTGATGTCAGCCCACACAACTGAATCAGCGTGTTTAAAGGACTATTGTACTGTTTTGGCTTCTTTTGGCTGTTACCACAAATCACACACTGTAACATCCCCTTGAAAATAATGCAAGTGTGCTTTGAAATCTTTATTTTTCCCCATTCATTTCCATTTGATATGAAAATCTTTAACTATTAAAATGGACTTGAACTATGTAGGGGAGACCAGGCACAATTATACTTGTTTATTTTCTTTCATAACCTACAGAACGCTTGAAATACACAAGTGATCTTTTAACACAAAAATCATATATATTAGCCCTAATAATTATATAATTGACATTTTTTGGGGCAAGACTATAATATTACATTAAATGCCAGAAATCAGAGGGTTATAGACTCTGTCTCTCCTAATCCAAAACAATTAACAATCAATTAAGCTTGACAAAAGTAAGCGGCTTTTATGTTTACTGTGATGGGTTTATCCAAGTTTAAATCTGTAACTTTTAGATTGATCAAATTCTAGTTGTATGTCAAAGTGATACACTTTTAGGCCCTGTGTACACCTGCGAACTAACCTGTAATCTGTATTCACAGCTGGCATTTTCTTATTCAGATAACACACAGGATGCAGGTAAATGCCAGGTGTATATGGGGTAACACACATCCGCCAAGGCTACAGTTATAAAGCTGTAAACCTGATGTTTTCATGAACTTTACATCGCTATGTGGAAGGTGTGTTGTATTTTATTGCTCAGAGAAAGATGTACAGACAGGATTTCACAATGAGGTCTCATTTTTATATACACCTGAGAGGTTCATGGAAGGTGATGTAAAGTTCATCTGAATCAAATGAGAGACACTGAAGTGTTGTTAAAATCATCACATGTAAGCTACTGAGGTACTCAGGGATGATAATTATACATTTTACAGCATCTAATTATGGCATATATGCTTACATGCTTATTATACATAACTAATAATCTATTTTTCCCCCTACAGTCTCTCTCTCTCCATGCCTCACAAGTACTTTGGATTATTTCTTTCTCAATGAATCACAAAAATCAGCCCGCAGCATGAAAAGCTGGAGCAGGAAATTCAAAAGACAAGAGCCTGAAAGTGTGATCGGGTCCTCCTCTAGCAAGAGGAACTCCATTAGCGAACCACCAGTGCCTGTGTGGGTTACTCACACACCCACACCAGATAATATCACAGATGATGGTGATACTAACTCCACGGGGCGCACATCCAGCACTCCACCGTATGCAGAGAAGGAGGACAAAACAGGGAGCATGAAGGACAGACTGAAATCCCTCATCCCTCCGTCGTGGGGAGGCCTCATCCACAAATGGACCAAAGAAACTGACAGTCTTAATGACTCTGAAGCCAGCACCAGCGGGATCCAGATCCTTCCTAATGGGACCAGGGTGAGCCCTCCTGTGAGTCCCCTGTTGGAGCGCAAAAACTGGGGCGATTCACTCGGAAGCTCCAGCCACAACTCCCATAAGCCTCTGTTAAGGGGGAGTCCCTCTGAAGATCTGTTCAATGAGGGCCTAAAGGAGGAATCTCTTCTCACGAGTATCCACCCTGCAGAGTACTACGCTGAGAAGCTGGAGGTCTACAACCAGAAGTACTCTTATTTGAAGTCCTGGCCCGGGTTGCTCAGGCTTCTCGCTGGACTTCAGCTCCTGTTTGGGGGAATGGTCTTTGCCTG
>CAFUXE010000442.1:562270-572593 GCA_903364295.1 Serranus cabrilla
ATGCCATTTGTCAGTATTGATATGTCAGCTTCTTCAGCTGGCAGTCAACCAAGATCCGTCCCCAGCCTGTAAGCTGTGTTTTTCTTAACTTTATTGACCATGCCGTCCTCTCTATAAATATGCCAGAAATAGTTTTTTTTAAAGGTGAAGTAGACGTTCCTGTTCTGCTGCCATGTTTGGATGCTGTTTAAATGCATGTAAAATAATATCACCAAGCAAACAAATGATCAAGAAGTGTCAATGATAGTATTATACAGATATTGGAACAAAGCTGCTTATTTGCTTTAGCGACACGTTTACCTTCAAATGGACAGCAAACGATAAATTCTTACTGAGCAGATATTGAGTACTAAGTCAGACTGATATTAGCCTATAATATAGCAACATCACTACGTTTAGGCTCCTTCATTTCCCCAGTGGCAGGTTAATGCGTTGGGTTAACAGTCATGCTAATAGCTACTTGAGGCTGTAGGCACAAGCTAGCAACAGTAAGCTAATGTATTCACAATGATGATGCTAACACAGAATGATGAGCTGGTAGCTAATGTTTACTGCTGCTACATCTCCATGTAGTACAGTGTGTACACTGTGCTTTAATTTTCAAAAAAGTAGGATTGTCCCAAATCAAACATGGCTGCTGTGCACTTACCAGGCAATAACGTTTTTCCAGATTTCGTGGTAGAAGTTTCTAGCATTCCAAACTGAACGTTTAGACCGTTATGAGTTTCCGGGTACTCATAATGAACTGCAATTTACCATAAATGTCATAACTCAAGCATCAGAAACGTGTTTGCCACAGAACATCATTTCTGCAATTATCCAAAATGCTAAAATCCCATAAGTTAGTTCTCAAGAGACCCCATGGCGATGCTACTTCCGGGTAGGCTTACATAAATACTTCCTCTCTTTTAGCTAATAAAAGTGCACAATAATGGCCTTTGGCATCGGATGCACTTTAACGCAACATGTCCACCCAACACACATCCAAAACAATATCTAAAGCATTACACTAAACATAAGTGTCCTTATTGTTGTGCTAGTAGTTTGTAGTTATGTAAATGAACGCAGATGGCTGAGATATACAAACATTTGTACATTCCCTTCAGCAGCTACCAAATGTATTTCTGTTTGCAAATAGAGAGCATCACAGCCACCACCTACGGGTGAGAAACAGCATGGTCAGCGAGTATATTCGATGTCAAGTAAGAGAGGGTGAGAGGCCAGGATTGAACATTATAATTCCATCTCCCAGCTGAGGGAAAGCGGCTTCAGAGGCTCAACGTGTCGAAGCAGAAGAATGGGGCAGATTTTTCCCCTGGATGTACTTTCATTTTAATTAGGATTTTTCTGACAAATTTTACTCCCATGACACAGGCCTCCACACATACTGGTCATCACATCGTTTCATTTTTAGGTTGATATTTTCTGAATAAAACCTTTTTCTCTTTGACCTTTAGCCCCAGGAGGAGTTTCACCGGTCCATCCCACTGACCCCTCAGAAACCAAAGCGCATTTCATTCAAGGATGAAATGGATAAGTCCATGAGTAAAGATCACATCAGTCAATATGAGGTCCGGAAGAAGCCAGTCAGTCTGAACAGAGCCACAGCGTCTGAATACATCCCCAAAGTACACATCATCGCAGACTACATCATGTGAGTGAACGTTTGAACTGTAAAGACTCTGACTTTCACGCTAGAAGTCAGGTCACCTATTCATCTTCCCTAAAATCTTTCCCTACAGAAAGTATCCAGAGATCAGCTGTGTGGAAGAAAGGGAAAAATACAAAGCCGTTTTCAATGACCAGTATCAGGAATACAAAGACCTTCACAGAGACATCAGCACCACCCTCGATAAATTCAGAGACCTGGACGCCATGATGGCACGACTCGTCAGAGAAGGGAAAGGCCAAGAGGTGAGATAGATGTTAAACAACCTTTATTTTTCCATTTCAAGAAACCGAATAAACCATTTTACGACAAGTTTCCAGGATTTACCTTAAGGTGAAAAGGCCATAATCAACCCTGCATAGACATATTAGATATATCTATTTGATTGAACGGTTATCATTCTCTTTTTCCTTCAGGATCGGCAGAGGATTCAAGTCATTTTGAAGAAGTATCAGGAGAAAAAGAATGTAAGTTTGTTCCATCTGTTTACTCTCAGTCAAAAAGAAAATGGCATTTCTAACATTTAACCCAGAGATGTGTTAGAATTACTTCTGCTGTGTAAACACTTGAAGTCATATTTGCTTTTCTTCAATAAATCTGTCCGCTGATGCATATAATACTGCTTACACCATAAATTGTGGGTAGCTCTGGAAATTCTAATTCAATGCAGCAGCATTACAGAATGAAGAATGGAAGAGACGAAAAAAAGACAGATTTAGGCAATAGAGGCTGCAGCCGTTGATCAATAGATGATTTAATGTGTGTGTGTGTTTTCACAGGACCCTGGCTTCAGAGAGAAGAAGGAGCGCTGTGAATACTTGAAAGCTAAATTGAGCCACATCAAAAACAGAATCCGCACTTTTGACCAGGAAGTCATGGAAAATGATCAGACATGAAGGAGAACAGGGAGAAATGTCTGCAGCACTTGATGAACAGACAAAACTAATATTTTTTCTCTCACTGATTCAGCAGATTGATTGCGTTCAATATATTGTATTTTGAATGGAAAGCATGTTTGTCATTCTGGGTGGACAGATTATTGTATATTTTTATAAAAGCATCTACGTGAGCTACAACATTATACAACATAAGGGCTAAAAGATACATTCCTTTTCTACTGCATTTTCATAATTTATGTCAATGCATAGGAACAACATGTTTTTACAGTGTTTTAAATTGAAGTTCTTCCAGTGAATTAAAATGTTTTTTATCTGAACAAAAAGCACTTGTGACTTTTTTATGTATATATACTGGCTTTCAATATTGCATTAATGCTACGAAACATATCGATCTGTCTTCTGAGCTGCAACTAAGAGTAATTTTATAATAATGAAAAATTATATTAACAGTAAAAAGTTATCACCTTTCCCTCTGAACCCCATGAATGTCTCCATTACAAAAAGTAACCAACATTGAATCTCTTTATTCTTTGTGTCTCACTGAAAATGTCACTAAAAATAATGTGTTGGCACTAACCAGATCCTGTTAATAAACGTTAAATTATGCGCTCCTCAGCAACACTGTTAAACCACATTGATTCTGCTGGGAAAAACGGTCACATGACAAAAATTCACTGAAAATCAGACAGAACTGCAGGCCGTTTACACAGAGCTGAGAGGAGTGGACTGGTTTTTGGACCTATAATCATGGCACTTGGTAGTGTCATGACATGCTGTATATGCTGTCACAGCCATGACAAAATGAGAGATTACACCCCGCTGATGATTCAACAAAAGTAATTTATTAACACAAGCAAATTAATTTAATGATTAACCAAACATTAACAAAGCATACAAAGCATGGCTGATTATCTGTGGTGTAAGGTGTTCATGAGGGAATATATGGTGGGTGAATGCTGTAAAGTGCATAAAATATTCCATAAATCCCATTTTATTGCAATTCAATTTGCGTTTTTTCCTTGTTTTATGTTTTAACTGTTTAACTGCACAAAAGACATTTTTAACATTTGATCCCTGAAACGGCTTGGGGTTCCCCTGCAACTATGATAAAAAAGAAAATAGTGCAGTTATTATTATTTCAATGAACCTTTCATGATCGTTTACAGTTTGCAGTAAACATGCTTTATAGCATTCATAAACTTTAAACGGCTCCGGTGCACTGCGTGACCCGGACATGCACCTCACATGCAGTGTTGAATGTTTGATGTGCGGCTGCAGCCTATAGAGGATCTATGAGAGGACACGTGGGTCAGCGCTGAGTTAACTGAGCTCCCGCTGAGACTCACAGACGCTTCGCACGTTTCAGTTACGCTTTCTTGTTAAGAGAAAGTATCCATCATGGGAAATGAGTCAGTAAACGATGGTCGGTGAAGTATAAAGAGGACACCATGCTCACAGGAATAACGCGCTATGACATCAGCTGAGCTGCTCGGGGCAAAGTTGAGAACCGCTTCAGTGTCTGGGTGAGTTGTGCAATATTCTCTATCTATTTAATGCTAAAGTTGTTAGGAGGTTCAAATAACTGTTTTCTTTTCTGTTTGATCAATCATCTGAACTATTGAATGTGAAATACTTTCAGGCTTTAATAACAGACGTTTAAAGTGGTCAGATGTTCCACTTAGAATGGAAAATTGCAGCTAAATATTTAATTTACATCAGTGTGGTTCAGATTAATTACAAATAAAAAGTACAGACAGCTTCATTATGAAAGAAAAATGTCTTTGTTCAGCTTTTCTGTGAGAGCAAAATTGAAAAGTTCTATGTAATCGATCAGAAAGCCCCAAACAGATCAGCCATGCCTGACTGGGTTTATGTCTCTGAGCTGACACTCAGCAGGAGCACTCAGGTAACATACAGGAGGTTCAGCACTGGGAAGGAACACGTCTGTGGTTCTCCCCTGCAGTAAACAACACGCATGGCTGCTCCGGCTCACCTCTTATCTGCTGTCTGTCTGAATTATTGAAGCCTGTTGGGTTGAGTTCCTCTGGAGTGATGAAGCATGGGTCAGCGAAACCGGAGACAGGGGCCGAGGTGGATGGAGGGCAGAGAGGTGCGGGCTGGGCAGAAAGAAGAAGTGCTGGGAAAAACTCAAATTAACAAAAGTGCTGAAAAGACCAGGGAACACACATCAGGGAGTGTTTTTTTTCCTGCTTTTTTAAATATTAAGAGTCAATTTACTCATCAAGGCACCACTCAGGATAGAGACAACACAAGGTTAGAGCCGGGCTATTTGTTTCCTTCAAAGCTGCTGTTAACTGCATCACTTTGTAGTGCTGAAACATGTATAAGTGATCTAAAGTGACGACAAGGACTTTGCTTTTACCATGAATTAATTTAATCATATTTTCCTCTCTCTTCCAGGTGAGATTGCAGTGATATCCTCTAAACCATGTATGAGCCTCGGTACTACGACAGCCCCCCTGTGTACAGCCCGCCTTACAGCACTAACTCTCACAGCGTCTACCCCCAGAGGAGCGTCCACTCCCCGCAGAGCCACTATGTCCCCTACACCTACAACGTCCCCCCAGACTGTCACTACGGCGAGGAGAAGCCTCAGCACTTCTACCGCTGGTTCTCCCCTCCAGGTTTCGTCAAAACCTTCCAAGGAGCCACGGCACTCATGTGTTTCCTCATCTTCGCCTGCGTGGCGTCCACCTTGGTGTGGGACATGAATGGATTTGGGTACGGGGGCTACGGGGTCGGGGCCGCTGGGGGCGTCACAGGGATGGAGTCTGGATATTATGGAGGCAGCTACGGATATGGTAGCTCCTACATGACGCCGCAGTCCGCCAAGGCGGCGATGATTTCCATGGCGGCTATTAACTTCCTGGTTTCACTGGGCTTCCTGGTGGGGAGTTTCTCCCGCTCACGGATCATGAGGGGATGCAGGTTCTACCTCAGCGTCTTTATCTGTGACCTCATCTTAGCTGTCCTTCAGGTGAGTCTCACCAAATATTATATGTGTTAATGAATTATTGATCCCCTTCTCTTGTCAGAATAACTTTAAATGTCACACGCACACACACACACACACACACACTAGTTTCAGCTAAATGATGTAAAAATGTCTATGATTTATACTTTTCTATAACAATTTTATTTGCAATGGCAAAATAAAAACAGCAGCCGAATTCCGTTACGACAATACTTCCGTCATTTGGACGAGACTTTACATTCTGATCCATGGACGTGGGTCGGGAAGCTGCAGCGAGCTTCACATGGACATACACTTATCGATTTTGGCCAAAATCAAATATTCACTCCCCTTTTATCTCTGTTTTGGTTGCCACCAGCTCCTGGCTCTTCAGCTGCTAAATGCTTCACTATGTTCAACCAGCTAGCTCATTAGCTGCGTTAGTCTTCTGTTTATGCTGAGGGGGTTAAATAGAGCCTTTTTTATTGACAGTTGCTTCTGTCTGGAAACGAAGTTAATAAAAACAAATGAGGGCCGGAAAATGGAAACAGTGAGCTGAAAAGGAGAAAATGCAGAATGTTTTTATATTAGCACTGTGATTAAATGTGTCTTCTGACTTCTAGGGCATCATCGACATCATCTTTGTGATCGGGGTGAACCCGATGTCTCAGAGCTCACAGAGCATGCTGTACAATCCCATGCTGATGATGTGCCAGAACATCCAGGGCAGTCCCAGCCTCAGCGGCAGCGCGGGGGCCGGTTTTCCAGGGGGGTTCCCAATGTACAATCAGTACCTGCACCACTACTGCTACATGGACCCCGAGGAGGTTAGTGAGGGTATTCTGTATCCCAGTTATCCCATTCTCCTGTGTTTTATTCAGTCCTGATCTCTGATTGACTCTCCGTCCTCAGGCGGTTGCGTTAGTGCTGGGTCTGATGGTGGTCTTGGCTCTGTCCCTGTCCGCCTACTACGCCTACAAGACCCGCAGCAAGATCTGGCGCCACGGCAAAGCTAACATCTACTGGGATGAGCCGCTGCTCAGGTCGTCAGAGGGCCAGGATGTACAGGACTGGGTGAGTAACGTCTCGTACGTTTTATGATTTATTGCTTCATGATAATAGATGGTGATCGGGGCTGTGGTTGTGTAAATGATACAGTACGTACAGTAAGTCCACAAACGACTCATGGCTTTTGTTTATTTCTTTTTTCTCTGCAGCCAGATAACAAAACAAAAGCTTCCAATCTCATGTTTGCTCATTTGAAGTTACCTGCGAATATAAAGGCAGCATAGAGGCTGATACACTCTGCACACCATCAGGTCTCAGCTTTTCCTCATGAGCATTTGGTTTCATAAACTCACGTTAACCTGCTGCTGTTGACTCAGAGAGCGCTGCTGTTTATCTTCGGCACACCCTGGTTTCAGTCTGACTGATTATTAACCAGACTAGTGATAACAGCGGCACAGACATAAAACCATAAAAACATACACAATAAGCATTATTATATGATTTCCTGTCAAAGGAAACGGGTCAGGACTCTTTCAACTCTTTCAAAAGCAAATCACCTGACACTTTACACGCAGGTTTATGGTTGTTTGAGCAGAAATGTTCACAGCTTTTCCTGCAAATATTCATGATTGCATACAGGATATGGGACACAGGATGAACTGAAATTTAGTTTTAAACCAAAACTTAAAGTGTAAATGACAAAAGAGTGATTCCTAAATGAAATGAAATGAGCACTATTTAATGAAGCCAGTCTCCAATATTTTCATGAAAGATAAACCTGCTGAATCCCAGGCCAATTTAGGGCGTTTTTATATTTTTTAATGTCTCTGATAAATTATTATTTTATTATTATAATTATTTATTTATTTTTATTAGAATCTACTGGAGCACTTTTCCAAGTGTGCACAAACAAAATTGGGTCTCTACACATATTGAACCATCTGCATTTCTACAGCCTCTCCTGTCCTCTCCTCTCTGCTCTGCGTAAACTGTTCGGTTTGATTTTCACTGAATATTTGTCACAGCAACTTTCAGTGAAGTCAATCATGGCTTCCCAGGTGTGCTGAGGAGAGCAGAATGAATGTTTTTAACAGTGTCTAGATATTCAAAACGGTTTACGTTTGGCAACTTCAAGGACTTTTGAATGTTCAAATTTTGGAGATAATGCCTGTTTTTACAGTTTCTCTCTATGATAAACTGTATCTCTGCCAAAGAAAAGATATACTTTAAATCCTGCTTGGATTGGGTTGAAATGAACTGCAGCTTTATTTTATTTAAGTTAGCAATATTTTACTGTCATTCTTTCTTCCAGAACCCTGCAGACGTTTCTTTAAAAACTCCTACTGATGATATTATCTGTATGCTTAACCCAAAACATTAGAAGAATACAGTAAAACTTTTGTTTTCTTAACAGATTCTTATACTGGACACACACAGGTGTATTTAACATTAGCCTGATTAATGCTTTCTTCTTGCCTAAAACGTATGAACCCGTCTCTGGTAAACACAAGATTGAAATAGTTGCTTTTGCCTGATTCTTTGTGGAGAAACTCAGATTTACAAACTTGTCAATCAAATCAACCTATGGATTTATGGACAAAATCATAGTGTTAGTGGAATTTCTTTGGTGAAGGACAGCCCTGTTTGCTGTTATACTGTGGATGGGTTTGGGCGATGAAAGCAGAGATATCTGGCGGCCGCTCAGCTTCTGCCCACACGTTGGGAGCTGCTGTCTCCGACCATCAGGGCTCCAGCTTTGAGCAGGTACTCGTGCTGCTGTAGAGCCTGTGAAAACTGGGCTGTTTGTACTCCACAGTGGTAGCCTCGTGTGGTATTTAGCAGTGATTAATCTACTAGAGTCGCAGGGTACTATGAATGTATCATGTCCACCATGACTCATTATGAAGAGGGAAGAAATACACTCAATGAGTTTTCCGGCGAGGCCCTGGCCTACATACTGCCTATCATCTCACTCCATGGAGATGCAGCAGGCCTTATTCTGGGGCATTCCTGTGTTGCAGTGAAGATGCTTGCCTTGCAGGGAGGCATATATAATGTATGTGGCATGTATAATGTATAAAAAGGGTTGAGTTGCCTCAGTGTTGCTGTGTGAATCCCTACAGAGTGTGGTGGCGCTAAATGATTCAGTATTCGCTGGGACTGCTGCAGATTAGACTCGTGGCAAAGAAGTCATTTCCCCGTGTTTTGTGTTACATTTTATTTAACAGAAGTGGAAAGAGTGGTAATTGAGAGAAAAGGCTGCGAGATAACTAGATACAAAGCAACAATACATAGTTTTTACAATTGTACATTGATTGCATTTAATAGGACAGTGCTATTAATATGAATCAACATTGAGTCAAAGAGAAGAGAGCATAGCGTGTGTATAATATAGAAATGTATATATATTTGGTGATCATACATTAATATTTCATTAAAATAACAATATGCACATTAAAGTAAATTAAAATTATTACCCCTATGTTTTTTATTTCTATTTTTTTGGTTGAGTTGGGTAAGTACATTGTCCCCAAATGTTTCCTCCAGATAAATCCTTTATTATATTCAAGGTTATAGTCACTTACTGTTCTATTTGGCTGCTTGACATTGTCTTTGTCAGTGTCAGTGTCATTTTTATGATACGCTTTTCAAATCTTGGTCACTTTTAACGATATTTTTTAACCAGATGAAGGATTTTAGTTATTAGACATGTGGATATTAATGGATGTGGCAAACAGCATTGGCGAAACGCTAATTTTTAACATGAAACTGCTTTATGTAGTGTTTTACCGGCATTAGGAGGAGACCTCTGCTCTCAGTAAAAACCTCCTGAACACTGAAGGAATCCTACAGAGAAACTGCTGTGACGGCAATTCTCTGTTGGCTGCTATTGTTTTGATTGAGAGACCTCTAGTGGCAGAAAATTATGCATTATAGGTTTAAATAAGAATACCATAGAACAAACAGTTGCCAACAGATTTTTTTAAATTGGGTGTTTGTTGAATTTTCACTATAACACATCACTTTGTGGTCTGAAACAATTAGTTAATTGGTTGATCGACTAAAAATTGACATTTTATAGACACATACATACCTATAAATGATTAATCAAGATCTAACCTGTCATGAAAACAGACTCATATCTTCTCTGCAGATTTCCTTGTCGCAGAAAGTGTCAGTTTCACAAACACCGACCGGACTGAGCAGCACAGGAGTTAAAAACACTTGAATTGCACAAAGCCGTGGCTGCGCAGCACCTTTCTGCTGCAGTGTATCACGTTCCCTGCAGCTTTCTGGAAGTTTCTTTCCACGTAGACAATCATACTCCGACTCCACATTCATGAGATCTGTTTCACAGGCTGCTTTTTCCAGACATTCGCATCAGCTCACTGGATACGCTCTGATCCAGAAATAGGTCAAAGACTAGAAGTCATTAATGATGTATTATACAGTGTAACAGTAGATCACATGAGACATAATGCACTTTTAGTGTTTGATACCCTCTTTGCTTCCTTATGGCCGTGCATTTTAATTGTAATGCTTTGTTCCCACTGTAAAAGGTTCGCACACTATGTGTTGTACTGTAGGTGTGACAGTTTTCTGTTTGATAATCACTCTGCGCTGTTTTTTTCTGCAAAAGAAAAGATCCCCCGGTGCTGTGCTGCATGTTTACCTGGTAGTTCACAAAGATGGAACAGCGGAAATGTTTGTTCCACTGATTTCACTCCTGTCGCAACCTTTCCCAGTGTGCTACACACACACACACACACACA
>CAFUXE010000442.1:574061-587444 GCA_903364295.1 Serranus cabrilla
CATTTAAGCACAATCAGTAATCTAATACCAGAATCTTTTTTTTCTCACAGTTTCTCTGCGGACAACAGTAACCGTCGGGGGGCGGAGCCTTTGTGCCAGAACAGCAGGGCCACCGTTTGCTCCAGCAGCTCCTCAGATGGGACGGCCAGCGTGAGGAAGCCTCCTCCTTATCATGTGGAGAAGAAACAGAGGAAGGAGCCGGGGCCCAGGCCCTCTGCTCCGGAGATGATGGAGTCCCCGTATGAAACTGGTTACACCACCGGAGACACTGGGAATGAGCTGGACCGGGACCAGGACTACCTGTACAGGTGGGCTACCAGTTAGTACTGCCACCTTGATGTTTCTGTTATTAGTAGTTATTAGTATTTAGGAAAGGTATGGTGTGTGTTCTAAACTGAGGCTGCTCAAAGTGTTAGGTTAGGGTTTACATAATTCATTAAAAGAAATACAACATAAACACAAATTCAATTTTAAAATAAATTTAGTATGACAGTAGCCTCAAGCTACAAACTGGGGTTACTGTAATCCAACACTGAAGAGCTCTATTGTGTACATGCTAATTCAGATGCTTTTCCTCCTTGTAAAACAACATGAATTTTTTTTCACTATTTTGTAGTTTAAGGCAGGAAAATTAATTTACAGATGTTGAATGTCAGCGTAAATGTTGGCTTGAAGCGAGAATTGTTTTTGTGAGTTTTAAAGACAAGTATTTAACAACAATCTGAGGGGAAGCCTTACTTCCCTAAAGCATAACTTTTTCTAATTAATCACAGTATTGATAGAGAATGTGCCATCCCCTGAAAGAGTATTCATATTATTGTACAAGAACATGCTGTAATACTACAAATAGTGGCGAGCAACACTACTGTCTTCAAGGCAAGTTGGTCAACAGTTTTATTTTAATAATAATTTTTCGATGTAAATATCCCTGACCAGGCTCTACCCAGAGATTACTTCAGACGAGCAGCGCCGCCAGTATAAGAAGGAGTTTGACTCGGATCTGGCCCGCTACAAGAGCCTCTGTGCGGAAATGGATGACATCAGCGACCAGATGCACAAGCTGAGCCGAGAACTGGACATGTTGGACGAAGACTCCATGAAGTACCAGGTACAGGAATCAGGAGGCAGGAACACAGAGTGGAAAACTCGGGGCAGACTGCCAGGATAACATAGAGTCATCATAGCTGTGCCTTTTAATTATAACAGCGTCAGTTGTCCTCAGTATGAGTCCACTGGGCTGCCATAGAAACACAAAGCAGTGAAGATAATCCAAGTGATACAGTTTCGGTATTGTCTTATGTTGTGTAAGGCATTACAATTCACTGAGAGAGTTTGTATTTCCATTTTCAGGGTGTGGCTGATGAGTACAACCGGCTCAAAGACCTGAAAAGGGTGAGTGGAATCAGATTGTCAATTGTTTGAAATTTTGGAAAATGACTTAATTATCTGTTTTGAGGAAGGCTAGATGAGAAGATTGATACCACTTGTATGTTTGTTTTGTTGGTACCAAGCTATAGCCCGTTAGCTTAGCTTAGCATAAAGACTGGAAGCAGGGGGAAACAGCTAGCATGGCTCTGACCAAAGGCAACATTTCTAGCTGTTACCTAACAACCATACCAAATTTAAATTCAGGTCTCAAAAGTGAAGCTAATGTGGAAGTCTCTTCAACCTGCATTATTGCTAATGGCCATGTATTTAACGCACAGATAGGGCCTACTCTTATCCAACTTTCTGCAAAAAAAATAAGTGAATGGCCAAATCTCTCTTGTGCTAGCGGGTTTTTTCATATCTGCTTACCTACATTTCTTTCATCTTCTAGACATCAGACTATCAAGCGAAGAAGAAGCAGTGCAAAGAACTTCGGCTGAAACTTTTCCACATCAAACGTCTGGTGAAAATCTTTGACCAAGGTCTGTGTTAGTGAATCTTAATGTTGTGTCCAAACAGCTGAGGATGAACACTGACAGTGTGACCTGGCTAAAGACACAAGCATGCATCCTGTTTTCTCGCTAGTTTTACTGCTTTGCTGTTTGACTTCTAACAGTTCAGCTCAACATGGCCGTCGTACTGGCCTCAACGTCACTGAACCTCAACTGATTTTGACCCGAATGTTTACAACTTATCACTTTTACAGCTGTAAGGTGGATTACTGCTGTACTGGTAGACTTCTCTCTGTGTGGTTGTAACAACATGGCACTGTTAACATTTAAAATTCTTGTATCTTGAAATTTTACTTTCAGTCGTAATTTGAATTGAATGTTTAATTGATAGTGTTGCAATATGAGAATTATGTCAGTTTTTTTACAGAAGAAATGTAATGACTGAAGATGTAGCAACAGAAAAGGAAATATATATATATATATATGTTAAAACAATCCGGTTTGGGCACATTAATTGACGTTCATCGATACACTTTTGGTACATGTTGCAGTGTTTATTTGGCATTCTTCATACAGATGTAATTACAACACTTCAAGTAATTTGAAAAAAACAAAACATAAAAGACACATCATCATCTTTTGATTCTTTTAATAACGTTGCCATACACATGAAATTTTAAAAACGTAAGAACTCAGTAACACAAAGATAAGAAAAACATTAATAGCATATTTATCTTTTTTTTCAATGACATGGTTGTGTGAATCGTTGCCTAAAAGAAGAATATCCAAACAACTTTCAAAAAGCCCGGCAGTAAATCAAGAAGCAGAGTTACATCTTTGTGTTTGGAAAACACTAAATGCTGAATTATGTTGTATTTCGAGTCGATTTCGTCCTTCATCAGATATTTTACTTGTGATTTTGTAAACTCGCCTCTTGAAATACCTGTGAGGTAAATCTTGGTGGACCAGCGAATCAGGGCCCATCTTCTTTTAAATTCTCACACATAATGTGATGTTTTGGCATTGAATATCCTCCAAGTGCAGTTTTTCCACCAGATTTTCATCCATTACAGTAAAGTCTCACATCATTCATAACAGCAGAAACTCACTCAGAGCGTCTCAAAGTCATCTCAGCTGTAATGGCATGAAGATAAGCTTCTTTTTGACATCTAAACAGATGACAGAGGTATTTTCATGTAAATACATATAGAAAAAAACATTTAGGAGCTAACAGTGAAAGCAATATTTAAATGTTTAAAGGAACCTTGAATTACATAATGTAAAAGAATGAAACAGTCTCCACTTAGCAGAGATCCAAAACAACATTTGAACATGCAAAAAGACAAAGTTGATCTCAATATATATACACTTCAATACATTTTTCAGGGGGTTTGACCCCTAGAAACAGCATTGATCAACATAAACTGGTATTTCATTAGTAGTGTTGGTTATAAACTCTCACCACCAACTATAACTAATTCATATATCTTGAGTTGTTTTACTAGAACCCGAGTTGATGTAGCCTGCCGTTTTTGCCGTAATAAAAAAGCTTGATCCAAACGATGTTTAACTGCTGAATACACCTTATTCAGTCAGAACTCATAATTAAAACACAAGTGAAAATCGCTTTGGGGATCTTTTTTTGAAAAAGATACAAGACGAATGTTTGCGATGCTCGTTTCATATTTCATATTTGTCCCAAATTCATAATGAATAATAACAAGGCAGTTGTCAAAAAGAAGGCGGTTTCTGGTGAACAACATTTACAGAGGTTTGTGTTTAGGAAATATCAGACTGAAGCATTCTGATGTCTAGTGAGGTATTAGTCCACTCATGTAACTGTGGCTTTTTTTTTTCTTTTTTGAAAAATCAACTACAACAACAGTGAGCCCTGTGAATGAATTTAAATGCATTGTTGACTTGATGGTCAGGCAGTTACAAGAGTCCGTCGATCTCTCTCTCTGATCATTGAACCATCTCTGAGGATGATATGATAGACTTTGGTGGGTTTTCCTTGGTTTTATTTTCCCTCTGTTCCGTTCAGTTTGTTGCGTTTCTCTTCAACAACGCAGCCTTCTCTTTGTCTCATGTTCAGTTCACCACTGTTCAGTTAGATCCAATCTAATCATGATACCGCTGTAATGTTTGTGTGGATAAAAAGGTCACTGTATCACAAATGGTGAGCCGTGGAAAATGAGCCCAGTGTGGGGAAAACAGTTCTGCTGACTTTCAGCGGCGGGACAGTTTTGTCCTCTCGGTGTATTTGTAGCAGGGTGCTGCTGCCCTCTACATGAAACTGTGGCGTCTTTAGTCACTATGGCATGTGGGTGGTGACATGACTGGCTGTGGTGGCCATATCGGAGCCCAGCATGAAAAGCTGCTCTCTGGCCTGAGACCTGGCACCAGAACGACTGGGCTGGCAACAAGACAGATCCATCCTGGCACGGGCTCCTCTCTTCACTGGAGGCCCGCGTGGAGACATTTCATGAAGGGGAAATAGAGCGGTTACAGTACAGTACATATGACGGCCAGCTGGCACTGCAGTTTGCTAACCACACAGATGGATAGTGATGAGTCAGGAGGTTTCCTGTGGGTGCTTGTCGTCACTAATCCCAGACGGAGACCTCGTCCGTAAGGGGGGCTACTGTCCTGGGACATACGGCCAGCTGATTGAGCTTCCGGAGAGCTGCATGTCACGGATCAGCGTCTCGATGGGTGTCTTTCCTACCAGGCGCATGAAAAAGAGCTGCGAGATGAGGTTGGCGGGAACGGCGCGCAGGGCCGGGAGGCGCAGGAGCAGGCGTCCGAAGCGTTGCGGCTGACTGGGGTACTGCATCCTCTCGTACTCCGTCAGAGCCACCTGAGCCTTCTCCTGCAGAGACTCCACGTGGACTGGGTCTGTCAGGCCACAGGCGTCTGAGAGGAGGGAGGAGGAGGCAGTTACTTAATAGTGTGGGCAGGTTACATAAAGAGTCGTGATGAGCCGAGAGGAAGGTTGAAATCCCAGCAGATAATGTGATAAATGCCCCTGAGGGGACCACATACAAATATAGTTCCTCTGCATGTCTACACAAAAACAAGATCACATTTAAAACCTATAATCTCTGATCGCAGCTTTAAAGAAACGGCAGCATGTGCTCATTTAGTTTGAAAAAGATGTGAATACTTCTGGCTGAGCCCTACGCATTAAGCAATTTGTTTAAGGAAGCCACTTTAGAACGTCTTAAAATGCACAGTGCTGCATAATGATCAGTGACAGCACTAAATTATACAGCACACAGTGCATTATTGCATTTTCATTAATAAGCCAGGAGATGGTGCCATAGCAGGTGGATTCACAGATAAAGCTGCCTGCAGTTCTGCACACACTCACTCGAGCATTACAAATGTGAAGGTATTCGTTTTATGCTCTACAGTTTTACTGCTGTGGGACTGTGATGTGCTTTCAGACTTATTTTTATATTCAATGTTTAACTCCTATTTATGGTCATCTATTAGAAGGGCACTCCAGCTGTTAAGACATGAAGGATAGTCTACCGCTTATTTAGCCTGTGAGAAGAATTGCTGAATGTCTTCCACGGCTGTGCAGGAACTTCACCGTTAACTTCACCTTTTCCACCAAACAAGCTCTGGTTCCACTCAGAACTATTTAGTTAAACAGTCTGTGTTTACGTCAGTTTTGAGCAGAACAACAGTAATAAAGGCTGTGACATCAGCAGAGGGTGTTGCAGCAGTAAATGGTAGTAGTGAAACAGCAGGTTGCATTGATTACTTGCAAACTTTTGTTTGGTTCTTGTAGATATCTGTTTTAACCCCAAAACAACCTTTGACAAACTATTAATGATAACATCTATATATGAAATATATGAAATGGCCACTTTGGTTCTCACAACAGGTCAGGTAAAACCTGCTATTTTTGTTTTTTGGATTCCCAAACACCACATTAACATTCAAGTGTTCTGCAGCACATTGTGTTACAATAACAGCAGATAAAGCAGCAGATCAGCCGCACTCACCTGGTGAGAACAGTGCGATGGCCTTCAGACAGCTGTACTCAGCAGAGTCCACCTGCAGCCTGGTCAGCTTGTCTACCTGGTCCTGGAACACCCTCACCTGGTCCATGAAGGACACCACGCGTTCCGCAGACATTGGCGAGGAGTGGAAGCCGGCCGCCGCCAACAAGGGAGCCATGTGGAGCGGCAGGGCCGACTGGGCCGCGTTGAGGATGAACAGCTCGCTCCAGCTCAGCCTCAGCAGGGCCACCTGTGGGTTTGTTAGCGTGTTAATCACATTGACCTACACTGTCATCATCCATTTTTAATGCTCACTGTATTCATTGTATATTTATGTTTTCATGTAGACAACCTATCCTGTTTGTCTCCTACATTTCCAAGAATACCATCTGATAAAAAAGGGAATAACTGTGAAATATGCAACCCAATACATCAAATCTAATCTACTAACCTGGTCTGACACAGGCAGCTCGGGGAAATAAGGGATGCTGCGGGCCCACTCCACGGTGCTGAAGAGTAGCCTGGCAGCCAGTTCGCAGATGTTATCGATCCCCATGGCGTTATCCGGACCCGTCTGCTGGTTGTACTGGTGTCCAAACCGACTGCTGGGGTACGGTTCGGCTCGCAGCAGCTGGGAAATGAGCTCGGACACCGGCTGGCCTCCGCCACTCCCTCCGTTGTTGTTGTTGTAGAAGTCGCCACCTCCGAGGCCGCTGACGCCACCTATGGGCGTGATGGAGGGGCTGAGGCTCGGCTGAGGTGGGATGCGACCGCGTTGAACTGCTGTAGTTTAGTTGGGGTACAAAGGGGAGGAGAGGCCAGGAGAGGAGAGGAGAGGAGAGGAGAGGAGAAGATAAAAGCAAAGGGAATAGAGAAAAGCAGATAAAGAGAGGAGAAAATGGTGAAGGACAAGGGGAGGTACAGGAGGGGATTTGGAGAGGAAAACGGAGAGAAAGAAAACTTAAAACTGAGTTCAGTCTGTGGTGTGTGTCAGATTATCAGTAGACGGGCTCGACCTGATTAGGAAACTATTCTTCAAGATTAAAAAGAGGCACAATCGAGCCCAGACTGATTCCTCAAGAACTGCGTGAAAGTGAGGAGGAATATTCTCGTACTCATCAGGCTAGATGAAGGTTATCTATGGAAATAAAACAAAGACTCTGAGACACGAATTAACCCTCCATTCAAATTTTAAACCTCTGAAATAGGAATTCTGGAGGAGAATTACAACATGCCATTGCAGTAACCTTACTCTACCCAAATCTCCATGAGCACAGATTCATTCTGTGCTCTTGAGTAAAGATCATCACTTAGAGAAGAGAAATCAGTGTAGCTGTGACAGACAGTATTACTGCCAAACCCGACTGAAAGGGTTCATACAGCTTTTCAAGAGCAAAATTCAAGCACTTTCAAGGTACCAAAAGTATCAAATTCTTACTTTAAGTTGCAGAAGTTACCAAAATGGATTTATACCCACAGCAATCAGTGTATATTGTCACCTTGTTTATTTTATCAACTTTGTTTGTTTCGATCATAATTATTTAATGCTTGCTATTTCCAGAGCGAAGAATCAACAGAGGACTTATTACACTTAGCTCGTCTGGTGTGAGACACCAGGAGAAATACACAAATACCTTAAGGTAAGGTCTACATGAGTGACAAAATTGTGTTGAAATTCAGCCTTTTTTCCAGGGGAATATTCAAGTTCCATAACCTTGAAAACATTTTGGTTCAAAGCATTTTCTAAACTTTCAAGACTCTGTGTGAACCCTGTACTGAATGGAGAGAAGTTCATTTGGGGGATTCACGTGGTGAGCATCTGTGCTGCTCAAGTGTCCTTGAGGAAGACACTGCATCTGCTCCAGCTACAGGAATGCTGCTCTGTAGCCGACCCTGACCTGTGACCTCTCTGTGGAGGTGGTCAATCTCTCTGCAGGGACCCATTATGCGTCTCATTAACAAGCTTTACGATCTGTAGGTATTTGGGGAACAGTTTCCTTGTTTTCCAAATCACAAACAAATTACATCCACACATCATTTGTGTCTGTGTATCTATCAGCAGGACACTGAATGATGCCTCACTGTGGCTCCACCACTTAAAGTGAAATCCCCATATTGGATTCTGACCGATCAACAAGGCAGAGGGTTTGTGCAGCTTCACCCGGAGGCTTAAGGCTCTGGGACGCAGGTGTCTTAGCACTGTATCCCTCTCAGTCACTCTTATACAGGCACTAGATTAAGCCACTTAACACATGGCATTGAGCTGACACGCATGGCTTGCTTAGCCATGATAGGGCCGAGACAGCTATGTGTGGCATTTTCTCTACACTACGGAGTCCATGGAGCAGAAAAGGAAAGATAATGACAATGGCAAATTTAACTATGATTGATTTTTTTATGTTC
The DNA here is from genome assembly GCA_903364295.1 of Serranus cabrilla. Lineage (NCBI taxonomy): Eukaryota > Metazoa > Chordata > Actinopteri > Perciformes > Serranidae > Serranus > Serranus cabrilla. The sequence goes on from CAFUXE010000442.1 coordinate 582,358, forward strand.
TAAGAGCAGCTGATTGGAGTAATGGAACCGCTCTCCGAGGCTCTTCTGAAGGAAGTATCAATTCAACTGCAGCATTTGCAATAATATGGCACATGTACAATGACAGCGTGTCCTGCAGTGTGTCCAATCCTTTCCAAGGGATCAAAATAAAAGGCGGATTTATGGATCAGGGGAGACAGATACCTTCTTTGCGCATGCCAACACGGAAACACTTCTTCAGCCGACAGTACTGGCACTGGTTCCTGTGGTGCTGGTCGATTTGACACTCTCTGTTCGACCTGGGGACACAAACAAATGATGACGGTGATTGGTTTTCATCAACTGAAGTTAAAATTTCTGCTACAATTTCAATAACAATCTGACTTCTGATTTTACTCTTAAAACATAACACATTTGTCTATGCAAAGCTTTTGCATGTATATAAAAAGCTATATTGATCGTATGATACCAAACTCTTCCTTCTCAAAGTGCTCTTGAACATTAATATTGCATCAGATTCACCATCAACATCGTCACGGTTAGAACTAATGCTTGTATCATTCAGTGTTACAACTTAAGTAGAGCTGACTGAAACAATTAATTCAACATAAAAATCTTTTTAAAAAATCTATTCAGCATTTTAGTCATTTTTTCTAGCAAGACATGCCAAGCATCCTTTGTGTCTCATTGTCCCAGGTGTTATTTTCTTTTCATAAATAATTTTAGATTTAACATGTTTACATGTCAGACTTTGGGCAGAAAGAAATAGCAATTTGAAGACAAAAAATGTGTATTTTAACAATTGTAAAAATGAATAAGTAAATAATTAGAAGATTATTATATACTGCAAATAATTGTAAGTTGCTGCTCTAAATTTAAGCTCATGGAACTAAAACTGCATGTTTTGAGACGGTAAATAACAGTTTAATCTTTCTGTATAATTAATGACAACCGTCACTGTTTAACTGGCTGTGGATTTAGCTCTAAATAGATTACACAGACACCTTTATTTATGATTCTGTGTATGACAGACTTCACAAACATTATTCTGCAGCAACGTAGTGCTGCTATTTACAGCTCTGCCACAATTTTTAATTAAGCGTTTGTTTACTTTGACCAAGAGTCCAAAACACAAAGAACACAGAGATATTCAATATACTATCATACAAGACGAAAAACAGGAAATGTTTATTTAAGGCTGGTCCAGGCATTTATTTGAGCATTTTAGTTTGAAAATTCACTGAAAACTGTATTGTTTAACAATTAATAACTATTAGCTTTCTCATAGAGACACATTTAAATGTTATATTTGCGGTTTGCTGCCTGATGTTTTGTTTTCATAGAAAAAGACCTTGCTTTACCTAACTGTAACAACCTTGAAACAAGTTTCTTTATGAATGATTCATTCAATGATGTTTTGTTAGAAAAATAGTTTTCAAATAGAACTGAAATGAAAAGAAACACATCATATACAGAGTTTGAACATTAACACTTGGGCCTTTGCAGAACGCAACTGCTAGTTTATGACGATGCTTGGCATGAAGGTTAAAGTATAGATAGGCTGCTTCAATACTTATCACGACGACGTATCGTATTAAACATACGATATATCCACACTCAATAGTCGAAGTGATAAAATTAAGACTTTCAGTCCGAGACTGCACAAAAAAACATCCAGCAAAAATAAACTGATGTGTTCAATGACTTTTTTTTCCTGTGTGTAGGTCACTATTATAAAAAAAAGAAAACAAAAGCTAGGCTTTGTTGTTGTCTTTTGTGGTTGTACTGAATGAGGCAGCATGTCGTTATTTTACAGTCAGTTTGATAGTTTGTTTAAGTTAAAATTTTTAATATTGTGACATTATATGTCTTGTGGAAAAACCATAATGTTTAAGGCTAACCATGTGTGGATCTAAGTTTTAATTATCAGACCCTCGATAAACAAATAAAAGATTACCCACAATGCCCCGCTCACCTGCATGTGTAGCTGAGGTTGCGTCGGACGCTCCTCTTGAAGAAGCTCTTGCAGCCCTCGCAGGTGAAGACGCCGTAATGTTTCCCGCTGGACTTGTCCCCGCACACCACGCAGTCCACCACGCAGGACTTGTCATCGTCGCCGGCCTCCATGTCGCTGCCTCCCGCCTGCGGAGAGCCGTCGTCCTCCTCCCCCCTCAGGTAGCTCTTGTCCCCCAACCCGTTGGTGCCCCCATTGGGATCTCCCCAGCCCCCACTCACCATGGCCATCGCTTGGTTACCGAACCACCGAAGAAGAAAATGGGACAGGCAGCCCAAGATGTCTGGCTGCTGTCAAGGTAACATAAATATATTTTAAAAAGTCCAGAGTATGTTTCCCTTCACCTGGCTGGGGATAATTACTGTTTCCTGCCTGCTTGTGCTCTCCTTTGCTATTAATTATTATTTTAAAGCAGCAGAACTGAGAAAGTAAAAGTCCTCAGGCTAAACAAGCAGATGTCAATGAAAGGAAAATAGGCTACAGTATTGAGGAGGAGGGTGTTTGGCAGAAAAAACAAGAGCAGTTCAGTCTCCTCCCACTCCACTATGACCTGGAAACAGTCTCAGTGTGGCAACTTTTGCATGCCTGTGGATTTCAATTCCCCTTTCCCTGTCTTCTCCTCCCGCTGGGAGCCTCTGTGTGATGTTTTTGTCCGTTTCTTTGGACCGATTCCTGAGATGGTTAAAGAGGCGACTGCTCGATGGCTGCCCGGTCTCGCGCTTCCACCTTTAACAGGAAACACAGAGTCAAACATACAGAGCACATTCTCCTAATAGAGAGCAACGACTGAAAATGATTTGCGAGCAAATGACATGAGGTGAAAATCTCCTCCACCACACATACACAGACACACACTCCCAGCTCTGTCTCTGTAGCAACAGTAATGGCTGAAAAAGGACCTCAGTGTAGCTCGCCTTAGCACATGCCTGGAGAGGCTTTGACCACCCCTCTTAAAGCACCCCTCACACCAGTTATACCTCATACAAGGCAGCCGTCTACCGAAAGATTCCCCACCAAATCCCTCTAGAAATTATGTCAAGCTTACCTTAATGTGTCTCCCTCGCTGGAAAATAAATCCCTTTCTCGCTCTAGATCTTCCTTCCATGCAGCGAGGCTGAGAGTGCAGACACAGCTCTCCTATTCTGCTGTAATCCTCTCAGCGGCAGCAGCAGCGGCAGCATTGTGACCCACAATGAAGACATTCCTCATCAGGCAAAAACAAGTTGATGTCCACACATCACTTTCATGCGTCCGCTGGCTTCTTCTCCAGCTGCAGCAGCGACGTGGACCGCCTGTTGTAGACCCTCAACACAAGGAAGTGATCTCGCGCTCTGTCGTCCCTGCTTGTTGTAGCACGAGTGCTCGGTTGTGACGATATCCTCCGTGCCGCTTCCTTCCCAAAACAAAAAATGAAGAAAGCAGGAGAGCGTCCGTGTGCTCAGCCCTCCATAGTTCCTGTGCTCGCTCTCCGGGCACTCATGCAGGCTTGTGTCCTCCAGTCTTTTGTCAGTGCTTGCCCACCAAGAACTAATGACTTGCGGCCTAGCCCTGTGTGCTGCTTATCGTCCGTGTGCGTGTGTATGTGTGTGTGAAGCCTTTCCCTATGGCTCAGGCAAACAGGAGGTGGGGGTGGAAGGGACGGGTGCTGCTCTTCCCCCTTCCCTCTCTCTCTCCCTCTCTCCCTCTCTCTCTCTCTTCAGAGTCCACAAATCAAATTATGATTGAAGAAAATGGCCACAGCCGGAGACAGGCTGGATTTCTCAGCGTTTGCTTTTTTTTCTCTCCTCCTCCTCTTCGGCTCTCTTTTCCCTTGTCTGTTTTCATCCAACCTATTTGTGTGTGTTTGAGAGAGAGATCAAGCAAAGCAAGAGAGGGAGGGAGGGAGCCAGAGTGTGTGCAGAGGGGGAGGGGGCAGTCTATGTGTGTGTGTTTGTGTGTGTGTGCTCCCAGGGATTTGACACTGCTATTCAAGCCCTGCGGTTTCCATGGTGCTGGCTGCCTTATATGGCCATTGGAGTCAAAGAGCAAAGAGAGTGGGCTGTGTGGGGCAGCGTGCACACATACACACTCACACAGGAAGGATGTGGAGGATCTCTCTCCTCAGAGATGCAGAGAGCATGACCCCGAGGCCTCAAAAAACACCCCGACAATACCAGATTACCCCGAAGCCCTGCAGCAACTGCAAGCTGCTGCCTGCCCTTTGTCTTATAGAAAGCAATCAAATGTTGAGGTGAAACTTTTGCAACACACAGTTTAAGAATCCGTGCAAAGCAGCAGAGAGGTGAGCTTTATTTCTCAAAGGGAGGATATATCCTTCCCACTTGAATAACACTTTGATCTGGCGTATACAGACGAACAGCCCGCTTGAGGACAGCTTATTGTGCCGGAGATAAAGGTTACCGTTCTGTGGTCATTGCTCATTTGCTCAAGGCCCTCTGTCTGTCTGGGTGCTTTGTGGAGCACACAGTGATTTGTGTTCGAGGTTACCCCGAGAGGTCAAACCGACTTTCACACCCCTGCCTCGCTAAAAAGCCCAGGGTCAAATGCAGATAAAGGGGAGGAGAAGGGCGCACAGCAGCCACGGATAAGAGCTTTAAGAGATAAGTGACGAATCTGCTTGTAAATGTGCAGCTCTTTGGGGTTGGGGAGGGGTTACACTCGCTGATATGGTGAGATGAAAGCGTCGGTCCCCGGAGAGATTCGCTATGTGCAACATGTTGTTTTATCTACACAGCGTTTACAGAGGTTTGAAGGCATTCTTCACCCCCAACAAACACTTTTATGGCATTCCTAAATCTAAACCCAGCTTTACCCCCTGGAGACACAGAATGTGTGTGTGTGGCAGAGAAGCATTGTCCTGGCCATTGTGTGGCTAATGGGTCATCAGAGGGTTGTGTGTGTGTGTGAGAGAGGGAGAGTGTGTGTTAATTTGAATGAAAGTCCCTTTAATTAGGCCGCTGTGCCTGCTTATTGTCGCTTCTTGTGTTGGGAAAGATTAGGCTTGTCAAATAAAGGCTGCTTGTAAAGAACTGTGTGTGTGTGTGTGTGGGTGTGTGTGTGAGAAGATGGGAAACCCACAGAGCTGTTAATCAAT
>CAFUXE010000442.1:595376-609310 GCA_903364295.1 Serranus cabrilla
TCAGCTCTGTCTTGTTGAGGCTCACACACTGTTGGAAGCGTCCGTGTCAAAGTGCAGGAGAACACAGTTGGTGTGAACAATGACGGCGCTGCCACCCTTTGCACAGGAAACTTATATCCTTTCTATACTGGATATATCCGTTCCAGACACACACACCATGAGACCTTTGACCACACTCCTCCTCCTTGTTTTTGGAAGTAGCTCAAAGTGTCAGACACGCACTGCGTGTTTATTTATTTAAGGGCTTATTGGACTGAAGCTGTTTCTTTAAGAAACTGAAACCCCCCCACCTAAAAAAAAATATTTTTGTTGGCCCTTTCAGCTCATTATACAAAAGTGGTTAATGTATTTATGTTCCTATCTGACAGTTTATTACCATTTTAATTTATTCTTATTATGATGCTCATTAGTGGAATGTAACGAAGTACATTTATTCAAGCACTGTACTTAAGTACAACTTTGAGGTACTTACACTTTACTTGAGTATTTCCATTTTATGTAACTTTATACTTCTACTCAACTACATTTTAGAGGCAAATATTGTAGTTTTTACTTTCACTACATTTACCTGACAGCTTTAGTTACTTTTACGTGATTAAATACAATCAATTTAAAATGATTACACATTTTTATAAACAGTATTTTAAGTAGTTACAATTAGCTCACCGGGACAGTAAACAGTAAAGTACTGCTTACATAAATGCATCAATAATATACTGCTGATACTGTTGTACTTTTACTGAAGTATGATTTGAATGCAGGACTTTTACTTGTAGTGGAGAAATTTCACAGTTAAATTTTTTAGAAATAGATATATGTATTTTATAAATAAATTAAATTCAATGTTGAGTGTGAGTTAAAGATCTAATTAGAATAAGGTCGTAGCAAAAAGTCTGCCTAAAGGTGCCAGAAAAGATTGCCTGAGAACTCTCCGACTGATACAATCATTAGTGAGGTGTATGAATTATGCAATGAGCCTCTGTTACTGATCTGAGACTCAGCCAGGTTGGCAACATCCCATCAATGGATCCAAAATGTAAATACGTCTTTTAAGAAAACCCTTCCGTATACCCGGTGTTTAGAAGTGACGATAAAAACAATTCAATCAACATAGTGACTGTTTATTTCTCGTATTTGTCTCCGATATCCTGCGTTTCTTGGCGCCTTTTATCTACAGTCTCATCCAAAGGATTGCCGCAGGTTTGGCCATCAACAGTTCCTCTATGAATTACTGCTTCCTGTCAAGATGAGGCTTGGCACGTCAACAATGCCTGGCAGGAAAAAGTTGTGGCTGTTACTGTCAGGCTCTTCCATTTCATTTTACATTGGTTTGTCTCTGTGTGTGTGTGTGTGTCCTATGAGACAGAGGGCAGCTTACGCACGTCATCATGTTGGACTGAGACTCGCAGCATCAAAGAGCCACTGGACGAAAACGTCAGAAGGACAACATGAGCCATTGTCCTCCTGGCCTGCAGTGCACCGGAAAACGCTCTTCATGATCCCATAAAAAGTTTGGAGTGGTGAGTCAGTTTTCACAGAAAACAGAAGGTGTTGTCAGTGTAAATATCACCTCAATAACAATATATAATAATATAATATAATATAATATAATGTAATATATTGCAGCCTGCATTTTTACGGTAAAGCTCCACACTGCTTAACGTTAAATAAAATACGATTTAATACTGATTCCATAAATCTAAAACATTATCTTTTTGCTGGGTCTAGCAACATTTACTGTTTTTTAATGTTTTGAACAAATGTTTATTCACAGTTATGGGCTTTTGAATGATCCACAGCTAGTTTCTATCATCTCCTAAAAGGATTTTTTTTAAAACGTATGAAAAGAAACAGATGTTAGTTTTGGCCACCTTATCACATTGGTCATAAAAACTAATTTATATCAGGAACCCATCGGTTTAAAAACATGCCAGTCTGCACAGAGATTATTTCTGTTATTTTTTCCACTGAGAATACCTCCATTAACCTTGGCATTGATGTGGGGTTGGTGCCAGAACTCAGAGCCAACATAAACGTATCTGTCTTTTCGCTACCAGTAAAAGGGTATCCATGATAAGAATTTCTCTTTTCCCTAATTCCATCAGTAGTTTCCCTGTAATATGATACAGTGGGTCCAGTTGTAAATAAATACTCACAGGTGAACATTTCTGTTTGAATCCCTCCTCAGTATGACTTAAATTTTAGACAGTCTCCCCTAAAAATGTGCGTACTTGAGTATTTCCATTTTATGTAACTTTATACTTCTACTCCACTACATTTTTGAGGCAAATAATGTACTTTATACTCCATTACAATTAGCTGCCAGCTTTAGTTACTTTACAGGTCAAGATTTAACATAGAAAAGATGAGAAATTTTAGGTGATTACACTTTTTTTTTGTTTTTATTTAAACCTCATAACTTATATTAAGTTAACACTGCTTAAGTAAATGCATTAATACAAATAAACATATAATATATTTAGAATATATCAAACAATCTGAGTGGGTCCATTCTGCAGAACAAGGACTTTACTTTTGATACTTTAAGTACATTTTGGTGCTGATACCTTTGTACTTTTACTTAAGTAGGTTTTGAATGCAGGACTTTACTTGTAGAGGAGTAATTTTGCTGTGTGGTGTTAGTACTTTTACTGAAGTAAGAGATCTGAGTACTTCTTCCACCACTGAAGATGGCTCCAAACTGTCAATGATCCCTGCAGCACTAGTTTGTTTCTCTTCGGTCATAATTTGATACAAAGAAAGTAGTTCTTTACATTTGTACACATTACACATTATGTCCCCCATAAGGCATTGTTATCTTTGATAATAACATTTTGTCTCCAGTTTTCACTTTTGCTTTTATCCAAGTATTCCATGACTTGTTTGTTTGTAAATGTTTATACATTTGTGACATGATTTTTGTAACGTGAGTCTGTTTGGAGCGTTGGTTGTGCGCGACCAACGCTCCAAACTGTCACAAGGTGTTTAATGCGAGGCCTTAAATATCAGATACAGTGTCACTGTCCCTTTTTATGTTGTGATCTCAGAATTACCAATATGGTAACCTTTGGAAGTGTCACCATGTTCTTTGTTTACATCATGCAAATCCAGTAGTTTTATACAGTCTGACCCCTCTGGTGTGACCTCTAGTCAAATCGTTAAGTAATGTGCTATGTGCAGAGACAAGCATGCAAACAAAGTATATTTCTGGCCAAAAAGTTATTTTTTAATGGTGAATATCTAATCTTATAATAGTTTAAATTATTTTAAAAGCATTGGTCTATTGTCCTAAAACACAGCATCTAATTTACCCAACAACCCAATAACCCAATACCCTGTGAAATCTTCAATAGGAACACTATAAGTAGCTTGATGTGGTAAACACAACCTCAAGGTAAAAAAACACGGTATGGAGTGTGTGTTGTAGTCGGCTCACACTGTACATGCAGGAATACCGCCCGTGTGCGTGTGTGTGCGTTTGTGTGTGTGTTGAAGGCAGCCAGTGGAGATGGCCTATGGAGGGAGGAGACTGAAGCCAGGACAACTTCCCATTTCGGGAAGTGTGTGGCCAGAGGAGTTTATAAATTCCCAGCCATGTTTACACCTCACTCACAGTCTGATCAATTCTCATGCTATCAACACTGCAGAGAGGAAACGTCTGGTCCGCGTCCGAAGTGCGATTGGCTTTGTTGAAGGGAAGGGCACCAGCTTTGCACGACATGGACTGTAAAACCTGCTGGCTGGCCTGAAATAATTGAGCATTGTGTTATTGGTTCATTTGGCTTGCAAAGGGCTGAGGAGGAGCGTGCCAGTTCTCTTATTTAGAGATGAGCGTTGTTTGAACTTGGCTGACCACTCATAGTAACCTTCGAGCCTTATCACTTCCCTGACCTTCCTGTGACCATCAGCACAATGTATAGCAGCGGCTACTCCCAGGTCTCCAAGTCCAGCCCGCAGGCCCAGAAGAGGATGCAGTACCGCTCGAAGGGCAAGAGCTGCGGCTACTACATGCGCATCGTCTTCTTCTTCTCGTCGCTCATTCAGTCTCTTATCATAGTCAGCCTCGTGCTCTTTCTGGTCTACGGTAAGACGCAGGACTCCCCGTCCACGTCTCGCATCCAGGACCTGGAGGAGAGCTTCAGCAGACTCTCCATAGAGAATGTGGCTCTGAGGCATCAGAGGAAGAACCTGACCAACCTGCTCAACACCACCCTGACTGAGAAGGCCCGCAACGACTGGGACCTGGCCAGACTCCGCTACATCAGCAACGTCTCAATGATCCTCATCCAAGACATGGACAAGAAGCAGGTGAGAAACTGACTGAAGCCCTTTGATGGATTTATTATTATTATTATTATTATTATTATTATTATTATTATTATAGCCTTTTGATTAACATGCAGGTGAACAGGATTGCTAACTGTTGGTGTGAGATCTTTTTTATTTTTTTTGAATAAGAGGCAACCCAACCAATAATTTTCTATTATAATGGTATCCAGTCAAAGTTGCGCTTTTATGTTATACCCAGTATTTATAGTGGAGTGGAAACATAATAATAATAATAAGAATAATAACAATAACAAGTATTATCATTATTATTATTATTATTATTATTATTATCATGTGTTCTTGTTGTTGTTGCTACCCACGAAATAATAATAATAATACATATAAAAATCATTGCCCATATTTGCAGCATTATATTCTTGGTTAATGACTGGTAAACTGTAACTGATCTTTTTTTTTCTTCATGTTTGTGTGTATTTCACAATTGGAGCAAATCACAATATCACCAATGGCTTTTTTTTCACTGAACAGCAACAGACAAACCGTGAGCTGTTCCTTTGCAAGAGCGGAAGTATTTTATCCACCAATTGCCAAACACCAACCACATGTGAGTATGACATTTCTTCAGTTCACAACCAAAAATAATCAAATTATTGGATGAATATATGAGCTTTTATCCATTATCCTCACCTGCCGCCAAAAACATATTTGTCTTCTTCTTCCTTTGCCTTGCTTGTGTTTTTCCTGAGCAGTTACAGGTAACTGTAACTGTGGGGCACTGGTTGAACAGCTGAAAGCCAGACTCAACCTCGTGGACTCAAACTTCACCCAATCAACGCAGAAGATGACAATGGAAATGGACGAGATTACCAAAGAGAGGGACCAGCTTAACTTGGAGGCCATCCGTCTGCGCAGGGAGAAAACCTCTCATGAAAAGGAACTGGAGTTCTTCAGACAAAGATGTAAAGAGGATTTCACCCTGTCCTTGAGCGGCATCGCCAATGTCTCCAAGGCTTTCCTCGAGAAGATCGATTCCCTCTTCCCTGCGCACATCGCCTTCCAGCTCACCTGTCCCAAACAGAGGGAACACCTGGAGCAGATCCGCACCAACTGCACCAGCCTGTCCATGGAGGTTGAGGACAAGCTTCAGCGCTACCTGAATATAGTGGGCGGACAGGTGACAGACATCCAGCACGAGAACAGCCGCTTGAAGGCAGAGAACATGCTGCTGACTGACGACTACCGCCGGTGCAGCACGAACCGCACGGGCATGATCCGGCAGAACAAACAGAACTTAGACAAGCTTCAGCTGAAACACGATGAGGAAAAGGAGAGACTCCTGATGGACAAGTTGAAGCTAAATGGAGAGATAGAAGTCCTGAAGAACAATGTCAAGTATAGAAGTAAAATGGTTGATCACCTCACAGAGCAATTCAAGCAGCTCAACATGTCCTGCATGTTAAAGGTAAGAAGAAAAGTCCCTTGACTCGTTACATGAATGTGTTATACACTATGCAGAGAGCTCTTTGGTCATCAGAGGCTAACGAAGAAAACAAGTCATGATCACATGATCTAAATATTATGTGTTAAATATGAAGTCCAGAGGAGAAGGTGGTGACACTTAGGCCATTCATCCGTTACTTTTAGCTAGCTGGTTGGTATAGTTAACTGACAAAACAGTTCCGCTTTTTAAGCTAACTGTTTAATCCGTACTTGTAGCTGCAAATTTCAACCGTTTACTTTAAGATAATTATTTGAACCTTTTCTCTGTTAATCTAAGCTTATTATCATAACTATTTAGTCAGTGCATTTAACTTTTAGCTGACCAGTGGAATTGTTTAGTCATCAGCCTACTATGAGTTAGCTTTCCTCTCTTGCTAACTAGCGTCACGTCTATCCCGAGTCAGTTAGCTTTTGGCTAACATCAAAATTTCACTTTAACTACTAATATAAGTGATCCTATTTCCAATTAATTAAGTAGTGTAAAACTAGAGTCTAACAGTTATTTTCAAACCATATATAATTTCTAACCCTGTACGTTAGCATTGGTTTTACCAGAGTCGTCAAAAGGATGCTAACGCAGGTGAATTAGCCATGTGCTATCCTTTTCATGGATCTGTTACTTCCATGTCTTCGTTGTTAAACAATGGGTATATAAAATACATTTCAAAAGTACATTGCTTAACATGTATTGATCAATTCTACCTACACTGGTGGCGATCACATAGAAAATGCCCGCGAAACACCGGAAAGTGCGGTATTGTGACTGGAGAGGGAAAATAGTACCAAACCGAAGCCGATCTGTGAAATAGTTACTATAAGATGTGGATATAGAGAATTATTTTAATCAAATGATAAGTTCTGCGTTTTCAAATATGTTTAGCTGCTCCACAATCTTTCCACTACGCCCCGGCAACAGTAGAAATATCCCCTGGGGTAAAGTGCCACTATCACTGAATCAGGTGTGGTCCACTGTATCACGCTTTTATAGGTGTTTAAAGGAGGTTTATTAATAGATGCCACTGCAAAATGTACAAATGAAAGTGGTCATCAGGGCCCCTTTACCAGATCTTATAAGAGGGAGGTCCAAAATATTATCCTGGTTTGCTTCTCCTCATGATGCGCTCATGGCTGTTGAATAAGGATGGTTTGGAATACTTTTTCCCATATTTATATTGCTCTTATTTTATTTCAGCCAGGTTTTGGTGGACTTCCCGGAGGATTTCCCTTTCAGACCGGAACACAGTCTGGGTGGCCCTTTACCAATGGTGGTGGATCCAGCTCTAATGGGGGGGGCCTACTTGGTAGAACAGGGTCAGGTGGTTTGGGGTTAAACCTCGGCTCACTTGGGTCAGCAATCAACAAGCCATCGACTGGGTTAGGTTCTTCAAGCACATCCCTCTTCTCTTCTGGGTCAAGCAGTTCAGCTGGGTCATTATTCAATAAGCCATCCACTGGGTCGGGCTCGTCCCTCTTCTCTTCCGGGTCAAGCAGCTCAGCTGGTTCATTATTCAATAAGCCATCAACTGGGTCGGGCTCATCCCTTTCGTCAACTGGGTTAGGATTAAATAAGCCAGCATCAAATCCAAGTCTTAGCGCAGGTTCAAGTAAACCAGGCTTGTCAACCTCCTCAGGGTCAAGTGGGGTAGGCCTAAATAAACCAACAACAAATGTGAAAAGCCCCTCAAGCTCCGGGTCATCCTCTAGTTCGACTGGGTCAGCAAGTAAAAGTAGTTCAAGCAGCTCTGGACTCTCCTCTTGGTGGATGGGGAGCAGTAGCTCATCGCAAAGTAAGCCAGGAAGCTCGACAGGAAAGGGACCATCAACCGGGAGCAATTCTGGAGGAACTGGATCGTTATTTGGTGCGGGAAGAACGAGTGGACTGGGAGGTGGCTCAGGTAAGACCATGTCTGCAGTTTGTTATTCCTATTCTGGGAAGTTTTGAAGTAAAGGCACAGCTCACTCGAGTTACAAAAAGTCACATACCTCATACTGCTGGTGTTATCCAACCACACAGATACATTTGGCTTAATTTGAGAAATTAATTCTGTTTCTGCCCCCTTCCTGATACAACAGAGGGGAATGGAAATGTAGTGTTCGTCTTAAAGCATTGAATATTTTTAATTACAAATAATTTGCGGAAGCTTCTCTTTTCACAAACATTGTCTTCCTGATTAGGATAGGATAGAAAACTGAATTATTATTATCTCAAACCCTAGATTAATGAAACCAAAACTGTCTGCATGGACAGATATTTTGGGTGAACTGACCCTTTTACTCAAACATAACTAGTAATCAGATTGCATTCACCCATTAGTATTTGAAGTGTTTATTATAGATCATTATTATTGCAAAACTCAGTCTAATTTGGAATGAACGACTCCGATGTCTTTTTTCAGTTTGATTGATTATATAATGGGTTATTTATGACAAATCACTGTTTTCTTGTGTTTAACCAACAGTCAGTGTTGCTCAACACCTCAGAGACCTGCAGCGCATCATCAACCCCTCTGGCCCAGAGTGAGTATTAAGCATACTTTTAATAATAACAGATAAAAAATGTCACAAAGATGTAGTTTTAATGTAAATTGTTGGGCAATGTGGGTTGTCATACATGTTACACAACATGAAGAAAATACTGCATTTGTTGGGGACTATTTTCAGCCATGGATTAATACACATTTAGTGCCCTAATGAGTATTTACAAGACAATGCATGCAGAAAATATACTACAGTGCATTGTAATAAAGGAGCACATCACCTAGTGCAACAGTGTGGCTCATTGATGTGTTTTTAATAGTTTATACATAAACTTAATCAGGATTTGACTACACAGTACTTGTTAATCTGATCAGTCCATTGTTGGTTTTGGTGTATATCATGGGATTTTTTTTTATCAGCAGGAAAAATTACCTGAATTTCCCCCATGGGGATGAATAAAGGAATATCCTATCTTAAATATATCAGCATCACATCAAGAAGTAACACTGAATATGTTTCTCCCTCTCTTTCTCCTCTTCTTCTTCACAGGGAGAAACAAGATCTCTCCAGAATGTTGGGTTAGACCGCCTTGATGAGAAAAAACTAAACTAAAAGAGATCTAACATCCACTGAATCTATATACAAGCTTCTCATATTGATTCACATATGTTATATTAATGTGAGAAAAAACAAACACAGAAAAGCAGCTTTCTTACTGTAACACAATAGGAGTTGCACAGTTATGAACACAATGTACCACAAATGTGATGTTCTATACAAATGATGTATATGATGAATATAATGTACTAGATTTCAGACCCCAGGAAGATTAGCTGGTGCCACTGGCGTTAGCTAATGGGATCCTTTTTAATAAATGAATAGATAAATGGTCCATATACTATGCTTTTGTGACGGTGTATACTTTAATATGCATTCTAATTGAATAACTTTTGCACTTTTTGATATAAAATGTGAAGTTTGTGTGTTATTGATTTGTATCTACACAGTATGAATAAGCACATATTGTATTTGTAGACTGTAAACAAAAACAATAAAAGCTTTGTTCAAACATAAGCACATCAACTGTGGCTGTCTCCTCTTTGTAAACAAAGCTATTTCAGATATTACACAGCGCAGACCTGGAAGCAACTGTTTGTCCCCGTGTGCGTCACCTATTGTGTTGCTAATTATCTAAAAATCACTCCCCATCCCCTCCCTTAATGTTTCGGCCGAGATTTACTGGCAACGAGATTTAATCCTTCCAGCATGTTTATGTTTACCTGCCAACCTGTCAGTAGGCCGGCCGAGGCAGAAGGGAGGAACTCTTGGAAATGCTCTTGTATACATGCTGATTTAACAATGTGCCATCACTTAACTGTAGAGAACACGGATATCTATAACCTAAACAAAATCTTAATATAGTTTTTGTAAGAGAACACATGCGAGGGCGGGTTATCTCTGTATCTGATGAGTGCTCTGATATTCCCAAAACAAGCCTTGAAACAGTGAAAGCAAATGCATCATAGCTTTGTTTTTTTCACAGAAATGAATATAGAAACATATTAACAGGGCTGTTTGTGTGTAGAGATTAATATCCATATATGAACTATTTGTGAGGTATGAATGGCCTTTACTTTATAGAGTTTTAAATTATTGGCATGAAGCATAGAATTAGTTCAGCGTAAACCTAACCTCATTTTGACCAACCACAGTAGCACGGAGCTGGTAAACAAACCATCATGAGAACAGACAAACATCCTGTCCGTCGCACTGTGAAAGGATGGGAATGTACTTTTAATTCACGAACCATGAGTGTATTGTGCTTGGCGCCAATTAATAAATACAGCACTTAGACTTGAGCGCAGGGAGAGCTCTTTCCCGTCTAAAGGATATCCTTTGTTTAACATCAAGTGTTTTTCCACATTTGGGATGTGCAGCATGCTGCAGGCGTAGCTGGGAGGATATTAAAGGTCAACTGGTTAGATGCTTCTGGGAGACGCTTTATTAGGCTCACGGAGACACGGGAGGACGTGTTAAACCGAATTCACTGGAAAATCATCGTGATGTTGCTCTTCTGTTTAAACGTGTTTCCTGTCATCTTCGTGCATTTTCCTGTCGACTCATGTCATTTCTTTATTCCCTGTACACAAATGACGCATGTTGTTCTAACTGGCAGTGGGACACGATTATTGGTAGCATTTTTAATTCGTACCCATCATTTCTTTCCCCTTTTACAACACATCAAACTTCTAACGAACAGACAGAAAATTTACAGCTATACCATGTTGTATGTCTGAGTTAAACATGGCTTGAACAGCAACAATTGCTGTTGTAGGAAGGCATGAACTTGGGCCCTCTCCCACCTTTAGCATACCCTTAAGTACACTTAATTTAAGTTAACTTAGTATCAGTGTTGAAATGTAACTAATTATGTTTGCTCAAGTACTGTACTAAAGTACAATTTTGAGCTACTTTACTTATTATTCCCATTTTATGCAACTTTATACTTCTACTCTGCTACATTTTGAGACAAATATTGTACTTTTTACTCCACTAATTAGCTCACAGCTTTAGTTACTTTTCAGGTCAAGATGTAACATAAAAAATCATGATAAATTAAACTTCACAGCAGTATATTATGTAGTTAAAATGAGCCGTATGTACTTTTACTTGTAGTGGAGTAATTGTGCAGTTTGTTATTAGTACTTTATATTAGTGAGGGATCTGAATACTTTTTTCACCTCTGCTTAGTAAACTTTTTAAACATAGTAATAGTGGTAGTAGGAGTATCCTTTGTATCCTTAGTACACTTAGTTTACAGGTATACCAAGTACACCTTATTCATAATTATTAATCATATTAATTATTATTAATAATAAGTTAAAGTTGTTGCTGTTACTACTTGTAGTAGTAGTATACTTGGCATACTAATCAATTATTAACTAAATACTAAGTATGCACTTTATTAATATACTAAATGTTAAAATACTAAATGTTAACAATATTTATTCTATAATATATATAAAGTATGTTATATGTTTGATATACTATAATATACAATTAAGTGTATTTGAATGTACAGTATCAAACTTTTTTTTTTAACTAATGGAGGGGTATCTCAAGTTTTCTTGTAAAATTGTTATCACAGTCATTTGGTACTTCCATTAACAATAACATACAAGCACAACAAATGTAACCAAAAGTGAATAATATCTAATCATAGATTCTCAATGATCACGTGTCCTTATTTTTCAAGTAGGTCATAATTGAGACCACATGCACCACTGGGATCAGGTCGTCCACATGATTAGGCTCAATGAGCGATTACTAAAGTTTTGCTGGCTGCTCTTATGAGATCTTGGCCCTCAGTATTGTGGATAGATGTGATGAGATCTTGGGGCCATTGTGTCGCAGCCTGCTCAGCCACCTCCCTCCTCCTGATGCAGGAAAGGGACCGGGTGCTAATGATTACGACCTCCTTCCTCACCTGGGGTTGTGGTTCTGTAACCTCTTTTGTCTGACGCTGCTAATGTTCCTTCTTTACTGTGACTTCTAATTGCATTTCCTCTCTGCCCGGCCTCCCTCAGTCCCACTGCTGCTCAGGCTGGTAAAGACATCACAGGAAAAAAAAACCTTTCTGTTGTATAGAAACTATAGTGTTGAGAGGGAGGGTGGTAAACGCTGGAAACAGCTGGGAGGGAAAATGTACCCCAGCACCGACGTCCTTTTGTGTAGAAGTCCTTCAGCGCAACCCTGACTTTCACCGTGACCTCTTACTGCGAGGAAAACACGGGTCTGTTTAACTACTTAAAGAAGATGTGTTTGACATTATGTAACCTGTGTTTGAGCCGCAGGATCTAATGTACCCTCAGTTTTATGGGCAAATCCTGCAGCCCTAAAGTTGTACACGTGATGTCAACATAAACACTGCAGAGGCTCACTGCAGTACAACAGCAACCCATATCCGAAGAATCATTCATTTGTCCCATCGACAAAGTCATGTGATACACTCAGTAGGAGTGCTGCAGCTCATATTAAACAGTTAAATCATCAGTCTGCAGTGTTAACAACTATGTTTTAAAAAATTCTGGTTCACTGATGAAAGCAGAAGGAACAACTATGTGTACCTAATAATGACAAAAGAAGCCTTAACTACAGCTACGAAGGTGCATTTGGCAAGAAACATGCCGGCACTGAGCTTAAAATTCAGTCACATGCGTTGCTGTAAACTGTTTTTTAAATTTGTATCTAATTTTTTTAATTTGTGCACCTGTGACTGTAATGTTCTCCAAGGCAACGTCGGCTGAGGCTCATGGCTATTTAGAGTCCATGTGAAATACGACTTAGCGATCCGTTTAAAAGAACTGAAACTGATGGTTCTGATTTAAATCATTTTTAGTTACTGTAAAGATTTCAAATGTGTACTTTCTTTTTAATTGCTTATAGAACGTGTTTACATGCTTCAATGTTAAAAACATTTGTCCTATCCTGAAGAAGCCCAGTCCTCTCTGATTGGTCCGTGTTTCTGATTTCTTCTGCATCTTTGCTTGCATTGCAGTCGGGAATGACTGCACTGCACTGAAGCAGCCGTTTCTAACCATATTTAGTACAATTGTGACATTACAAACTTATGGAAGTCCTTATGGTGAGCCCTGGAGGAGTCAGCCCTACACACGGGTCTGTGTGTCAGTGAGTGAGTGACTGACTGAGTTACCTGCTTCAGTCAGGGGCGGGGCTGCTCATCAGCAGCATGTGCCTGTCTTCAAACAGCACCATATATCCTGCAATCCACACTGACTTTGTCCGCTGTCACGTTAAGTGAATCATAATCTGCTCAGCCAGATGTTTAAATTACACAAATATCCGGCTGTGTGTGTTTTGCACTCAGTGAGGATTGACACATTTAATAGAATTAAATCCTATTTGATCCGTGAGACGCACGAGTGACGAACGAAGGGTTTATTATATCATTAAGCACATTATTGCTTGTTTGTATAACCAGCACGAAAGCATACTAACTACTATGTGTATATCCAAAATATTCACATCATAGACACTACTATTCACTATTCCTGCAACACATTGCACAAAAAAATCGCAAAATCTCATTGACCAAGCACATTCAGCCATATAACACAGGGTTTGACTAAGTAAATGTACCTGTTATGTTACTAGTCTTGTTACAATATGGGCCCATAAACAGGAACACAGAATGGAGAAAAACTATTGTCGTGCTTTGAGCTGAATACAACACCAGCCTGCTAATGTGCCCATGATAGCTATGCTAACATACTGATGTTTGTCAGTCGCATGTATACCATATTCACCATCTTTGTTAAGTGTTTTATTAAGCATTTAACACAGTAAAGCATGGAGCCCACAGAAATGTCATGATTTTTTCTTTAGATTTGGTCATAAATCAAAGTACTAGGTAATCAACTTTTCTTTGATTATGCCAATAAATAAAAAATTATCATAGAATAAAAATATACAATGAAAAAGACAGACCAGTAACAGTAAACAAACTGAAAAAAGGCTTTTCTGAGGAACAAATGTCATTTTCTTTAAGTGTCATTTGTTGTTGTGGATGTGGTGGTTGAGCTGCTGTAAGCCCGGACCAGCTGCAGCAGTGTCCTATTTATCTATGTCATTGATTATCCATCACA
>CAFUXE010000442.1:625581-657108 GCA_903364295.1 Serranus cabrilla
GTTTTGGGGGGGGATGTCAGAAAAGCCCTCCAGGCTGCGTTCTACATATCTATAAACTCCTCTCACTCTCCTCGCTCTTTCTCTGTCACGGTCAGACTGTAATGGAGGCCATGGGCCTGATAGCCATCATAGTGAACTGTTACCTGATTGGTCAGTGCGGGCAGCTGCAGCGTCTGTTCCCCTGGTTGAGTCCTGAGATGACCATCATCTCCATCGTCCTGCTGGAGGTATGCACTGAACTGTTTTAATGTCCATGAAGAGTTTTTACTAGTTTTGAGACATTGGTTCCCAACCTGGGGGCCCCGACCCCATCTAGAGGTCGCCAAACGGGGTCACAAGGCCTTCATGATTTTGTGAGGTATAAGAAAACTTTTCTTTTCTTTAAAGATACAGTTGGCCTATATGTCAGTATTTAATTTATTTCTGGGAAGAAAACTAAATGTTATTAAAATTTATCAACTTTAAAAAAAAAAAATCTCACAGATTAAGGACACAGTAGAGACCTGAACAGGAGTTTCCTCAAACTCATTTCTATTATTATTCACAGGAAGAAATCTGCTCACAATATATATTCAAAACTCTAATTATACACAACCTCCCTGCAGACATTCACTCTTTGGGTTAATGGTAAAGTTTATCAGTTGTTATGTACAGTTATTGTTATGCATTGAATATGATAAGAAATATCCTTAAAATATGGGTTCAGAGTTTGGGAACCACTGTTTTAGGAGTTTTATCCCCTAAAATGACACTTTTATAACATTACAACACATGTACAAATGTGCATGGCCTGCTGTTTCTTGTTGTGTCTTTGTAAAACCTCTCAAATCTTTTTTTTGTCCAGTTTTATAAATAAACTCAAAACCTCACAAGAGTTTTTGGTATGTGTGTGAGATGTGCTGTTGGGTGTGTAAAAATAACAGAATGTGGTCGTGCCTTGATGTAACTGTGTGTTGAGCCTGTCCCTTTGTCGTCTCGGTGGTTTACAGCACTTTGCAATCCTCCTAAAGTACATCATCCATGTTGCCATCCCTGATATCCCTGGCTGGGTAGCAGAAGAGATGGCCAAGCTAGAGTACCGACGAAGGGAAGCTTTCAAGGTATAGTTGTACGATAGCTTGAAAGACCTTCGGCCAGCGCTGCTGGCTGCACTCTGTGCAAATGATATCCTATATATATATATGTATATGTATATATGAACCCCTCTGTCTTCTTCAGCGTCTCTGTGTGCATTTTCCAAAAGTCTACAGTAGTGCAGCTTTCTCTAACTATCCGTAAGAAATAACTGTATGTGTTCAGCTACGTGTGTCATCATAGTGTTGTATCACATCAGTGAGACTTTTAACGTTGTTTAAGATACGTCTTGTAATGATAGAAACAGGGTTATTAGAGTAAACTAAGACTGAAACTAGAACAAAAATAAACACTGAAAATACTGTTAGTAAATTGAAACCAAGTAAAAACGATATATTTTAAGAAACTGAAATGTCCTGAAAATGTCTTTTTAATTAGAAAAAACACATTTGGAGAATTCAGAGATATTAATCGCTCATGAATTAAGAAAAAATAAGTATTTTTTTTCTCGAGTGAATACATTATTCTCATGTAGAAAATATTTTGCCCTGTTAAAGATTAATAAGATAATACAGAAATTACAATCAATTAAATTAAATTAGACTTTTTAGTTATAATATTTCCCTACAGAGTAAAGGAGGCGGAACTTCTGTCAACTGTCATGAAACTGACTCACAGAAATTGAACGAACATTCCAGGAGATGGCGCTCTGCAGCAGTTGTTTCATATTGTACACTTAAGTAGCACATAGAAGCAGTTAGGAGGAGTCAGGCCCTGCCAACGGCAACAACTGGAGCCCCCGCGGCGTAGACCTTCATTTGACTCATGAGCTCACAGGCTCATTTTTTTACATGCTTTATCTAGTTTTACTTGTTTAACTGTCTTTTGCTGTTTTTCTTGTCCTGCCTGTGACTTTTTCTCCCCTCGTCTGTCTTCACTTAAACATGTAGAAGCACGAGCAGCAGGCCCAGCAGCACTTCCAGCAGCAGCTCAGGCGCAGGCGTGAAGAGGAGGAGCTCCAGCGCCAGGCTGAGCTGCAGGCAGAGGCCCGTCAGGAGAGCGACCACAGGGCCGACTCCCAGCACCAGCACCACCACGACAAAGCCCCGGGCGGCAAGGGCGGGGACAAGCCCAAGAGACCCAGCTCTCTGCTGGGCAACAACAACGTGATGAAGCTGAAGCAGATCATCCCTCTCCAGGGTAAGTTTTCCTCCGGCACCTCGCGCTCACCAGCCCAGTCCCCGACGGGAGGCGAGGCAAAGCTCCCGGGATTTCTGAAGTTCCTGAAGTCGCCTGAGGTGAAAAAAGAGCCAGCGGTGGCAGCTGGGGCGCCGGGCTCAACCACCAGCTCTTCAGTTCCCTCTAGTGGCCAGGAGAGGTCACAGTCCCCAAACAGGACATTCAGTCCTGGGAAACTGTTCAGCTTCAGCAAATCAGAGGGGACTGTGGTGTGTGTGAACGGGACACAAGCGTCGCCGCAGGCCGCTAACGCTCAGCCCAACAGGAGTGACTTAAACACAACCCCGGAGGAACTCCCCTCCAATGAGTCCGACAGAGGAGAATCAAGACAGTTGACTGATTCAGAAAACTCAAAGAGTTAATAAATCTTTAGCCATGCCAATGTAATATTATGAATGGAGAGCAATGTACAAATGTTGAGGCAGCATTCAGAGACACACCCGCACCGTAGGAGAACACGTTAGCCACAAGGACCACATGTAAGGTCAGCGAGCGGTAGACTTTCAGTATTGATGCAACTTACTCCACACAAAGTATTACACTGTAACTATTAACACTCGATTATCTAGCTTCCATGTATAAAATGTACAGTAAGTGTTACTCCTTGAATGGGGCTTGAATGCATGACTGCCTGGTTTTCAGCAGCACCAGAACATATTACGTCAACGTGAAGGATTTTTATTTTAATCAAAAACCTCCACCAACCACCAACGAGCCATTTTGTCAAAGGACATGAACAGCAGCTTTGCACTGCAGGTCTGTTCCTCAGCTGATGGCTGTGCTGAATGCATGCTGCATCAC
Organism: Serranus cabrilla; assembly: GCA_903364295.1. Lineage (NCBI taxonomy): Eukaryota > Metazoa > Chordata > Actinopteri > Perciformes > Serranidae > Serranus > Serranus cabrilla. The sequence continues at coordinate 628,696 of CAFUXE010000442.1, forward strand.
CTGCATGCATTTCATGTCCATCATGTCTTTTCAGTTGTGAAGCACTTTCAAAGCCATCGTATTCTTCCGCAATAGGTCAAATTATATTCACTGTGACCATAAAAAAATATTCTATTTTTCTTAACTTTGATTTTCTATGAATTATTTTACTACATAAATTAGTGAATGTACTTCTACGATGCAAATAAATCTCACTTGAATCCATCAAGAGAAAGGCATTGGCTCATTTTGTTATTAGAAAAATAAATCAGGGGTTCAAAGCCAAATTAAAGCATTTTTCAAGCTCTTCCAACATCTTACAGCTTTGGTAAAAACTAAAATATATATATGGAGTATATACAGCATAATGATAACTGCACTGTCGTCACAATAAATTACAGGTTAGTGTGCTACACCATCAAGTACTTGTTTTTAAGTAAACCTGTTGTCCAACATAACCTACATTAAGTGGTGGAAGACGTTTTCAGATCCGTTAAGTAAAAGCACTAATACCACACTGTGAAATGACTCCACTGCAAGTAAAAGTCCTGCATTCAAACCCTTCAAAAGTACAAAAGTACCAGCATCAAAATGTATTTTTAAAGTATCAAAAGTAAAAGAACTCAATATTCAGAATGGCCCTACTCAGAGTAATGTAAGCAGCATTTTCGTGTTATCTAGGTAGAGCTAATTTTAACCACTTAAAATACTATTGTGGTTTATTTTTTAAACATTGAAACCCCCACATTAAAATACAAGTGTTTCCAAGGATGTACAATGCCTTTAGGAACCCTGATGAATAGATCACTGTATAGTAGAAACTGGTTGGTTGATAATACTGGGAGAAGAACCCAAAAGGTATTGCCTTAGTAGCGTTTACTGTGTGTCTTAGAGTGATAGTCTATAGAAGAATGAGATCTGACATGAACAACAATACATTTATACAATAAACTCAAAGCAAAGCATTTAACAATGAACACATTCAGAACTTATCAGGTGATGGAATACAAACCATACGTCAAAAGTAGAACGAGCACACTTCTAGCTGCAAGAGTCTCTGCTTTAAAGTGAGAAACTTTCAGTGTGTATTCAAATTAAACAAGCAGCCAAACGGCACATATACTCCGTAATCTGAACAGAAATATGTTACAAAAGTAAAAATGTACATTAATAGACTCAACTGTAAGTCATGGCAAACATTATTGAAAATGTGGCCAACCCAATTTGCAGCAGATTACTTTTCATAGACACACAGACAGTGATGTTTCTAAAGGTGCAAAGCAAAGTGAGCATTTTGTTTGCATGGACCGAACTCTGGCTTGTATACCTCCAACATACAAGAACAAACTGGCTAAACAAAAGTAAATAACAATATGGCTAACCTGGGGAAGACAAAATCAGAGCGAGTCGTTTTCTTGTTACCTGATTAAAAGGGTCGGAACAATCACAACAGACATACTGTACAAATATACAAGACTTGTGAAGCATTAGGATGAGCGCCATCGACCTTATGAGCAGCAAATGCAAACTGTGGTTACTGAGCCCTGCTGTCAAAAGCTTGCAAATCCACACACGTTTTCTCAGTAATCACTCGAATGAGCGATTATATGAGCAAATGTGAATGGCATATTTCTGCAGCTGTCTTTTTTTAAGCATGCCTTTAACCTGCACCTCAGCAATTATAAAGACACATGTGCTGCTAATAAAGTGGTGATTTCAAATTACTGAGCATCAGACTTGGAATATGGCTACAAAATCTGCAGGTCACGCTGTCAAAAAAACTGTTTGCATCATCCAGAATGACTGTATTGGCTTAAATGTCTTTATAGACACGCTGACATCCAACTCAACAACTCAACAGTGGCTCATTTCTTCACCTTAACAACAACAATGTAAACCAAGGGGGTCACTCTAAGACATAGTGAAAACATACTCACTTCCTTTTAAGGCAATAAATCATTATTCATCAAGAGAAAACAGAAGAATGTTTCTTTCCGCACTCGTCTTTTCCTGCAACTGTCCTTAGCGAACCCTGAATGGATGATTAAATCTAAACATGAACACAATGCAGTTTGACTTTGTTACTGTGACGACAGTAATCACAAAAAGGATGAGCTCAAATGAGATTTAAAGATCACTGGCATTACAAAATTCAAAACTGAAAATTCCTAATGATGGCATGCCACTTAACCACTTCTATAAACTTAAATTAAAACGTGCATATCTCAGAGATGCTATGAATAACGACAGCTGTAAACGCTTAAATAGCAGCAGAGGTGCTGCGTGTTGAAAAGAAACCTATGTGAGCATAAGTGAAGGAAAATCCAAGGGGCTGAAGAATAAGGAGGTAGATGTATGTTATTTAAACTACAAATACTGAAATCTGAGGCAGAGGTGTTTTGGAAATTTAAAAAAAATACTCTGTTAAAGCAGTAAATAAATGGAGGAAAAAAAGATTTTTGGTTAAAGGAGGAGATCTGAAGTGAAATTCAAACATTAAGACCAATGTTTTTTGGGGATTAATGTCATGCTGGCCGTGGTCTGAAATGTATCAATCCTTGTGTGCTTCCGAGTCAAGGCCTAGGCTTTTCAATATATTCTGCATCTGTGTGTGCATTTTTCTTTTTATCGCTCAGTCTCTGCTGGGGGTGCTTCAACAGCACAGCAATTCACGAATCCTCGTTCAGCTCCCGACTGTCTGTTCTGGCAATTTTCCGTGGAGGCGCCGTGTTCTCCCCCTCTCCTTGATCCTGCTCTCGCTTCTTTGCTGAATTCTGATAAAGAAAGAAAGACATTTAACAAACCACAAACAACACAGAGGATATCGTCTGTTAAACATTGCAGTTAGCGCCAACTTTCTCTGACATTTCCAAACCGTTACCTTTTTGTCCCATTGTTGGTGAAGATACCGCAATAGGATGTTTGTCTTCTCTGTGACTATGACTGAGGAGAGACAACAGACAGTGATTACATCATGAGAGACAGTCAAAAGGTGCAGGAAAGTAAGAATGCAGTTAAAATCAGCTGTTCCCTGAGAGAGTATTAACTTATTGTTGTTGAGGAATGGCTACTCAGGACTGAAGGTGATATCCACTAATGCAACCCCTGAAAAAGAGATCATTACACCATTGATCTGAAAGCATTTTCAAAAAATCGATGCACTTACTCTGCTCCGATGGATATTCCCGGGTTGGAAGATAAACCGATGGTCTGCGGTTCTAAAAGAACATTGAGATCCATGTCAGTCTATCTCTGACAAAAACAGTAGTACTACCATGTGACAAAATGTATTACATTTTACGACTGTGCTCCATACCATGAACAAAGATTTTATGATAACATTGGATGACTTACCGATGCTTTACACACAGAGTCTGCATGGAATCTGCTGAAGTTGTTTTTGTTGTAGACGGGTAGTCCCTTCAGGAAATCTGACTGTGTGCAGAAGAGAAACAAATTAACATAAACGACTGTGCTTCAGGACAGTTTTATGGTACTGGTACTTAACTTGAGTATTCCATTGCCTGTTACTTTATATATCTGCCACACAAGATCTCAGAGGGAAATATTGACCTTTTAAACCTTTCACTGCTGCTTGGTAGTAGTAGTAGTCCTGCCCAGAGCATTTAACTAGATAACATGGCAGTAATGTGGTATTAAGTGACAGAGTATTTACAGTAAGTCCTGCTTACAACCACGTAACGTTAAGCAACATGACTATCGAAGCCGAGGAGGGCATACTATTTAACACCTATATCTAGCTAAACGTTTAAGCAAAGAAGCAGTTGTGAACCTACCTTCTCCATTTCTGTCCGAGTCACGTTCTTCGTTCGTTTAATAAAGTGAAAACGAACAGATGCTAGTGTTTTAGCTAGCTAGCTACTAAGCCTTGTTGTCTTTGTCGTAGCCAAGATACCGGTTTGTTTACCCGTTCGACAGCTTCTTTCGACTACAATAAAACATAAACTACGTGTGACTTCGATGCAATCGCATCACGCCACTACAATCAGCTGGAAACTACTACTCGTGTTAAGGTAATTGCACAACAACTGAAATTGGACGTCCTTTAGAAGCTAACTTGCTACTTGTTCACAACTCCATTTTTGTTGTTCGTCTGTTCGGGGGCGGATACTTTCCGAGATTCAACGTACCTCATTGGCTGAGCACTGCAGAGCGAGAACAGGCAAGGCGCTGATTGGCTAAAATGTGATTATGTAACAGACCAATCTCCCAATACGAGGGGGGTTGTGGCATGAAGCTCCGATGAAAACAACACAAGTCCTTTCTGCATGTCCTCCTTCATGTACTGTACATTATGTATTTATGTATCACTCAACTGCTGCTGCCTCTCGCATTTATGAGTTGAGCTTCGGTAAAAATACAGGTTTAATAAAAGAAGCTGAACAGCAGCAAAGCAACATCTTCTCGAGAACTCCATTACTAACATTTAAACTACGACAAAATCGAACTAATAACTAATCAGCTGATATATGCAATGCGTAATTTGGCATTAGAAGGATATGCAACCTGCATCAATTAATACGTTAAAATAGGTTCATAACAATTACCAATAAACTAATGCTGAATCAGCTACTGTTATGGCTAAATCTCTAGGTATAAATTGTATATTAATCAATTACTAGCAAATTATGATTAAGTAAGAAATCCAAGAGAATGATACTTGTGTAAAACATTCCCATTAGTGTGCATTATAACTGTACAGCCTTCAGTTAAATAAACCTACAACTTTGTCAGAAAATGTAGCTTTGAATGTCCAAACGGATCAGTCAAACTGTGACTTTGAATGTACAAACGGATCAGTCAAACTGACATCTGATAAAACAAAGAGCAAATATTTTGAGAAGAGCTTTTTTTCAATCACATATGCAAATACATGTACATTCTGCAGGGGTGTTTTTATTTCCAAGTCAACCAGAATTGGTGTAACCATTTCAGAACAACTAAGATGACAACAATCTTTAAAGACACATTTGACCTTTGAGTCAAATTACTTTACACAAGCAGAAAGAGTCACACATTTGATAACATTTAATGAATATGAACAAAACTTTTTGGTTCAAAAATATCTGGGTGAACTTTCAGGCTCCTATTTACCCAAAGCAAATGCAAATGTTTGACAAAGGTTTCATCCTCCCGCCCATAATGAATTGGGCAGGAAGGCCAAACCCAACCCACACCCAGTATCACCAGTCAACCCAATACACAAGGTCTTTTCTGAGACCCTAAGCATGGCCTGCATTTCTGAATCACTGTCTGTTTTCTTGCAGGTTTTCCAACTGGGTCCTTCAGTGTGTGAGTGATTTCCGTCCCTTCAACATGCGCCGTAGAATCACCTCGATGCCGCCTTGTGAGCTGAGCCTCTTGATCCAGCCGTGAGTCCTCTTGCGTTTTATGTTCTTTGGCTGATACTCTGTGCCTCTCTTCCCTGTCCGTACCTGCTGGTATTGCCACGGTAGCTGTTGGAACACTCCTGAACCCTCAGCTTGTGAAGACAGTGGCCCACATCTGGAAAGTTGAGGTCCTACAGCTGCTCTAGGAAAGGTCCAGTTGCTGAATAATCGACGGTGAGGGTTGCCAGATGCTGCAAGGTTCCCTGAGGGAATGCTGTTGACAGATCACAGATTATAAATGTTATCAAAAACTGTTATTCTTTAAAAAAATATATATATATTTATATATATAAAACTTTGTTAATAATGCAGGAAAACTAAAAAGTTCAACAACAAAAAAATAATGCAGGAAAACTCTTTTTGCAAATGTTTTAATAATAAATGCATTGAGTAAAAACAATAACAAAAGATTAATATATCTGAAGTGTAAAAGGAGTAATGCTCACAGCTGCACCTAACAACAATAACAAAATAAATATTTTGTTAAATAACTTAACTAAAATAAAAGGATAATATTGGCAGTGATATTTTAAAAAGTAATACCAAAATAGTACTGTACGTTACTAAAAATAATATTGCACGTTTTTAATAAGTAAGGTAATAATATTGCACATTAATTAGAAGTGACATTGTTCGATACATAATGGTATAATATCAACATTATGTCACAATTACAACAAACTGTAATACATTTAATGTATGGTGCTGCTGTTCATGTCTGAAGCTGTTATATATGGATCCAATGCCTTGGTGTCTACGATCAACACAATGATGAAATGTATGTCAAAATAGTTTAATCGTGTAACTGCTAACTTAACTGACATTGGTAATGTTTCAACAATCAAAGCCAATACTGCCGACAAACACCACAAATTCCGTCGTTCATAATATTTTGATACGAACTTTTTAAATCTATAACAGCCATCACCTAACTAAAGATCATTCTAGGTAGCTAACGTTAGCTAACCTTACCTAGCCACGCTGCTAACACACTGCTGAGCTAGCTTGCCAACGTGAGCATTGTAATCAATAACTGTTTTTGCCGTTTAGCATGAAAATACATACAACTCTATTACCTGGTGAAACTGGTTATTCCACGCAACCGTGACAAAGACGACCGTATAATGTTCATCTTTAGATATTTATACAGTTGACACAAACATGAGAACAGTGAATGTCACAGGTCTGCCGGCTTGTGTATATGGAGCAACGTGATTGGCTCAGACTTCTCAGCCAATCGAAAGGCTTGTTGCTGGCCAACATCACTTGAATGCACTGTGGAGCATTTTCAGGTTATTTGTTACAATCTATGGGTTAAACGCTAAAGCATGTATTGGAGCATATCCCGACTGGACCCACCACGTTTTACCGATGAAATTGTTTATTGGCAACGATAAACGCTCTCACTTGAGTAGCAGACGGCAGATACTAAATCAGGTAAGCAGTGGGATTCATACAGCCCAAGGAAAACGCTATGCCTGAAATGTTGTATTCAGGGTAGGAAGTATGAAATACTTTTCTGTTTTTCCCCAATTACTTTAGAAAATTTCTTAATACACTGTTACAATTCTATTTTATTCATTTTTTTTTTACAATACATTACTGTGCATGTTGGCCTCCAAATGAGTAAAAATGACAGGAGTTGTAGAAATGAATGAATAGATAAATAAATACCTAAATAAATAATAAAATACATTTAAACATATAGACTTTACAATTATTTTTTGTGTGTGTATATATATATATATTATTTCAACATTTTTAAATGTATTTAAATATGTATTTATTAATTTTATTTCGTCCCTCATACTTCACAACACTAGATGCATGTAAAAAAGCTACATACAATTACCCAGTGCTACTGTAAAACATTCCTTGAGGCCTGCTCAGCACCATCCTTCAGAATGTCATATAAACACCAATTTCTACCAAGTAATATTTCAAGTTTTTTTCCCCAGTAAATAACTTATTTACCATTGAAAAAAATGTACTTACAGTAATAATATTGTTTACCAAATTAAAGCATCAATAGCATTATAGATTACAGCAAATGTCTTTTGTTTTCCAACAAATTAATTAAATTAATGTTGGATTACTATAGAAATGAATGAAAAACAATATGTAAAACCTTTCCATTACCTCATTGGCGATTCGAGTACTCATGTGTATCATAGCATTTAGTCTGCCTGACATCTGGTCATTGTCCCTGTGATAATACACATGGGGGGAAAACATTTTTCATGTTGAAACCAGCCTCTCCATGCCTCTGCAGTGATGTCCTCAAAAATATTTGGTTTGATGCATTCTTTTTCAAATGAGCTGTTGATAAGAAGAGACAATAATTAAGTGAAAAATATTTGATTCCAAGAGAATAGGTAGATTGCATATGAAATGATGTGTGTGTGTTTTTGGGATAATGTAGCCTACATTATATGAGTTGTCCTTTGGTCTCAATAAGGAAAATGCCCTTTTCTACTGCAAGGTTTGTGTGCAGATTTGGGGGCAAACCCATTTGGCCCGTCTATTGCACTAATTGATGCCCGGACGATTTTATTAAAACCCTAATGTGTGCCTGCCTTGCATAAACATAGAGCTGTAATTGTTATTTACATTGGCCACCAAACAATAAGAAAGTACACAGCCATTGACTCTCAGGCTCTCCGCCCCTGAAACGTCACAGCTGGCAGTTCCGTGACAGGCACTGGACTGTCCCAGTACTGCCAATTTGTTGATGTGAGTTCAAGGGTAACAGAGGGACACAGCACATCTTAATCTAATTGGTTAAAGGTCATTTCTCCCTTCAGTGACGCAGCAACTGTCATAACACGTTTTCAGTTGTCAGTTTATGGTGATGATGTGAAGATGATTTAAAGGTGTAAAGTCTGAGATGTGGAATCACACATGCAGGCAGGATGAAGTGTTTGTCTGTGTAGATAATTAGCTGGACTATTCTTCTTAACCGTTGCTGTCACTCTCCTTGGTTGCAAGCACGCGCGCACTCCCGCGCATTTTGCTTTTCTGTCAGCCTTGGCAACAGGGAAACAAGCCTCTCCCATTGGCCTCCTCCGGATGTGCAGCTGTCTTCTATTCGCCCTCCTCGCTGCCACTCAGGAGCGAAAATGCCCGAACGCTGCTGCTGCTGCTGCGGATACAAGGGCAGCAGGGCTGGGTAGGGTCTGGTGTAAGTGCGCAGTGGATGCTGAGGGAGAAAAAAACATTGTTTAGTATTATTATGGGTATTTTACTGAGATGCAATTGCAACACTGTTATAGATGCATGCTTTACCAACAGCCCAAGCCCCTCCGTGTTCTGTAGTAGCACTTTAATGAGGCCAGTAACAGGCTTTTACTATTTTGCAGCATCTCTAGCGTAGACAAATTGTTGCACCAAATGCTGCGTTTTCTGTTCAGTTTCGTCGGCCCTCGTCTGTCGGTGCAGATTTCTAATCATCACTAATTCTGCAGGTAAGGGATCGATTTTTATTGCATTATGTTAATTAGCTTATGTTTATTGTGCACACATAGACACCAGCATCAGTAAACAGCTGCACAGCGACGGCATGCATTTGTTATGTGATGGAGCAAATAATAGATCCATCAATAGTATACATGCAGCAATACTGGCCCTCCGCACCAGACTGCCACGGATTATTAATCTTATTTATTTGTAATGCAACGCTGTTAATTGGGCCTATGTGACACAGTTGTAAAATGCCCTCTGCTGTATTTTGTCAGTATTGTGAATCATGCGTAAACAATAGGCTACTCAATGATGTATGTGAAATTATTGAAATATGGAGCCTACTACTCCTGTTTATGGCTTTATATTCCGGCGTCATAGGTGTGTAGAACCATCGCAGCTATAGCACTGTTCTGCATTAGGCCTTATTAACAGAAATAAGGTGAAAATGGTCTAATTCTTGCAAATATGCGCATATATCACTGCGCCGTACTGTATCGTGCATTGTGGAATTAGAGCAGCACACTGTGTACCAAATGTGTGTTACTGTAATACTTGGCAGACATATCGACCTACATATTCTGCAATGCAGACAAATAATTTACATGGATGAGTAACCTTCAGCATGTTTGACTTTAGGGGTTGTGGATCTCGGGTACTGGTCCACTCGCTCCCTTCAGCCATATTTAAATCCTGGCTGACCGCGGAGATGGATGTAGGTCACGAGGAGAATCCCTGATTTTAAGGAGAGGGCAGACGATCAGAGATGATGGAGCTAGATTTTTTTGTTGAGAGGTTTTGTCTCTAAACACCATCCAGACAGTTAAGGTGAAATCCTGCTGTTGTCAAAATAATCACTGCCATTATCACGAATTCAAGGACTTTCCTCAGTGGACACCTTTACCTTATCCTGAAACACCTGTAGCTGATGTGGCACAACTGATTGATTCGGGGTAAAATCACAGATTGTCTTTGAAATAAAATTAAAATAAATATTGGTCGGGTGGCTGGAAGGATGGTAATGAGATGCAGGAGACCTGATGTGCTGATGCTTCATTTGGATGTTGACTGAGAGACCGACCTCTCAGTCAACATTCACTTGGCTCCAGGGTGTAACTGGATAGCACTTGATGCGCTGACCTTCAGACCGTCCGGCTACCAACAGCAACACCACACACACGTGCACAGACTCATGCACACATGAACCCTTCTTTGCAGAAATAGGGTGAGGTGATGCATAAAATGATTGTTTTGTTAATTTACCTTTACCAAGGGGTTGTTAAAATCTTTAACCAAGAAACTATGACAAATGTACTGTTTGTTTTGAATTCATTACAGTTATGAATAATGGATACATGTAGAACAAGACATGATTTGTTTCAATATATATTCTTTTATTTTACTTTAATCATGGATCAATGATAAAGAAAAAATAACTAAATTAATCTCCACAAGTCACAGTTATGTGTATTTATTCACCATATTGAAGTGAATTCATAACTAGCCATTCATTTTTTGTTGTCAATCATATCTCACAATGCCAACATATTATGCATTCTCATGTATTCTTTTAAGTAGGAACCATGATTAAAACCATGATCAAAAGCTGTATGTCATATGCTCTGCCAGTGATCCCCAACTAGTGTTAGCCTAAAATACATCTAGTATTTATGTAAAAGTGCAGGAAATCTAGTTTGCAAACAAGCAGAACATATTAAACAGGTAGCTTAAATAATGAGCTAAATGTCATGGAAAAAACGGTTGGAATTGTTAGTTAAAAGTAATAAATGGTTGAAATAGCTGAATAATAGTACAGAATAAATAGTTCAAATAATAAGCTCAAAGTCATGGATAAATGGATGACATAGCTAACTAAAAACACAGAATAAACTGTTAAAAAATAGGAATGGATAAAGGTTTGAGGTAGCTAAAATAAAATAAATGGTTGAAATAACTGAAAGTACTGAATAAAAAAATAATAAGCTAAAAGTAATGGACCAATGGTTCATTTAGAATGCTAAAGATACAGAATAAACTATTAATAATAATAAGCTAATACTAATTAGCTAAAGTAATAGATAAACATTTGAAATTAGTTGCTAAAAGTAATTGATAAAGAGTTGAAATCTCACAAAAAGAACTGACTAAAGTATAAATAATTTGGTAAAATAAAAGGACAATCGGTTGAAATACTTTGCTAAAAGTAACAGTTCAGTTCAAATTCAGCTTCACTTTAAGTGGTGGTAGTAGTAGCAGCAGTAGGAAGAGTAACCAACTAACCTAAATATATGCAGTTTAATTGCATGAAATAATGAACTGTGGATAGTGTCTTACATTTAGACCAATCTGAGTATTGATGAAGGTTATTCGTGAGTTAATCTGGGAACCATCATTTGTGATATGCAGTGAGCAGTAATGTGTAATCTTCCCTGTTGGCGGTGACATACTGCACTCTGTTTCTGTAACCAGGAAACAAAAGCCGAACCATATTAGCGCGAGTCTTCCCACACTGTTTCCAGGAGATAACCAGCCTGTGTGTGTATGAATCGTGACAATACTCTGTTTGCTCTAACTGCTAAAATTGAATTTGGCTGCACTGGAAGCAGTAGCTGTCATACTGTTATGAGACATACAGGCATGCCATATGACTGGTTTCTATTTATGTATATCCTGGTTCTGGCCATGTGAACAGGAGGTGTTATTAATAGCAAACGTCTAGGATGACATGTATAAGGTTGGTTGGTTGTCAGTGACATTGAAACCGTAGCTCAGCACAAGTATTGTTTTGATGTTGTCTGTGGATGAACTTGGAACTCCTGAATGTTGAGTTGCTTTGTCCCTCAGGTGAGTGTGTCAGTGGAGCTGTACAGAGCAGCTGGAGCTGCTCCTCCTCCGGCTCTGTGGTGTATTGAATTTGCATAGCAGTTTGGAGCTTGTAAACTGAAAGTGTTCTTGCTCTGTGTGTGTTTCATTTCACTCGACGCTGGATTACATTGTAACTGCGTTGCTAGGAAACAACTTGGGTTGAATTTTAAAGTAACCAAGCTGACCCAGTTTTTTCCTTTTGAACTGTTGACATTTAGCAAAACGTTTGTAAAAAATGAGTTGTGAAAAGGGTAACAAGCTTCGCCAAATTGTCACTTTTTCCACTTTGTACATTTCATAAACCTACACAATCTTTGTTTTATTGTATTTAAAATGAAGCACCTGACTGATGATTGTTGTATATGTGTGCTCTGTTTCTGCAGGGAGGCACGATGCTGACCAGTATCACTGAAGGGATACTGTGCTGCCTGACGGGGAAGGCTGCCAGTCTGGTCTTGCCCCTGGAGTCCTCAGAACCGTCAGATGGTTTTGAGTTTGTGGAGGTGAAACCTGGGAGAGTCCTGCGAGTGCGGCACATCGTCCCCGAACGTCAGCCCGTTGTAACGGAAGAGCAGATTACTGGGAAGAATAAGACGGATGGTGATGATGGTGATGATGACTCTCCAGAGGATTATAACATCAGCAGTACGGGCAGCAGCGTCCACTGCAAGAGGAAGATCACAGTCTACCGCAATGGCCAGCTGGTGATTGAGAACCTGGGTGACGTTTTGCACTCTGAGATCCTGCAGTGTCAGGATGGGGATCTGGAGCCTTGCAGCACTGTAGAGGTGGAGCTGGCTGACTACAAAGAAATGCCCTCTTCTCCAGACCCTAACCCTGTTCCTCCTCCAGTTCCTCCGCCCCCGGGGGAACAGAAACCCGCTCCACCTCCTCGCCGCCGCCGCCGCAAGCCCAAGCGCACAGTGCAAATTGACTCAAAGAGGGTGATCTCGAGCTGCAAAGGGACGCACTCGGACGTAGCGCTGTTCTTCGTGCACGGCGTGGGAGGTTCTCTGGACATTTGGGGCAGCCAACTGGACTTCTTCTCTCGGTTGGGCTATGAGGTCATCGCACCCGACCTGGCGGGTCATGGAGCCAGCACTGCCCCGCAGATTGCAGCGGCTTATACTTTTTATGCTCTTGCAGAGGACCTTCGGGCCATCTTTAAGAGATATGCTCGTAAACGTAACATTCTCATTGGCCACTCATACGGGTGAGGATGTGTGACATGCTTTTGTTACAAACTATTTACCATACTGATCTAACAATAATGCTGAATTTAATGCTGAACCCTTTTCATTGTATCTTTTCCAGAGTGTCATTTTGCACCTTTCTGGCCCATGAGTATCCTGATCTGGTCCATAAGGTGGTGATGATCAATGGCGGGGGTCCCACAGCTCTTGAGCCCAGCCTCTGCTCCATCTTCCAGCTGCCATCTTGTGTCCTGCACTGTCTGTCACCCTGTCTGGCCTGGAGCTTCCTCAAGTAAGATCTGCATTTGTGCGGTGACACATTACAGTAGCTTTTCTTGTTGCTGACAAAAGGACATTACTTGTTGCTGTCAAAACATTTGATATATGAAAAGAAAAAACTTTAAAATAACTTCTCTTCTCAACCTTCAGGGCTGGATTTGCCCGTCAGGGTGCCAAAGAAAAGCAGCTGTTGAAGCAGGGCAATGCCTTCAATGTGTCTCCCTTTGTCCTGCGAGCCATGATGAGTGGCCAGTACTGGCCTGAGGGGGATGAGGTCTACCATGCCGAGCTCACTGTGCCCATCCTTCTGGTTCATGGCATGTGTGACAAGTTTGTGCCCATGGATGAGGACCAGCGCATGGCAGAGGTAAAGTTCTTTCCAGACATCACACTGTGTATTGTAACAATGTCATGTTGTCTTTTCCTGAACATAATCAACAACATCTGGTATTTAATGTGAAATGTCTTGTTTGTGGTGTTCTGTATCCTATTGTAATGTTCTGCATTCATTCTGACTTCCCTTCTAGATCCTTCTGTTTGCATTCCTTAAAGTCATCGAGGAGGGAAGTCACATGGTCATGATGGAGTGCCCTGACACGGTCAACACCCTCCTCCATGAGTTCTTTCTGTGGGAGCCTGATATGTCCAAAAAAGACAGCAGGAAGACAGACACAGCTCTCAGTGACACTCCCCACACACTCAAAAACAATAAGTCTGTGGACAAATAACCCACGAGGAGTCTAGTTTTATTACGGAACCAAGCAGAAGGCCTTTTGTGGCGTGTGTTCTTAAGGCTGCTCCCAGGCTGAGAGCTGTTATAAACAGGGCCACATCTTAAGGATGAGGACGGCCACTGGTGCTCCAAGATAAAGCAGGACTTAGGCATGGTGCCGACTAGGGAACGATGGAACGAATATAAAGATGAGAGGAATGGATGCAAATACACAGTCAGTTACTGCTTCGCTTTTTGATACCAGTTTGTGCTCCATCGCGTCATGTGTGCAAAACGACACAATACCTGAAGGACTATGTCCATTTGTGATTCGTGTATGAAATGTACCTGGCGAAAAACTGACTATTACAAGATGCAAAAAGCATAAAATCCATAAGTGAATTCCCTCACCTTGAATATTCTGTAAAGTACAGCAGAGCTTCCTTTCACTTCACGAAATGATTATTAACTTATCATTGGGCCATCTCACATCTGCTTTCAGTGGGAAATTGACATAATGATATGTAGTGAATTGAAGAATTACAGATCTGATTTGCCAGAATGACGATGAGAGACAGCTTACAATTAAGTTGAATGGCTGGTAAGAACAGTTTCTAAAATACTGACTGGATAGTAGCGTGACACGGGTGACAGTAAATATATACTGATGTACATGCAAAATGTGATTAATAATTGCACCACATGCATACATAAATGACATTAAGCCAGAATAAGTAATACAACAATTCATTGTTCACTTGCAATCCAGCCTCCTATTAACAACGTCCATGCAATGTGCAGTGTACACCATCTCAAACATGAAGACTCACAGCTGTTGTCAGTAAAATTGGCTCATGGATTTCCAAATTACAGCAATATATTTTTACATGCATTGAATTCTAATATAAAATCTAAATCCACAAAGCTTTGTGCGTCCGTGTTAAGCACAATGTAACCAACTCATTGAATCATAGTTGCATGAAGATTAAGTAATATTCAATAAGAAATTTATGTGAACTGGTTGCTAAAACAGATGTAAACAAACATGGATGCCAAAAGGTTCTCCTCCTTTATTCTAGCAGCCATTTCTGCAATAGTATATAATATCCTAAGGATACAAAATGCCAAGGCCCTGCATGAGTTCAGAATATGACAAAGTACGAGGGTTGTGTCAGACAGTTGCAATATATTCTCATATTGAAAAATTCCCTGTGCACTTCTCTCTAATCAATAAGTGTTCTTTTAAATGTGTAAATATTATTTTTGCCTTTATTTTTTAAAAAACAGCAACTGCCATAACAAATTGTGGTTGTATTGACTGCTTTAAGCTGCTGAGTGTGTTTCCCTACTACTCTCCCAGTCTATCCTATCTATCTAATAGTGTCACAACGAAAGAATGAGCAGAATATTATGCTCACTGAAAGACATTCATTCATGGGTGCTGCTTTGTCTCATAGTGGGACAGTAAGGTGCGAGTTAAAGCACAGTCTAATATGCTCCCTGACAGTGCATATCTGTTGAGTTTATACTGTTTTGAGAAGCAGAAGGTTTGAATTGGTTGATTTGAGACTGGGTGTTAAAAAAAATTCAAATATGGGTCAGCCAAAGGAGAAAGTCCTCTCATAAGAGGGACATTGTACTGACCATGCTGGTCTGTTATATATGCATTTCGACAGGATGCTGATGCAACATGACTGGTCTTATGCAATGGGTACAAAACAGAGAGTGGAAATAAGCTGACTCGACACTGGCATCTCCAAAACACGATATATTCTCTGTGGACTTTCCAAAAACCAACAAGTGCTGCTGATGCAATGTACTGTATGTCTCCTTTGGTGTAAAAGGTCAGTAAAAACCGTTTGGACTACAGGGTGCACATGTACTTCCTCTTATGCTAAAAGTGTGCATATACAAATTGTCAGTGCTCATATGTGCTATATCTTTTTGTGGTTAACAAAAAAATGTGTCAATGTTATTGTTGCATTTATTCATGGGAATCATAATATATGCACTGCCTGAATGTAGATGCATATAACATTATATAGCCTATCAAAACAGTTGGATTCAGTGTATGAATGTGCCTTTCCTGGCATGAAATAAAACTGATGTTCACAGTCTACACGTGATTTTGCTTGTTTGTTGGAGGATGGTTTGGTGGATGATTTCATGAATTTATTTAGTGCAATTTACACACATAGTAATGCAACCAAGCAACAAAAAAGCGGAAAATATATATTTTATTATTATTTTATTATTAAGTTGAGATTTCATATAGTGAAACTGCTGGCATAAGTGGTAAACTTGATGCAAGAACCAACCACTTTAGTGTTTTCAGATTATTTCTAATTTAATCAATTTAACAAAAATGTGTTGCCACTATTTTCCAATATGTTTTTTTTATTAACAGCATGTATCTCTTATTTTTGAAGCGTCAGTTTTGATTGTCAGTGAGAATTAAAATTAGATTGTTAGACTTATTACCTTGTGATCAGTAAGAATATAAACTTTACTAATACATTACTCATATATGTTTGAAATAGCCATAACATCAAACCTGAATTGCTTTGATATCTTTTTGGTTCTTGCAATTTTATTTTTATTAGATACTCTGTCTTTCCAATATCTCGGCCCGGTTAATATTAAGTTAATATTTCGAGTCTTTACAAAAAGATGAGAGTGTTTTCATCATACGACGCGGCTTCAGAGCCGCCCTCTGATTGGCTGAGCGTGTCCCATGCGTGTTGTGGTAAACAAAATCCGAAATGCGTGTGCATGCGTAGAAGCGGTAATGGAGGATAGTGATCTATTCACAGGAGGCTTAGTTAACAAGCTGTCTTCTTTCCCTTATGTTCACAACTGCTGTTCTTATTGAATACAAGGTGTTTGCAAACCAAAGGAACAACGTCTGAATCAACCGAGAGGAGGTGGTGAGTACTTGCATGTCGAGTTATCTTACTGCCGTCCCAGAGTGTTAGCTTCTCAACTCGCAATGCTAATGTGATGGCTTAACTAGCCGGAACTGCTGCACAGCTAATGTCGATGCTAGGGGTCGGGTGTAGTCTATTTCCTGGAAGAGATATAATTGACTTGTCTAACGATAGTTTCACTCTTGGTATTGTTTGTAAAACTGAGCTCAAACAATTGTTGAACGTCGCTTACAGGTATAGCATAGCTCTATTTTTATAATCTACCAAGTCTTATGAAAACGCTAACGTTGGCTATGTCCTGGCTTGCTATCGTTATACCATAAGAATGAGCTTGATAGGATGTACCGCAGCTATGGTGTTTTCTGTAATACAGGAACTAGTCCTATTCCAACCGATCCCATCTCGGTGTTAACGTTTCAGCTAGCTAACTGTCTTGTCATTATTATTGAGACAACACTAAAACAATGAGGCAAGTTTGCTCCAAGTACATTTATGCTATGATGGCCGTAACTAGACGATATATGGAACACCAATACCATGGAAACGTTGATGCTCTCAGACTAGCTAATGCTATGCTATGTGTCATTGCATACCGGTGTATGTTATACGAGTTAGCTCCTGTTTCTTTAGCAAGTTAGCAGTTGAGCTAATGTTAGCTGACTGTGCTTCCATCGTGGGGCCAAATTAAAGAGACGCGGGCTCAACCAATCAGGGGCGGTTGTAGCTTTTACCAACCCCGTCTGGGGCTAGCCTGTCCCCCGCCATAGCGAGGAAACGTATACAAACACGTAGCATACAGCACTGACTTGTTTTCGTATTTTTGTTAAATCACACTGTCTTTACTCCTACAGTGTTGTATTTCTAATATCAATAGTTGTGAATAGATAAATTACAATGTTTATTACTAAGTTTACCAAGGAATTGCTATGTTTGAATGTTAATATCACCTCAGTAAGTGACCAGTCTTCGGAATCCTAAAAAAAAAAAATGTGCCGAAAAATAAATTATGTTATTAAGGACCATATACAATATTTATTAATCATTGAACAGTTGATGTTAATTTTTAATTATTCAATTATTCAATTAAGCAGGGCAGGATCCCATTAAGGGTGCCTGGCTGGCTGTGGGTAGAAACGAAAGTAGGGCTGCATGATATGGGAGAAGTATTTTATCATGGTTAGTTTTACTTTTCTTTTATTGCATTTGTGATATTGAAGGGAATGAATGTTTTGAATCATTACTCACATTTTAGGACAACCCACAGCACCAAATGCTTGGAGTGGTATTTTCGCTTTCTCTGTGATTTGGATATTTTACTTGTCCATGTTGCAGTTTGGAGAAAATTTAGATGAATTGTGCAGTCCTAAAAAACGTTTAGCGATGCAATATTTATACATATATGTTTTAAAACCCATACTTAATAAATGTATCTCATCAAAACATTTACAAAAATCTCACTTACAATTTACAATGTTCCCCATCTGCAGGAGCAGCCATTGAGTTTTGGGATGGCGTCAGATGTGGCTTCCCAAAACCATGGTTCCAAGGGGATCCAGACCTTCTACCCCACTGTTGAAGAATTCAAAAACTTCACCCGCTACGTTGCATATATCGAGTCCCAGGGAGCACATAAAGCAGGCCTGGCTAAAGTAAGTACTGATACTGACACACTGCATTGTTGTGTTCACGCTGGACAGAGAGACTGCTTATTAGATTATATTATTTTGCAGTAAAAAATGGTAAGGAGATGTAAAATTAAAAACTAGGAATGTTACAATCATCAGCAACACATTTCTGGCAGCTAATTATCATGTTTTTGCATGATATTAATTAGACAAGTCCATCTGTGGAGCATACATATGTTTATACCAGCTTGTCAAAAAAATAAATGCCTCCAAAGCTAGCGCTAAGAAAACAGAATATCTGACTGTCTACTGTTCTCCTCTAAGATTGTCCCACCAAAGGAATGGAAGCCCAGAAGCTCTTACGATGATATAGACGACCTGGTGATCCCTGCACCCATTCAGCAGGTGGTGACAGGCCAGTCGGGCCTTTTCACACAATACAACATTCAGAAGAAGGCCATGGCAGTGAGAGAGTTTCGCAAGATGGCCAACAGTGACAAGTGAGAAGTGCAAAAATTAAATATGTCAGAACATGACTATCAGAAAATTAGTTCCAGTGTAAATACATGATGTCGACTACATTTTTCCCCCTAGGTTCTGTAGTCCACATTATGATGACTTTGAGGAGCTGGAAAGAAAGTACTGGAAGAACGTGACATTTAACCCTCCCATATATGGGGCAGATGTTAATGGATCTCTTTACAACCCTGTGAGTTTGACATTTCTTGGATGTTGTTACTGTCATGAATATTCATGAATATTGATACATTTCCAGATCAATGTCTGTGTGCCTGTTGACCTGATAGATACGTGAGGCTGATGACATTGTCTTGTTTATCACATCTTGAAGTTGCTTGTGTTGATCTTGTGTTTCTGCTCCACTCCTGCAGGATGTCAAAGAGTGGAACATTTGCCATCTGAACACCATTTTGGATACCGTTGAATGTGAAAGTGGCATCACTATTGAGGGTGTTAATACACCCTACCTGTACTTTGGCATGTGGAAGACAACCTTTGCATGGCACACTGAGGACATGGACCTCTACAGCATCAATTATTTGCATTTTGGAGAGCCTAAATCATGGTAAGGAAACTAACTTCTTTATCCAATGCCTAAAATAAAGATTTGGAGTCTTATAACAGTTATATTAACTAAAAATGTTTTGGTTTTTGAAACTCAGAATAATCATAATTAGAGATTTATAATTAGTCAGGGATCTGTGCTGTTAGATCTGCATGTGATGAACTCCTCTGCCACATGGAATTTTTGTCATTTACATAAGTAAGGGCCCTTCCACACAGAAAAGGGAGGCTTCCCATTTCAACAGTGGCATTAATTCAGCAGGGGGTCCTATCCCAGTATGCTTAGATTAAAATGTGGGATAGTGAGTTTAAAAAAAATGTGGCTTTGACTCTGGCTCTTTTTCAATGGAGCTATGGGACATAATCTGACAAATTATATTAAATCAGTTCACTGTGACTAAGAGGACCTCTTTAATTGTGTGCAGGTACTGTGTTCCTCCAGAGCATGGGAAAAGATTGGAGCGTTTGGCTAAAGGTAAGAGACAAATATGCTGAGCCAAAAGTGAGCAGATCATAAAATAAACCAATAAATAGTTTGCACACAGCAGGGGTCCAATATCCTCTTATCCACAAGGTGCAATAAATAAGAGGATATTGGAGCCCTGCAATGTGCAAGCTGTTTATTTATTTACTTTATAAAGGTAAGACACAAACGCAGTATTTGCTGTAGATGTATTTAGTATAAGGCCATTTACTATCATTGAATTGAACTTCTGTCTTCTGTCTCTTCTAGGGTTCTTTCCTGGTAGTTCCCAAAATTGTGAGGCCTTTTTGAGGCACAAGATGACTCTCATCTCTCCCTCTATACTGAAGAAGTATGGCATTCCCTTTGATAAGGTATGAGCAGAGTCAATTTTTGTTTGTAGCTCCATCAGATGGCTTTTTCTTCATACCCACTTAGGGCTGGGTGTTGATCTGTTTTTGAAGTATAGAGTCAGTGTTAGAAATACTTTATTGATCCCCGGGGGGGAATTGCTTTTGTTCCAGTGGCTGCTGTGTAAGAAATAGAAATAAGTACATCTGGAAATAGAATATTTTTTTAAAAAGCACACTACACTAAATATACAACAACAATATAAAATGCAAAAGCAACAGGTTTGAAGTAAATAGAGATATATACAAAAAGGAACAAAAATAGAAATAAACTTGAAGTAAATGGAGATCTGTAAAAAAAAATAGGCTGAGACGGTACCGTTTCTATCAATATAGTTTGATGTGGCGATACAGGGAAGGAAACCATGTCTTTGCATTTAATTTGATCACCGGCACTGTTGTCATAAAAGTGCCTGTGACATCCCACTGCTCTGACTTACATGTGAACACATTCATGTTGACAGTCTAAATACACTTAAGATTTTCTTTTCAGTCTATTGCTCAGCCCTTTACCCACTGAAAAAAGCCAAATGTATAAACTGCAGTTACACATTTTTTTTTTTTTACCTCTCCATAAGATTACTCAGGAGGCTGGCGAGTTCATGATCACGTTCCCCTACGCCTATCACGCTGGTTTCAACCACGGCTTCAACTGTGCAGAATCCACCAACTTTGCCACAGAGAGATGGATCGAGTACGGCAAGCAGGCAGTTTTGGTGAGAGCACAGAAAAAAATGTTGAACCTAATTTTAATCAGATAATGATCTTGCTATTAAGACTGTAAACATACATTCATACAATCAGTTTTATGTTTATTGGTGCATGAATACCACCTGTAACGTTCACCATTTGATTATCTCTACCTTCAGTGCTCCTGCCGCAAAGACATGGTGAAGATCTCCATGGATGTATTTGTGAAGAAATTTCAGCCTGATCGCTACGAACAGTGGCTGGCAGGGCGAGATGTGTCGCCCATCGACCACACACGGCCCACCCCGGAGGCAAAGGAGTTCCTGGGGGACTCCTTTATTGACATCATCAGCTGCAGCAACAGTAACTCCATGGAGAGCTGCGGGGAGGACGGAGAGCGGAAGAGGTGCGTCACTTAATTCAGACAAGAACGTCCGTGTTTATAGGTGTTTTGGTTTATTCTGTAAAATGTTGGGAACAACATTTGACATTTCAGCCATGACAATCATTCTATGACCGTGTCTGCATGACTGTTGTAAAGCAATGTACATGAAAGCCAGTTATTCCGTATTTTATCAAAGTAGCTGCTGGAAAATACTCTGGGACACATTGCTAAGTGCGAGTTACTATTAGATTAAGCACCCAATTACAGCAGAGCAAATCAGCACTAATTAATCTAAACAAAGCACTGCTTTTAATTATTAATACTCTGCAAGAATTACTGGGATATGGTAATGCACTGCTCCACACTCACAGTTAGACTGAAACACACCTGAACACTGCTCACTTCATTCAGTCTGGCCACAAAAGCTCCAGCAGAGCAATTTAACTAGCATTTTCAGCACTGTGGTTGTTTTTAAAGGTACAGTTTTTGTGTTTTATTGAATTCTGGTATTCATATTTTAATAATCAAGTTGTGTTTGTCAAGGCAAAAACAAATGTTTTCTTTTTGTCCTCAGCACGACACAGAGGATAGAGACCAAGAGACACCGAGTGTGTCTGGAGGTGCCTGAGGAGGTTGTTCCCAAGGATGAAGATGAGGAGGAAGAGGAGCAGTATGGGAAGCGTCCCAGGCTAAGCCTGATACCTCCTCGTACCCTATCACAAGATGGCAAGAAAAATAAAGGTATTATCACCCGTGCATGATCTTGTCGCTTCCTGTAACAGTTGTTTTACAGTGAAGGAAAATAAATGAAAGTGCACTTTCTAAACAGAGACCTCTACTTTAATTCCCAGGCCCACCAAAGTTGGTTGTCACACCAACCAAGCTCACGTTATTGGACCCGTTTCACAGGAGCTTGACCCAGAGTATCAGCGATGTAGGCCGTCCCCCACATTATACCAAGACTCGTGCACCTGCAATCTCGTCTCAGTCCCAGCACAGAAACGGACATCTGTCAGTTTCAGCGGCACCCACATGGACAGAGGGGAACACTCAGCCCGTCCGAAAAATGGGCGTAGCCAGCCTGCTCTTCCACAGGACCCTGAGTCCCAAAGACGCTCTCCAGGTTCACAGCTACACTCTGGAAAAGCAGCAGCAGCATCACACACAGCTGCAGGTGCACAGCTACGCCAGAGAGCATCAGCCCCGTCACCTCCAGCACAAAAGCTGCACACCTTCTCGCACACAGGTCCAGTCCTCGCCTCAGGCACCAAGCGTGGAAAGAAGGGAGCCGCAGCCCGAATCCAAGACTATTCTTACCAAAGCAGCACCGGATGAACCAGAAGCACAGAGTGTTGTGGAGCAGGACCAAAAGGAGGACAAACCTGAAATGTCGATGCCGGTCGAGGTTCAGGCTGAAGAGGAGAAGCCTGAAGTTGAGCCGAACAGCGAGTCTGATTCCTCCGAGACTCAATCACAACTGGCAGTACCCAAGAACAACAAGCGAAAGGTCTGTTTTTTTTTCTTCTTTTTTGGAATTTTCTGTAAAAACATAAAATTGACAGAACATATTGACATACCACAGATATAGCAAGTGAAACGTAGTGTTAAAATCTTATTGTTGGCTCTCTGTTCACTGTGGCACACACATGTTTTGCGCACACGTTGTGTTCTGTGTTGCATGCACTATCCTCTCTGTCAACACCAAATAATCCAAAATGGCTTGTAGTCACTCCTAAACATGTAACATACGTTCATGTTTAGTGCTGTTTGGGTGGGTCTTTGCTTCATAATGATATTGTGCATGAAGAAAAAACATAACAAGACTTTTTGGTGGCTCTGTACTGGTTTTCCTTGCATGATGTTTGCAAACTAATCTCTCAAGTTTGGCATTATAAAAAACTCTACTAACACACTTATTGACACAACTATGCTAAATATGTTAGTCAATGTAAAAAAGGAAGGGGTTAAAATATAATTTTATAAATTATAACTTTTGACAGTGAAGGCAAAATTCATGAAGATGTGTGAAGTGTGTCCAAAGACAAGAGAGGAGAGAAATCCCACACACTGTTCTGTCACTCACAATAAAGTTTTATTAAGTACAACCCTACCTGATAAAGGTCTAAGGGCTGAAACATTGTACATGATAAAAATTTATTGCAAGTAAAAGGACAGTGTGGGTTTCTCTTCACTCTCTCTGTCATGCACACACTGTTTACACAGTCAGTCTCTGTCCTTGTCTCAGTCCTGAAAATTGTGCTGTTATAATGCATAAAGTTCTCAGTTTTGCGGGTCGAGTTCAAGTGGTTGATAACTACCCATCGTGCAAAAATATGATCAACTATCAACTGCTGGTTCAAGTGGTTGATAACTTACATGCGCATCGACAATTAGCGCAATTGGGAGGACTCTGAGCAAATCTGCATTCTTAATTATTCAAAGTGTTTTTCAGGAGATAGTGAGAAGATAATATCTTTTCCCACAAAAAGTTGGACTAAAATGTCAAAATTATTGGGTTTAGCTCAACTAGATTGACTAAAATGTTCAGTCTAATCTGATGACTAAAAAGGACATTTGACACAGGACAAAGACTGAATGAAAATTGCTAAATTGTGACTAAAACTACTAAATCTAAAATATCGTTACGCTAACACTGTAAAAGAAGAGTTCCCCGTGATCGCTGTGGTGGCAGAATACACTTTATCAGGTGTTATTCCAAAGTCTGCCCTGAATATTTAATGTTATTCATGCTGTTCAAACTACAGAGTAACCAATCCCCCCTTGTGGATAGTGGCATTGTCATCCTGACTGACACCATTCCTGTCAGCAAACCAATCCTCGATGAGGTGAAAGTGGTCGCTCAGAATCATCACGTAAGTAGTTTATTAGCTGTGGCCAAAGTCTCAAATAAAAGGAATCTCTGGACACAGTGTTTACCTGGAAGTGTGTGCACACCAGTACAGAGCTCCCAATATGACTTGTAACGTACATACATGGCAGTGGATGTTGTTTTCTCTGCTGCAGATGGAGTGTAACTCCCGGTTTAACGTTTTTCTGTTCACATCTTACTCCAGCAGGTGTCAGAAGAGCAGTCATACTGCAAGTCAGTAGTGAAGAAGCAGCAGCTGCAGGCACAGCTCTGCAAGCTGCCCCGCCATCACCCTCTCATCAGAGAGGTGCACAGTGACGACGGTACAGAGTTCTTTACTTCATCTGTATAATGTTGGAGTGTGTTGTGTGGTGCCAGTTTATTAAACCTTTTTTTGTTGTTTCTTTCACAACATTTTTCTAAATCCTCATGCTTCCATCACTATATCTTCCTCCTTCATTCACACTTGCATCTCTGTCTTTCATGCCATCATCCTACCTGCAGATGGGTACATAGATGTGGAGTTTGACCAAGAGGAGAAAGAGGAATGGGCGAAGCCGCTAGCCCAGCTGTGGCAGAGTCGGCCATACAACCCTGAGGCAGAGAGACAGTACAACAAGAGCATGGGCCAGCAGGCCCCCTACTGCTCCATCTGCCTGCTCTTCCACACCTACCACCAGGTGAAAATAACAAGCTGTGCTGCTATTGCATGTTCTTATTAACATCATATTGCATCTGTATTGAGTAGACGGTCATAGTCTCAGTATTTCATAAATAACATTTATGCCATTTATGGTTATTCACCTCTGAAACAGACAGAGATACAGGCGCTTTGCTTTTTCAGTATTGTTGGCCATTAAAACAGAGAACACGTCTTCTGGATGATGTCAAAGTCTAAGTCAACCAGAGATGTGTTTGGAAATGCAAAGGATTCTTTTGCAAAAACAGATATCTCAGTCTTATTGATTTTCCTAAATCATGGTTTTGTGTATGCAAGCCAGGGAATATCAGTGAAACCGGTTCTGGGAGATCTCTCTGATTTATTTTCATAAATCTTTTTTTTATTTGACATTCCTTTGAGTGTGCAATCAATCAAATTAGTGTTGGTTTAATCATTTTAAGAAAGCCCTGTATCTGTTATTGCAAATGAAGTCTTTGAATTAAATATCTGTTGAAGAAAGAGCATAATTGTATGTTTTATTTAAAACAGTTTTTTTCTTGCTAACAAGTTATTTAATAACATTTTTGCACAATTCAGTATTTCTAAAACACTAGTTTCTAAGTGAAAGAAAATGTCTCATTTGCCACAATAATGTTTGAATTCTGTTAACATAGAACACATTCAATCAATATAAAGTGATATACCAATGCTCAACTAACTGAGAATTGGACCCTTTAGATAATTATATAACAGGTCTCTGTACTTCTTGTTTTTTCCAAGTCTGAGTCCAGCAGCGGGAGTTCCAGCGTGACTTTGGTGAACCGTCCGGGGGGCCGCCAGTGGTCCAAGCCGCTCATCCCTGAAATGTGTTTCAACACCCAGTCCAGCAAGACGAATGATAACGGGGAGGGGCAGCTGTCTAACCCTAATGTTGCAGAGGACGGGACCAGCCGGCTGGTCACCTGTGCTCAGTGCTGCGTCCGCGTACATACCAGTAAGTCCCTCTTTTGACATGAATAGGTATCTGTTAAAGTATGCTTTGCTAGGAACATGTCAGGGGTTAAATGAAATATACTTTCCATACAGTACGTTCAGACCGTTTATTATTATTCCAGGAAACCACCACTCAGTGGCTATGTTTCAACCTGCTGTTACACACAGTTCTATCAAAAACAGCCACCACAAAAGACCATAAATGGATTATGGATGAATAAGCAAACAAACGTGCCACTAAATTATTCAGCCAGTAGAGCCACAATCTCTTACACAGCATTTGCACACAGAGGCTTTGAGAGTTGAGTTATTTTGTTGAAAGAAGCGCAGTCCGATAAGATACATTTGCAGTGTTTTCTTTTTTACTTTTTTTCTTTTAGGCTGGCCCGTTGTTCCAAAGCCTGATCGCTATTTTTCTTTAAATTAAGTTTTTCACCCTATTGTCCTAAATAAGCAGCCATCATGTGAGTGTGTGACATGTTGTTTTCTGCTCCTGTTCAGGTTGTTATGGTGTGTCTGGGGATGAAGCGGAGCTAGACGACTGGCTGTGCGCCCGCTGTGAGGCTGACGCCATCACCGAGGTTGGTTAACTGTGCAACAGTCATTATTTTGATTCCAGTTGTTTGCGTTGCTCATCGTGCTGATAACAGACAAGCCCACATACATAGTTGTCTTGACTTGTGTGTAGAACATTTGGTGGTTGTTCATAATCCCAACGAGGCAGCGTCACAGTCAGGAAGTGCAGCGTCACAGATTATTAGTGGTAAATTGGTTGGAGAAGTCTTGAGAACTGTGATTGCACTAATGCTTTATGTACGCATCAGTAGAAATGTGATCCTCAGATGACAGACCAGTGGCCCCAGTTTAAAAAAAAGTATTATCCTGTGTAGCAAATGGTTTTTACCTAAAAGTAAAATCAAAATCATAATAGTTTAATGAAGTTTACAAACACAGCAGCGTTTGTCATGCTCTCTAAGCGAACGCTTCCTTTGCTCTGAGACAGTGAGAGTTCCCTTCCTTTGTGTGTTATTGTCTGGGGAATTTGTTTTCCCCACCTTTGTTTGTAGTATTTATCTCCAAGTTTCCTTGGCTTTCAGCTTTCCTGTCCGTTCAGGACAATAGATTGTTGTGAAGCATGCTGGGAATGTGGCCCGTCTTTAGCACAAACACCTTTGGCCACCAGTGGGCAATGCTTCACTTTATATTTCAGTGTTAGACCTACTGGGAATTTGGCTTCACAGTGTTTCTTTTTGAAGTAGGAAGAAGGATTCTAATTTCCTTTGTATATGGCTTACTTTTAACGGTTTCTGGTGATATTTTGTATATTTTCTCGTAGTGGTTTGTTTAGTATCTGTGGAGAAAGGTGTGTCAGACAATAACTGTTTGACCCTAAATGACATAAGGAAGTTATCAATCAACGACAGCACGTTAGACACTGAGGCAAACTTGAAAAATGTGGAAGTTGTGGCTAATTTTAAGTGCACCACTGGCCTGTCGACATCACTCCCTGATGGTGTCCTTCTTACTGAACCTGTCAGCTTCTGTTCATTTACTAGTGCTGCTTTGCATTTCATTGGCTCCCAGTGTTTGACATTAGAAGGTGATGCTGGCAGCTGTTATACCAGGTACACACAGTGGATTTGTGAGAAACAAAGGATTATAGCTGATAGTTATCCATGTGATCCAGTACAGGAGACTGGGTAATCCCCAGTTTAAAATCAAAATAACACAGAGTAGAAGCTCATATATTCAAACATCAGGACGTAGATGTGATAACAATAAAGGAGATTGTTGACACGTTGTGTGTTTCTTCCTCCAGGACTGCTGTCTGTGTTCGTTGAGAGGCGGCGCTCTGCAGAGAGCCAACGATGACAAGTAAGTAACACCAGCAGGCTTCGGTGCTGCCACAGAGCTTTTTATTGGGCCATAAGCTGTAATACGATACGACTCTGTCGCTGTGTCATAGAAGCTGTGTGGTTGTATTGTGAGCTGGTCCCAGAAACATTTAAGATAAGAGTTAATGAATACTTATCAAATGTGCAATGAAATGATGATAAACGTTCTTTTGAAATGGGATTTACTCTACATCAGAAGTGAGTCAGTCTTACATGGAAACAAACGATCAGTAAAATGGAAAAAGGAAGAGGGAAGTTTTGATCTACGGGACAGGCCGTAGGTGGTTGTTGGACTTTGGACTGCGGCAGCATGGGGGCACCACTGAAGTGTTTTCTATTATGTTCAAATGCTTCTTAGCGTCATGGGATCTTAAAGAAGTGGGCTGGAGAACAACAACTTTCAGCTTCATCAGTGCTACCTTCATGGTCATATTGTTGTGAATGTAAAGGCAAGAAGGATTTATGGTGTTTACAAGCCAGCCCAGACGTAGTGGGACTGGTTGGTACACAACAG
>CAFUXE010000442.1:657167-703215 GCA_903364295.1 Serranus cabrilla
AGGATTTATGGTGTTTACAATCCAGCCCAGACATAGTCGGACTGGTTGGTACACAACAGATTGCTAACCGTGCCGACCATTCGCTCTCCTTGGACCTCATTATGTCTGCGGGTTTCTTCAGTCTGTTACTGTTGAAATCCATCTGGTGGATCAGGCCCCACGAGCGAAATGCACTTTTTAAATGCAAACTCACACACACACACAGAAGATGTTTGTGTGTGTGTGTGTGTAACAACCACAAGTTCACACACACAGTCTGTGGTCGCACTTTATCGCTCAGCATAGGGCACAGCAAGTGAATGTCAGCTTAAATGACAGGAAATGCTTTTCGATAGAAGGAACACCTATCTCAAATAACAGTTTGGGACTTTCTGTCTTTGTGTTTTGGAGCACACTGATCCACTATATCTTATTAACCTGTTATTACTGCTACAGACTGGTTGTCTGTGTTCAGTCCTGGCAAATGCAGTGTGTAGGTATGGCCATGCATCGACAATCGACATGATATTCAGGTGGAGACAGGCTGGGCTCTTTAATCCTTTCCCCCCACAATCTTTGAGATTGGAGACAACATCACACAGCAGACAGAAATGAGTGTAATGAGCTGACAAGTCTGTCTGATGTTTTCTTTACATGCTTGATGTCAAGTATTTGGTGTTCATCTCACCACTTACGACGCATTTTGATATCGGATACAATCCCATAAAAAATTTAATGTGTTTTGCTAAATGGCCAGCGAGTGGTTATTTTAAACACTGACTACTGAAATGAGTTAAAACGTTTGACAAAAGGCATTCTCAACACACAACTCGAGGTCTGCGTCGAAGCTTTTTTCTGCACAGCCATCCTCAACAAATATAGTTTGTTCAGATCGCATCGAGATAGTTATCTCCAACCCCATGTCAATCTGTCACTGCGATCACTATCTCCATGACAACTGAGCGAACACAAACTGTGCAGGGTGATGGACTGTTAAATGTAACTGAAAGCTCTAGAAAACTGAGCAAGTGAACATTGGGGAGATTGTTTTTTGTCTTCTACTGTCACCAAAGTAAAGAATTATCCTATTCATGTAAAACCTTGTTTGGTCAAATTACAGTTTTGTATTGGGCTATTTTTGTCACTTTTATTACCTATTTCATCCCTGAAATATGCATTTGACACTAGTTATATTCCAGGTCGAACACTGTATGTTTCACTATTCAGAAAGTTACATTGTATAAATGAATCTACTTGTACTAGATGTAGTTTTCTCATTAATCACATTAGAATGAACTAGTCCCAGAGACAAGTTAATGTTTGAATAATGTTCCCACATTGCTTAAAACATGCTCTAACATTTCTGGAAACATTGCACTCTGGACATTGAATTGTTTGCCTTTTCACGCAGGTGGGTTCATGTGTTGTGTGCCATCACTGTGCTGGAAGCTCGTTTTGTCAACATCACTGAGCGAGGCCCCATTGACCTCTCCGCAATCCCGCTGCCACGGTTCAGACTGGTAAGACTCACTACAGTTACAGCCGACTGTTTGGTCCATGTGCGGTGATTTAAATCAGGAGACCCAGGGTGTCTGCAGGTCCTTTTAAAAAAATGTAAAATCCAGTAATCTAAAATTTAGGCCTGGTAATTATACTTATGATTTGACAGGTCTTAGAAATAGTTTGGATTATTTTTCTAAAGTTTGCCGTTATATTAACATTGTAAAGTCATTGGAGTTGCATGAGGAGTCAGAAAAACATAAAGCCACCAGGAAGCTCCTGTCATCACCCAATATTGTTCTGTATTCACATCGAAGCATCACAAAAGTCCCAAAGGCCCCACTGCCACCCAGTCTGCACCAAAAACGCTAACTCCTGCAACTCAGGAAAGAAACCTCCGTGTGGAATGTAAAGTGGAGTTTCTTTGGAGTTTACACACTTTCCATCTTATTCTGAGTCTTTAGACGGCTCATTTTTAATGTCACAGAAGATATTGACATCGTATGAAACTCGATCAAAGTGATCCATTAGTAGGAACCCCATATCTTTTTGGGAAACATGCTGATAAAAAAGTTAGGCAAAATTTTACAGAGGGGAAAAACTGGAAATTCAGATATCTTGAGGTCAGAGGTCCCTTTGAAAATGGCCATGTCAGTTCTTGCCTCGCAAATATTTGGTCCATCCAAGGAGCATCATCATTTCACCCCCTTCCCAACAAGAGATCACAACAACAGTTTGTACGAATGCATTGCTTAGACGTTCTAGTTTTGTGTGATAGACGATGGTAAAAATGAGCCACTACAGCCTCTGAAAGAAAACTCAGCAAAAAGTTCCTACACTTAAAACGTGTTGAAACCTGCAACAACCCAACAACCCTTTTTTCAGCCAGAGGCATGAAAGTATCACTTTGTCAGAATCATGAGATCACTCTGTAGTTGCCCCGCCTCTTTGCTCTTATCAACACAGTTCTCAGATACTTTGATAGGAATATCCAATAAATGCAGTTCAAGTGGCTGAAAGGAATCTTTCCTTTCTCACGGTTATCATGGTTCACAGCATTATGAGTCAGTTCTGGAAAGTTTCTATCCCAATGCACAGATTCTTGGTAAACACAGTTGTACTCTGATGGCATCTGTTTGTGGTCCTCATTAGGGACACACATTTCACCATAGTGAAACTGCTCTGGCGTCTGCTGGCTGCCCTGACTCAGTTTCACTTCTCAGTCCGGCCCCTGTAAGTCTCTGAGTAAAGGATGCTGTTTCAGCTGCATAATGCTGCCGTGACCTTCTGCCCACATCTCATTTAAAAGAAGAAACAACAAAAAATCACGGCCAGAATACGCAGGGTTGTCACTTGAAAATAATTTGAAAGGCAAATAATTTGTATGTAAGTCACATTCAAACAGTGGGGAAATAGTGCCAGACAATGGTCGGCCTTGTCTCCATTGTTACAGGTCTTGATCTCTATGGATTTACTTCTAAATAAGTACAAATGATGTCAGAACAGTATTTAATCATCAAGAGGAAGTTGTGTAATTTCCCTCTTAACATATCTGTGTTCCAGTCTGTGTCTGGGTCTGCCTTTGATAAGTTTTTTAAAAATCTTTCTCCCTGTCATGCCCCACACTTGCTTTGTTTCCCTTCCCCTCCTTTCCTTCCCCCTGCACTTCCTATACTTTGACCTTCCCCTTGTAACTTGTCCTCTCGACCGCTGTTCCCCCTCCACGCTTGTCTTTGTCCCTCTGGTAGAAGTGTGCATACTGCAGGAAGCGGATGAAGAGGAAGGTGAACGGCTGCTGTGTCCAGTGCTCCCACGGGCGCTGCTCCACGGCGTTTCACCCCACCTGCGCTCAGGCAGCCGGTATCCTCATGCACCCAGATGACTGGCCGTTCATAGTCTTCATCACCTGCCACAGACACAGAGCGCCCATCATGCCGGAGGTAACCCTGCGGAAACACAGTCCGGATTAGCATTTGTTGCTAGAAGAAACAAAAAGCCAATCACGTGACACTCTGACTTGTTGCTTTGTGTCTGAGCTCACTGCTTAGCTTGGATTAGACTGTGTTTCAGCACTGAAACGTTTACTCCATCAAAACTTTTGAGATCACATTTTGTACTTATGTTAAAAACCTGAAGTAAGCTGTAGTTTTCTCAGTTTCTTGCTGTAAAGGATCTTTCCTTTCATGAGGTCTAATTTGGTAATATCCACTGCAGAAAGGTCGCATCATCAGCAGATCATAACAAGGAGCTTCCATAAAGCTGGGGTAGTCTGTTTTTTTTTTTCTTTTTTTTTTTTGAAAAGGTAGAAAACAAGAATTGCCATAATTTGAAAATTCAGCCCTTCTGCAGCTCTCTCCTCTCTGTCCTAAGCTCCTCCCATCAGATCAGCTTACAGTAACCTGTAGGAGTTCTAGTCATTATTTCAGTTACTCCAATTCAAGTGTGATCATGATGCCATTATATAGTGGCAGTTGTTATAAGAACCGCTGTCTGTTTTTCTGTGCAAACTAAGGTTCTAGATAGCTACATACACATGAACTTAACTCTGTTTTTTTCCCCAATCTCGGAGACATCTCCCCGATACTAAAATGTATTTAAATATATTTATTTAGACTCTTTGATCAGTCCGTATTTCTTTTGTGGGTGTCTTTGTGGTGTCTAACCAGTGTTAGAAAAGCTACTTTTCTGCAGGATTGCTGCCATTGAATCAGAGTTTCACCACCTGAAGGGACATGCATAGAACAGCCAATAATGAATGCTCATTCTCTTTGAACTGACCTGTGATTGACTGAAGTCTCCTGTAACAGGCCAGATTTTCCAGCTTGAAAACAGCCAAGAGGATGTGCAGGAGTCTCGTTCTCTCATATTTTAATTTGACTAAAAATATGCTCAGATGTTATTATAGAATATTTCCCCAATGGCACAAATAACCCTGCCTAACCCAGCTTTAATATTAATTGGTGTCTGACTGAGGTTGAGTGTGTTGCATCTTGTAAGGACTCCAGACGTCTCAAGTATGTCTGAGGTTTTGTTGGTAATAACAGTTCCTCTCCTCAGTTAATGTCATTTTTTTCAGGCTGTTTGTGCTCGACAGATAAGTAATTTTAACTGTAATTATTGAATAATTGTTTACACCGCTGTACTCATTGGTGTAATTGTGTTATTTGTTTTGGGTCTTTCCAGAATGTGAAAGATAACGTATCATTTTTAGTCACATTTTAAGATTAATTTGAATCTTTTCCATTCCATAAGGTGGATAAATGGACTAAGATCTTTCTGTGTGCAGATTTCGACAGAGAGGATCTTTGTGTAGAGAGTCTAATTAGCCTTGCAGCACCGGTGCAGTCAGCCATGCAGCACAGAAATATTTGGATTTCCTTTTTCTAAACTCTCAAACTACCACAGGGACTCTTGCTTTTGTACATGTTCATGATGCTTTGATTCACTAATTGGTGGAGACAGACATCTGTTTGGTCCTGTCAAGATCTGCAGCAACAAAATGAATGTTCCCTGAATGCAAATGAACTTGCTGCGAAGGTTTCTTCTTTGCTGTTGTGTAATTGAGCTGTGACTGCGAGTCAGGGCTTGTTTGTGACGATTCTCAGCCGTAACACTCAAGTGGTTCTTGTACCATGAAGAGAGAAGCTGTGTATTTTCTTGGGTGCATTTTACTGACCAAATATTGTTTTAGGAATTAGTCATTACATCCTTGTTGAAATATCGTTGCACACTTGTGCTGTTTATTTACCACTTCATCATTCATGTAGCTCTTTCAAGTGATAAGCTCAAATGAGTAACGCTCATTTCTGTCCCATAGCGCAACAAGGATTCAATGGGCGAGCTGACAGTCGGACAGCGGGTGATCGGTAAATACAAAAATGGCCGTTACTACCACAGCGACGTGGTGGAGCTGACCACAGCCACCTTCTACGAGGTTGTGTTCGATGACGGCTCCTACAGCGACAATCTCTTCCCCGAGGACATCGAGGTTAATACAGTTGTTTACAATCATTATTCACTCTGCCAGTGAAAACGTATTAAATAATCATTTGTTTGTTTTTTAGGTGGGGCTGTATGAGGTGCATTTCAATAGTCCGTGTATTTGCCTACAGTAGATGCACCATTTGTAAAGGCATTACAGCCGTCTACTGCCAGTAAAACACTGACGACAGAGCAAACAAAGTTAGCGTCGCCATGGGGACTACTGAGAAATCACATAAGGGATTTTTGCATTGGATTTTGGATCATTGCAGAAAATAAGCCCTGTGGCAAACACACGTTTCTGATTCTTACATGTTTTGTTCAGCAGGATAATCTTCACGAATCAACACCACTTTATGTTTGAAGCCGACAAAAGTAAAAAGCTTTGAATGCTTATGGGTCAGACGGTCTCTGACAAGCTGACCGGCTGATTTGATCTAGTGAAACCGTAGCCTAATGAATTGTTTACTAACCTAATCTAACATCTACAAAGGGTTAAAGAGCACTAGTGAGAGAGTTCCTACTCATATCTGGCATGATAACATTTACTGTCCCTGACAACCACTATAGACTCATTTATACTAGTTATCATAGGCCTTTGTAAGGACACGTAAAAACTTCACAGATGGGGTATTTACCACCGTATTTTATGTCAAAAAACAAACCACGGACAATCTTTCAGCTCGTGTTAACCACAGACTTATTTCTAACCAGAAACCCATTGAAAATCCTCATTGAGTTTGAGAGGTGAGACCCTATGGTGCTATAGTGCTAACTTACTTCCTGTTTTAAGAACTCATTCCTATGGCGCCCTATAAAAAAGTACCTTATACAACTTTGCTTCAAAAAACTATCCCTTTGGAGAGATAATCTCAGTGAAACAATATTAATAGGCTGAAATAAATGGAGCTCCTTTTAGATAGTTTCCTCATCTTAAGGTCACCATTCCCTCTCCTTTCAGAACCGGGACTGCGTCCGACTCGGCCCGCCGGCTGAAGGCGACGCTGTACAAGTACGATGGACAGATGGCTTGATATACGGAGCCAAGTTTGTGGCATCGCACTCCATCCCCATGTACCTGGTAAGCCACCTTTATGTGTGTCTCTCTCTCTGTCTCACTGGCACTGGCCTGCATAGACTGTATGTAAAGATTGACTTGGTTTGCCCATGCCTCATCAGGGTGTTTTCTAAACCTCAAGGAGGGGGAGGTCTCATGTGGTGAAAAGTAACAATGTTGTTACTCATTAAAAATGGATACGCTTGCTCATCAGTATATGATACTTTAAAGCAAAGAGCTTTTATGTGGTTGGCCTTATCATGCAGTTTCTCCTCTTTAATTAAGTCCGGTGGTCTATTACGGAGAAATGATGACGTGACACAACAGCTTGCATGTTGTTTTATCAGTTTAACGCTCATAGAAAGGGATTTAGTGTTTTCACTTCACGAGGTAATGTGTTTGTGTGTGTCTTCAGGTGGAGTTTGAAGATGGATCACAAATTAGTGTCAAGCGAGAAGACATCTACGCTCTGGATGAGAATCTGCCCAAAAGAGTCAAGTCACGACTGGTAATTTACACCCTCTTATTCCATCAGAAGTTCTCTGAACAGTGTGCAAGGTGTGACTTATTCAACTTTTACACACCAGGGGTGTGATCACTAAATAATATGAAAATGCAAAAAAAATTTTGCATTACAGCTCTATATACCGGCAGCCATGCAAATGTCTGACCCAACACAAAAGATTTGAATATGCTCATGCAGGCAGAGGACCAAATACTGGGATCTAATGGACCCAGAACAGCATCTCAGCTCAGTGGTTGTAAGGCCTGAGCGACTTTACTTTTCTAACGGTTTAACAGTGTGTATGTCTCGGGCTTTTATTGTGAAAGGTAAGAATGGAAGGACTGGATCTGTGCTGTACTTTGATTTGCCTCACGCACGTGTGTACACGTGCTATTTCGAGCGCATGAAGTATTCACAATGACAAATACTGAGCACTATGAGAACCCAGATGTTACACTCATAACAGCCAAAGAGTTGAGTGTACACTGGACACTTCTCATCCTCAGCTGTCGCCATCTTTGCTAAGTAGGAAGCTGCAGCGTTTGTGATTGAAACTGCAAACAGTAAACGGTGCAAATGAAAGTCGTTCATGTGGTTTTTCACTAAGTACTACTTTACTGCAGTCAGATGGAAGCCATTAATGGGTTAATTCATAAGTCTTGACTTGAAAAGCCGGCTGATCTTCTGGTAAGTGCATAATGGCCGTGTGCCATTTGAGACAATACTGCCCTGTAGAAAATCACGCCCAACGTGGACATGTACTAATGACTCATTACCCTCAGCTACACTATAGGCTACCTCTGAGTGTGTCCTCTGCACAACTTGAATCAGCTGATGCTATTATTTGTGGTGTGAAAGCTCAGAAAAATACTTACTTTCTCTGTGAAAGTCAAAATTCAAATCAAGCTCCAAAGGTTTGAGGTCTGCAGCAACCAGCCAGCACTAATGTGTGTTTTTCTGATGTTTGTTCCTCAGTCGGTGGCGTCAGACATGCGTTTCGAGCTCTTCTCACAGAGCGATGTCAAGCAGAACTCCAAAAGGCAACGAGTCATCAACTCTCGGTACAGAGAGGACTACATCGAGCCCGTCATTTACCGAACCATCATGGAGTGACGTCCGTTTCTCCTCCTCCTGCTCTCCACCTCACCGACCCACCGCAGAGAAGCAGCTCCAGGTCTTTGTTTCTCGGTCTGGATTCTCTGTTTCTGGCTCCCACTCATAGGAACGACCAACCCCTCTCCTCCTCTTTCTTCCACAGCCTGTCAGGCTACATATTTATAAACTACGGCTGGGACTTTAAATGACTTTTGCGTGCATCAAATAATATTCTTTGACCTGTTTCCCATCAAACTCTGTAGCTTATGTTTTCTTTCTCCATTTCATTCTTTTTTTCTTTTTCTCAGGAAAAAGCCATCAATGAATTATTAAATATTTAAAAGGTTGGACTATCTAACTGGGGCAAGGGTTTTTTTTCTTCTACCACCACATTTAGCAGCTGTCAAGGAGACTTTAAACATTTTACAATGGACAGTTTTTCTACTTTAGTGACATTTCTTCTATAAACGATGTTGTGACTCATGCTATTTTCATAATAATTTATCACAATGTTTTGCAGTGAATACAAATAGTGCTCGGGAATGAGTTTTAAAGGAAGCATTATCAGTTTTGCACCATAAAGTTTGAGCCAATCAGCCGTTGACTATAAAAACAATTTGATCTATCATGAACTGTTTTAAGTTGTAACCCCAAAGAAATGAAATGAAATAATATCATGTCCCCTTTTGACACATCTGTAGATTGTACTTATGGCCCATGTAGGTGATGCATGGAGTGATGAGTATTTCTCCTATTAGGTGTGTCAATGTGCGTCTACTGTGAAGAAAACAAATCGAGACGTTTTAAAGGCCCAAGCCTTACATTTCAAAGGGCCAAGCATACTTTGGTTTTTCTAAAGTGTAAGGTTTAACTATTGTAATTAATGTTATTATGACACTTTATTTATGCGAGTGCATTAAGTTTGAGAACAAAGCTATTTTTGTCATGTCCTTTTCACAATCTGTAGAAAACCTAAGATGTATTTATATTTATTATATTGATGGTTTTTCAGACCTCCTGATTAGACTCACTCTTCCTCTATTGGGAATGGAGGATGTGAACGCCAACCTGGCTCCCTCTTAAAGCAAAAAGCACTTATTTTTACCTCCTGCCACAGGAGAGTTACCATTTTGTCAACACATGGCCTCCACCAAGATTAGATTTGTTTGTGTGTTTCTGATTTTAAAAAAAGCTAGCTCTAGGGGTGAACATTGTAACCATGTTCTAGTTTGATCCCAAATAAATGAAAAAGCGATAAGCGGACGATTTTCAGACTTGGGAGAGTTTTCTTTCATGTTGAGTCCTTTGTGTCTGGCTGTTGTGTAGAGAGAACTTGGTGTTCTCTCTGCAGGGCGGGGTGTGGAGACACCTTTTTTTACTGTACTTGTGTTCATGGTTTTATTAAATTTCATTTGGGCTTGTGTTCAAGTTTCACAGTTTGGATTAAGAAAAATAAGCAGATCGTAGTGCCGTATTTCTGTTAGAAACAGAGCAGTGTTGCTGTCTCCTGCATTTTTCCCCTTATGTTTTTGAACCGGTGGTGTTGGATGTCTCAGCCAGAGGGCCTGCAGCTGTGCCAAAGCAGGACGAGTCTTGTGAGGTGAAGACTGCAGCTGGAATTTGATGAGATGGATGGCTCCTGGCTCTGAGTACCACTGCGGTGTGTACAGCTTCACTCCAGGTTATTAGACATGTCAGATTTATTATAGCTGTACTGGAGTCTTTAAAAATACACAAACTTATTTGACTGGTAGTTATTCTGCATGTACTGGCATGTAACCTCCCACTTTGGTGCACAGTAATACTTCAGCTGTTGCTCACCGGTATACCATGTAGGCCGATAGGCACAAAGTAACTAAGTACAATTTTCAGGTACTTGACTTGCATATTTCTATTTTATTTCATACTCCCTACCCTCAAAATCCACAGAGCCAATTAAATCAACTAGGACACCCTATAATTATCTTTATTGGACCTGCATGAACCAGCTGCACAGGTCGTTGTATTCTTCCAGCCGCTGGTATGCCGTCTACCTCTCTATTTGGCTGACACATCCCATAGATTGGACAGCTTGCAGGAATGTGATGCATGGAACATACAGTACAGATGAATTATGGACTCATTACTTGATTGTTTGCCAATGTATGCAAGCCTGTCCTGGATCTACCTCTGATACACTTACATGCATTCACTGAACATGTTCCCGAAACAGGCAGGAACTTTAGGTTCCTACTGAAATGGGAAACATATTGGAGGCTTTACCTAAGAGAGATTTTTCAAAATGCTCTCCAAGGGAAACTTCTCACGTCAGCTTCTCTTATTAAGGATTTATAAGCCATATATTAACACTTAATAACTGGTTTATAACTCAACACAGTTGTGAGCAGATATTTTTCAGTGTAATATTTAGAATATGTTTTACACTTAACCTTGCCATCCGACAGCTGTTTCTGACAGGAAGTCGCCAGTTTTATCGCAGAACATGGGAGTTTCTGGTCCATTGCTGCCCCATCAGTTAGTTTGTGTGTTATTGTGTGACTGCAATCTGAACTTACCCACTGAAGTCACACAATAACACAAACAAACACAACAGTGGAGGCAGCGGTAAATATGTACTGCAAAGTGGAAATGTTGAGATTTACTGTGTTCACGCCCTTCATTAGTCGATGCTGTATATCTACCACATGAACCTCAACACAGTGCTTTAAATAGAAATAGTTTCCTCTGCTGACATGAACCGGAGCAGGTAAAACAGGTCTGGCTGAGTTCACCCACATGCACAGGGTGGTGAGTTTGCTTCATTTATGCTTTGTGTGCCCCAGAGACGTTCTTTGAAAATGTGTTTAGGGAATCAAGTTGCCATCCTCAGCTATCTGAAATTTCAATGAAATGCATCTTGGGAGTTTCTGGACTGACTGAGTTTCAATTCAAGGTAATGCCCCAATGGGGCCATTTCAGTTCTTTTCACGTAATCTTGGTCAGCAAAACTTTGAAATTCTGCTCCTGTTACATGAAAGTGTGCAGACAGGTGGTTTGCGGTCATTCATTTCTGGGTTGGCAATGAGAAATGAGTACTGACATCCTGCCGACCTGGCTTTATCCCTCAGTGTTACTTCCTCTAAATCAGTGATGACGAGAAAGAAACGTTTCTGTGACGCCTCAGAGCAGTTATTCCCCTGCTTTGGTTTCAAGCCTTTGTTGGTTGGCATTTTCTGGGTTATTATTCTTGTGTGACTCACAGGAGTTTGGTGGTAGTAGCTATTGTTGTGTTAGTTCTTGGTTTCGTGTTCTAATTTCTATTAAGACTGAAGAGTTTGTTTTCTCTGCTGGGGAACCAGTGTTAACACTACCTGAGGATGTGTGGCACCGCCATGCAGTGTACTGTAGAAGTTGTTTTTAAGCCAGGAAAATAAAAAACTAGGCTTTATTAAGATGAATAGGAACTTGACTTAACCAGAGAGGCACATAAAGATTACAGACTTTGTCCAGGCCAATAGTGTACCTGCTTCTCCTATGATCCTCGTCCCATGTGTGGAAGTTGCTCTTCCAACTTTGGTGTGTTTTTGAGCTTTAAGCTTGTTGGAGAATATTGTAACTCATATTTTGTATTTTAAATATAATCCTGTTATTGGCATTGTGTACATCTCCAACCCTGCCCAATTGTGAAATGGAAAAAATGTACTCAAAAACTGTCTGGCATTTGAGAAATAAAGGCAGAGAGAGAGAGGGCTCATCACTACAGAAACAGGTGGCAGGAAACCTGTGTTGTTCGAGAGGTGGATGGAGAAGTATACGCCTTTGCTGAGCGTCACTGCTGGCTCTGTGCCCTTTACCTTCCATCCTCCACGTCTACACGGGATCATAACATCTGTTGACAGATGGGCGATGGTGCCAGCTCAAACTCCTTTGTTTGCCTTCACTGCTCTGAGCTGTGGGCCGTGGGGAAGTCATTGTACCATACAGACATTAGAATACTGAAAGAAATACAATTGAAATTCTAATTATAGATTTAGAATATTTCACATATCTTTAAGGTAATTTAATGACATGAAAGGTACATGTGAATACCTTTTTGGAGATTGTAGAAAGGCTTTGCCTGTTTTTCTATCTCCAGCAGCAGTTGAGGAAGCTAAAATTAAAAAAAGAAAGAACTACTGTGTGGTCAAGTACTACTCAACAAATATCATGCATGCGCTGACGTGGATAACAAAGAACAAAGTAATTTTTATGTGGGTAATAGAGAAGGGTGTATCTTGACTAAACAGACCAGTGTCATGTGGATTCACCCGAGTGGCGGGCGTGTTTCCTTGTTATAGTCCATTCAACCCGTCCTGTGTGGAAGCTGAGCCCAGATGACAGCACGCTTACTTACTGAGAGAAATCAAACCGTGCTGCTACAAAAGGAAACAGGAGGCATCGAAAATGTAAGTATTCATAAAGATTTTATTTAACATCAACTGTACCATATGTGAAAAAACTAATTAATTACCAATTTGTATGAAAATATTGTGAATGTTGTAGATGTCTTGGATATTGTGTTCACAACATTTCTGTATGCTCTACTCTCCTTTCATATTTTCATCTTGCTGTTGACACTGTTGAGTCCTTGATTCTCTGTCTTGAAAACAAGGGATCAAATGAGGGCTGTGATGGTGGATTTCTCACCTGTCTCTGCATTTCTCTTCAGTCCTTCTGACTCCTGACTTACTCATCCATCAGTTGTTTGGTTTAACAGCTTCTTTCAGTGACACAAAAGTGTCATTGATCGAAAGGAATCACAGATTAACCTTGCTATCAAAGCCAGCTAGTGCCAGTGGTTATTTGCTGTGCTAATGTACCTTCAAATATGGTCACTTCAAACTAAAAACCAAAGATGGGGATATCCAAAATGTCAGACTCGCAGCTTGAAAGCAGAAATCCACAAACCATTAGGTGCTTTTATGCGTGGTGGAGACCAAAACAGAGTTAAAAGTAGAGGGATGATCGGATTTACATTCGTCAGGTGACCAGAAACACCTGTCTAATTTAATGCTAATGTACTGTATTTGCCATAACTGTAAGCAACTGTTTCTTTACACGTTCACCATATTAACTTAAAAATGGATAATGTGTCATGTTTTGAGCTTGTTTCCACAGCCCAAAAGTGTCCCAAAAAAAATCAATGAATACAGGCATTATGCAAGCAAATGGCTCACTCATTGTTTTCACACCAGCGCTCTATCTCTCAGCACGCCTCCATATCTCAACTCTCACACCATCTCTCACCCCTCTCTGTG
The DNA here is from genome assembly GCA_903364295.1 of Serranus cabrilla. Taxonomy (NCBI): domain Eukaryota; kingdom Metazoa; phylum Chordata; class Actinopteri; order Perciformes; family Serranidae; genus Serranus; species Serranus cabrilla. Next base: position 670,561 of record CAFUXE010000442.1, read on the forward strand.
ACCCGGCAGCTGTGGCTCCCTGAAGTCCCTCCGTTAGTCGGGTATTATTGTCTGCAACCGCCTCAGACCAGTCACATGGTAGTCAAGTGACAGAGCTCAGGTTACTTTGTGCTATTGATGTCGGATTTTTAGACACTGGTGTTAACCAATAGTTTATTTAGCTTGTGTCCTTTAAGTGAAAAAAGTGGTGTTTTTGTCTTTGCTGGCGTTACCAGCAAGTGTTTAACAGGTAAAGACACCATAGAGGATACAATAACACTGTATTATAAAATGAATGAGCAGTACAAACACTAACACAACAAATGGTTTATAACAGATCCCTATATGTGTCCATATACTATTATATTATTTCTTATATGATTCCAAATTTTATGTATTTTGTTACCAGTCCCTTATCCCTTATGGCTGCTTGTTTGTATCTGATTACAAATTCTCTATAAAGGGCTAAAATAATCTTTTTGAACCGTTAAAAAACTTCATGTGTTTTTGCATCCTTCTGCTCAAGTGCAACATAATTCACACAATGCCCATAACCACATCTTCCTTCCACCTCTTCCTCTTGTATCTCAGATGGTTATGGGCATATAAATAGACACTGATCAACAGAATAACTTCTTAAATACATAAAACATTTCTTTCTTTTCCATGGATTGGACAAGTCAAATGATAGCTTGTCTAGCTTTTACTTGTTATTTTGCAGCAGTCTTGAGTTCACAGTGACACAGTAAGCTGTCTCCGCGTGTTGTTCATGAAAGGCCCTGCTGTATGTGGTTAGAGTGAAACCTGCACACACCCACATTCCCCCAGTGTGGAACCTGTAGGAAGTGTCTTAACTGCAAACGTTCTCACTTCCTTTATAATCCTTTATCGTATTCATTCACACACTTGAAAATGACACTGCATAATTCAGTGTACAGTCACATTAAGATAATGATAACTTGAAAAAACGTTATTGTCTAACACAAAGCGGATGATGTTAATAACCTGTGTCTACCAAGAGAGCCTTAAGACCTATTGACGGTTTTTCTGTCCACACTGTGTGACTCCTGGTTCACTAATATTGTGGTATCTTCAGTTGTATCAGTATTTAATTTAACCCCGTAGCAGTAAAATGAACTAGAGAAGCACTCAGAGAGCGCAGACCTTCGCAAAGGCAATAGGGTCAGTTACGCAATACCAAATTGCACACTTGAAGGATTATATTGAAAGCATGTATTTTGGGAGCACACTGGCTTTGAAATATTTCATCCACTAGATGTCAGTTAGTGAAGGCAATATGGACACTGACGCAATAATATAAATTCACAATATAAATTCTAGATGGTGTTCAGGATCACCGATCACCACCAAAATCTAATCATCCTTTTGTCCAAATACACGTCCGAAGATTAGTTAGCTAGTTAGCGAGCTAGCTTAAGGGCCTGGTACTCATGTTAAATTTACAGATTCATTACCAATATACTTGGACACACAAAATTCATTAGCATTTAAGCATGATAGAAAAATGGGAAATGTGTGGAAAATATCGCTTAGATAAATGATTAAATGTATGTTAAGACAAAAATGGGGGAAACTGTTAGCTTATAGGCTACAAACTGATATAACTTACATTCAGCTGATAGGACGATATTGTAAACGGATGGAAGATAAAGGGAAATTTAAAAATGTTCCCTAGTTTTACCAACTGGAAAAGTGTAAAGCTTTACACTGTTTTTACAATTTAACTGAACCCGTAATTTGATAATATATATAGTTTTGTTTTTGACCTTTTACAGAATTGGCTTAAAAGACTTTGTTTTACTGAAGTTGTTATTTTAATCTAAGTTATGTGAGATGTGCGTGGAGAGGAAGTCGCTGTCACACGTGGAATGTGGAAGTTTGTGGGTATTGGTTTCCTGTAATGAACACACAAAATGTATGTCATGCTATGCTGCGATAAGCACCTTTGACAACAAATGATGAATTCAGTTTTATTAAATTCCTACCACTGGTATCTGACAGACCACATGTGTTGAAGTAAATCCTTCTGAATGACTGAGATGTAAACTCATTAGATAGGACTGTAGGAACAACTGATATATTTCTATCAGTCCCCCTTTACCTAGATACGGCCTACTACCACATAAACACAGTCATGCTGATGCATCACCACTGTCATAGGGTGTGTTACTTGCAGAAACAGGAAACATTATCCTTCCTCATTAAAACTAGCTTAAAGGTGGAGTTCTCCGGTGATTCTGGAGAAAGATTGTTGATATCAACACCCAAACAAATACACCCCTCGTGTCAGTGCTCCTTCAGGAGAACAAGTTCTTTCAACCAATCAACCACATTCATAAATTGGTTCTACCCTCTATTACAACCTGCAGATAGTCACATAAATGAGTGCTACTAATACACCCTCATCCCTAAATGTATGGCTGGGTGATAATTCAATATGATAATTTACTATCATAAGTTAGGCTACAGTTTTGCTAGTTTTTCAAAACTGCTGTCTATCTTGACGGAGACGGTCTGAAGCATAACAGTGATGTTCAAGTCATGTGACCATGCAGTAGATAGCCATAGCATAATGCTATAGCACTTGTTACTTCCTTCTGCTGCAATCACACTTCAAACATCATAAAAGTGATGTTTATTTGTGAAAATGATCCTTCTGAACAAAACTTGTAAGCATCGATACATGTATTTTCTGCATTGATCCAAAATCCCATAGGCTCATTCTGATTAGACCCCATGGTGATGCTAACTTCCGGGTTGGCCTACAAAAATACATCATTTGGATGATTCTCCATTTCTCAGAAATCTTATGTGAAGTACTTTTAGTGATATTATTTGAACATTGCATTTTGTCTTTTATACGTCCATTGCTTTGGTTTTGTCTTGCTTGTTTTCTGTAAACTCTCTCAAGTCTTGTTGCTTTTTCTTTTCTTTTCCTTTCAGTTTAACTTCCTGCTCTCCCTGGTGAACGTTCCTCATTTCTTCCTCCTGATTCTAAGTCCTTTGTAGATATTATTTAGTTTTCTGCATCAGGATCTGTTCTCTACTGACACTCACATTAATCATTACCACGTCAGAGGCAGTGGACTTTTCTACCTAAAGCTCCTGGTGAGGTGAAAGTCAGACATTCACACCTCACCATTAAAGGCTGTTGACAGCTGAGCTTGATTCAGGGCTACATGAGTACTATCATGGTTAGACAGTCTGAACACAGGTGAGCTGCAGGTCAGAGTAAACATGGAGTACCGTCAACTAAATGTATGACTCACTGTCTTCATTCCTTCCAGGTCTGATAACAGTTTTTTTTTTAAAAATCTACCTTAAATTTGATTAATCCTGCATTAATGGCTGGTTCTGATCAGCAAAGCAAATGGTATTTAAAAGTCTAATTGAAAAGGTCATGCTGCCCCCAAAAGCTAAGCAAGTAAATCAAAGTATAAACAAATGTATTTTTTAAAGCACAAAACACAGGATCTTCAGTGGCCGCTACGGTGCCAAGAAGACGGAGAGAAATCTGGTGCAATGCATATAATTAGAGCATGTGTGCTGCTGCTGAACGCCTGGTGGCAGAGCCCATAACCTGACCTCAGGCTAATCACTTGTCTTTCATCTGCAGAAACTTGTGACAACTTGCCAACTGCAGCTCCACATCCTCCTGCTTGCAAGCCAACTTGGACACATCAAAAAGCTTTGCAGCATTTCTGCAGCCGCTTTGCTGAAGTCCTGCAGCCCTACAGAGACATCGTCATCAAGTACGTCCATGTACACACACACAGGATGTGAAAGAGGTGTGTGTGTATTCGCATGAGTGACAGAGACAGAAAGTCTAGGTGTGTGCGGGTGTGAAAGTTCATCAACAGATTGACACACTGAAAGAAGACTTGGTGGCGTCTGCTTTTGTGCCGTTTATTGCACCGTATGCAGTTTTATAGTTCACAATTCAAAATGCACTTCCACAGTTATATTCTGCTGTGTTCATATTGCTCCTGTTTTATTATGGCACATCCTTTTTAATGTCTCCTATATTTCTATCTGAATATGATGTAGATATGAAAGCTAGTAAAGGAATGACCGTGTGATGTTACTCTCCATCTTCTATACAAACTAAATGTATGTACTGTCCTGCTATTGAGATAATGTGCAGCACTATTCCTGTTTCATTCTAATGGGACTTCCTGTTGTTGCCACCTCATTAAGCAGCAGACTGCAGCAATCTAAGCCTATAGGTTTCCCCCAGGCTCTACTTATCACATGATAGATCGAGCTCATAATCGTCTGAGCAATCTTGTGTCTGCAAACACGCAATCTTCCCCGGCTCTGGTCTGGCATGGCTGGGAATATGTGAGTGAAACTGTTCCTATCAAAGATAAAACTCCCAAATTGACAATTTTTTTAAGATCGGGGTGATTTGAGAGAGAGAGAGAGAGATTAGCTTAACTCTAAACAGAAGTAGAAACCCACTCTGATTAGCTTGACGTCTAAATGACCCAGATCTATGACCCAATGCTTGCTACTGTGTTATGTGTTGTGGAAATATGGCTCCGAGGGATAATATGTACTATTTTGCAAATGTCATGTGCTGCAACAAACACTCCTAGGCCTCACACACAGTTTTATGAAACAATAAGTATTATGACCTGTCTTTATTCATATATATGTTTGAACAGTTTGCCTTTTAAATTGTAAATTCTAGTAGTGGGTGCTAAGTGATCCATGTATCAAAAGTTCACTATACTGCAGTAAATACCATAAAGTATGTAAATGCATGTGAGCAAATCATAGACTGTAAATTTTGCAAATACCCATTTATGAGTCCAATGTGTTCATTTTTACTTTAGACATACATGGCAGTCATTTTACAGAGGATACAATCCCATGAAATAACAAAATATAAGCTGATGTGATCAATTCTTTATCTAGTTTTCTGCTACATCTGATCTCCAGTCATGTCATGAAATAAAACAGGCGCCTCAGACACAGTTTACCATATTGTCACTGGTTAACAAATGTTTGCAGACAGTCTGTGCTGCTTGTGTTTTATTGGGATCACCTGTGGCACAATTTTCTGTTATTCAAATCCTCCATGTTATTGATTAACTCATGTTTGCAGAGAGTGTTAAAAGGACAGTGACCACGTAAAAGCTTTTGGAGAGACTGCCCGATGTGAGCGTTTGAATTACTCTGTCATACACTGTGGTAGTTGTCTGTTTTAGACTATATCTTGGGATTAAGAATTCAACAGCCGCAGCTGAAAAGGTAAAGTGTCTTTCTACCTTTGGGGACATTTAAGGTCATAAACCAGAGAATATCTGTGTCGAAAGCCACATCACCCCAGAGGCAGCGCTCAGCCGAATGTGTGTGGATAATCTTACACTGTCGGGTTTGATGAAAATTAGAAGGGTAGAGACATTTTAAGGGACAAAATAATACGTATGATTTCCTCCTCAAAAAATATTCGCAGCACAGAGACTTAATGTTTGTTTCTCTGATTGCGTGGGAATGTTTTCCCCATGTAATCGGTCTCCTAAGATACAGTATCTGTGTGAGTGTAGATAGAGGCCTGAAACAAAAACATGAATTATTTGTGGGCCAAGGATGACTCCACGACCTTGGCCTAGTGGGGCTTAAAATAAGTTCCCTGGTGTTCTCCAGGGAGATAGAGAGGGACTCTGTAACCAGCACAGTCCACAAGAAAACCCCATGTTATCCATTTTATAGCTCCAATAATTTAGTATTTTACAATTTGCCAATACAGCTTTTTGATCGTCACAAACCTTTATTTAAAGGTGTAATATGCAGGAATTGTCACTACTTTTTGTTAACAGACACCACCACGCACTTCTAGTCGGGCATGATTGGAAAGTACGGAATATTATTTCATTTAGAAAGAACATACCTGAAAACAGGGTTTTGTGTCTGTAAATGTAGTTTTGTAAACTCACAGAAAACAAATTAAGCTTAAAGATACAAATAATGTTCTTTCTGAATAAAATAATCCATAGAAATTGATTATTTTTGCAGTGTATGTATTGTTTTTAATGAAGGAAAATCCTGCATATTTTACCTTTAATAAAACTTTAATTAAATGAACTACTGTATTATCATTAAAAGAAACCATTTGGCATTATGGGGTAGATGGTTTCTTGCCAAGAGTTAGATGTGAGGATCAATACCACTTACATATGGAGCCGGAGCCAGCAGCCATTAATCTTTGCCTGGCCAAGAAACAGCTACAGTACATAACAAAAATAAACATGAAAAGAGCCCCATGATAACATGATACCTTTGTATTATGTATTATAAGTAAACCATATATTCAAAGGATAGACAGAATAATATGAATCTTCTCAGCAAGAAAATGAGCAAGTCAGTTCCCCAAAGTATTCTTTTTTAAATTTCTCCATGAAGGACAAAGTAAGAATAAACAGCACAGGCCTAAACGAAAACTCGGTACGGCTATTTCTGACTTCATCTGTTGAATAAAAGAGGGCCTTGCATCCTCCTGTTTACTTTAAATGGACACTTGAATAGGCGCATTACTTATGTTTAATGAAGTCATGCATGGGAGAGAGATTGGGTGTAATTTGAATGGGAAAGGACAGATAAACCATGAGCAAGATAAACACAGAGGGAGGAAAGAATGTGAATGAGTATCTCTGCCAGGCATTTTGCCCTGTTGAAACTCTTGACTTGATAGGTGACTGCTGCTTTGCACATCACCTCACAAGCTCATCCCAACGGCCATTTAAAGGTGCCTTTGGCTGTAATGGGATGCATATCATTAGTCCAGAGAAAGCAGGATACACTCGCTGTTGTGTTTTATTGCCTTGTGTATGAGACGCTGCTGACTTGATCAATACCATTAAAATAATGATTCCAGCCTCTCTTACTGGGCCGTGTTGCCATACTGCTCTTTCATTCCATTGATTCTTCCTGTTATTACTCACATGCCTGTATGCTAAGTATGAGGACAGAGCTAGCTTAGCTTAAAGGGATGGGCTGGATGTATTGAAGAGGGATTGTATGAGGTACCTGTCCATAGTCATTGTATTACCTACAATATAAAGCAGACAGGAGTACCAGCACAGAAGCTGAACAACTCACTGTTGTGGACTTTGTTCGTGTTATTGAATGACTTTGGTGAATTTGAACTAACTCTTTAAAACACCAAAGTCAAACAAGAACACACAAAAAACAAACTGATTAATCATGGCAGCGGTAGACCTGAAACTTTCGTGTTGTGTGAGTTAAAATTGCTGTTTTTGTCAATGGAGTCTGGTGGCTTTGACATGAGCATAGTTCCCCCTGCATAAAGTTAAATAGTGCAATCTACAGGCAATATTACATTATTCTAAAGTAGCAACTTAAACTGGATGCTGATTGCTTTAGGTAGGCTTTTTAAGAGGCTAAAATACACTTTGCTGCTGCCCCCGTCCACAGTGAAACATTGTGCAGCTTATGTGCTGGTACTCCGGCCTGCTTCTCCAAACTGGAGGTTGGCTGATTTACACCATTTACTGTAGGTAATAAATTCACTCTGCATGAGTACCTTTTTCAACCCCACTTCAAAGAGTCTGAACTATTCCTTTAAGATAAGATGTGATAAGATGCTTTATTGTCATTGCATCATCGAATGAAATCACATCTGGGAATATGCATTTACCAGCAGTCTGACAGGAAACAAAATAAAACACAGAAACAAGATAACAACATGAAACAAGATAATAAAAGAACATTAATAATTAAAAGGATTTTCACAACAAGTTGGATGAACATTTATAAGAGCTGGGGGGTGATAGAAGCTACAGCTCGGAGAAAAATGCTTCTTTGTGTTTATTAGCAGTTTGATGGCTCCGGATTGCTTACTTATCAACATATTATATACTTTTATTTTATCTGTACAATAAACTAAGTGTATAAACCTCAGGTTGTGGTTACAGAGCTAGGCTAGGCTAGCTGTTTTCTCTTGCTTCCAGCCATTATTCTAGACTAAGATTAAGCACCTGCTAAAATAACCAAGCTCTCACTTCCCATTCAGCAAACGGGCATAGTAGTGATGTCCGCCCTCTGTGTTGGCAAGGAAGCAAATAAGCATATCTCCCGAAATGTCAAGCTATTTCTTCAATCAATACATTATTACTATACTATTTCAGCGTTGAAATTGTCCTAATTTGCAGTTACATTTGTGACCTAATAGTCCTTCTGTTCCATTACAGAAATGTGAAACAGTTCAAGCTTCGGGACATGAGACATGAGGATGTGATGCAAATAGCAGAAGTCTATTTTAAGAACAGAAAAACACTTTTTTTTTTTTCTCTGGAAGACCACAACGCAGTTTATTGCAACACAAAAGGGGACTTTTGTTCCTTTTGATTGAGGAAGAATGACAAAAATCTTCACACAATTTTGTCTCGTGTGTCTCATAAGTTGTACCTAAGAGGCTGTCATCATGTTAGTGCCCAGCACAGAAATGCTGTAGATTAAATGGTGAGTGAACGTGTTGTTCGCTGTGCAGTCACTCCGGTATGCCCTCTATGTATGGGATCTATCTGTATCCCATTAGCTGTTGGTTATTTCCTGCTGCCTGTCCGCCAGAGCAAAAGCCACGTTATAGAGCAGCTACTTCATCTATGATTCAGATGACAACAATCAATTATTTATTCTGCCTCAGTAAAGTCTGGCTCTACTTGTGTAGGAACTTCATTCGGACAGATGACGTGATCAAACATTAAAAACCATGTTTAAAGATGTTGGCAGTTATTCTGTTTAGCAGTGAGTGTATTCTAGCTGTTATTTTTGATGTACTGAGGTTAAGAAAAAACCTGTTAATGTTATGGATTACTAGAATTTCTCTGCATGCTTGCACCTTAGATGGGGTGCTGCACTTTGCAACAGGGGTGAAAGATAAAAATGCAGATTTAGCTCCATTAAAGAAGGATTCATTACTCAGCCTTTGTGGATAGTGAGGGTTAGAGATTACAGTAGGCCAAGTTTCATCAAGGGGTTTACGATCTCTGCTGAGCTTCTTTCCTGCAGTTGAGCTTCTGCACAGCTGTTATCTTCTACTATCGTCACTTTTTATCATCATGCTTATTTAAAGCCTGAAGGATAGAAACGTGGCCTTAAAAAGCCACAATTATTATAAGCGCACGAGAGGCATAACATTTTCCTACAACACTGTTTCGCTTGTTTCCATCACCCACTGATCCATTGTTCTTTAAGCTCCTGGAGTGGGCTTAAGTGGAAGCTTGTGCAGAGCGGAAACCGTCTGACTGCACTTGAAGATGAAATGCCAGTTCCAGTGATGGACCTGATGGTATCGCCGCTAGTGGCACTGATTCCACAACCCACACCAGATGAAGGGTTTCAGTTTGGTTGAAGCACGTCTTTCTGTTATCATTACCAACCTGCCACTCAATTCTATTTGCCAGTTAGAAAAAAAGATATCAGAGCAGAGGTTGTTAATCTTTTTCAGCCATGAACAACTTACAGGATAGAGAATATAGCAGGGGCCCACTCATGTACGTCCTCTGTAATCATTTGTAGCCTATTTTTGACACTTCCAAATTTATCTGCTTTTCTAATGCCATGCAGCAACTTCCCATAAAAACCCATAACTGCAAGAGCATTCTTGAGAAAAGCAAAGCTTATTTGAAAATGGCTGCAGCTGCTACGGTCCAAGGCAGGCGCTTTGGTAAAGGACATTAAGTCTTTCTGGTGGAAGTCTAAGCTAACTAGCCAGTAGCTAGCTCAGATTTGTACGTCTCCAGGTATGTTGTGGATGTATAAAGAAACACAGCATTGGAGGTGGCCCCATTCATTCCTATGAAAGTTGGCAGGTGATTTCCGCTAGAAGTTCAGCACAATAAACTTTTTGCAGCAGAGCAAAACCTGCGTGTGTTTATGTGGGCGGCGGTACATAACCACTGAACCAAACCAGTCTGACAAAAAACATGCTCCCATTTGTGTGTCTGTTATAGATTTGAAAAAATAATATTCATTGAAATATGAAGGCTATTGTAAAATTAAAAATAAATTTATATTATGATAATTTAAATGAATGTGTCATTTCAGGGACCCCCTGGCAGAGTGCCAGACCCTTGGGGGTCCTCAGACCACACTTTGAAAATCACTTCATCAGTGGAATGGGGCGTAACGAGGGAAAAGCAGGAAAAACACAACTGTAAAGTGACTGAGTCACATTGTAAACCCTGAAGGATAAAATGAATTGGGATGTGGCTTCATTGAGGTAACAAGACGTGGGATGTCCACTGAATGCGTTACGATCTGTGGACATGTAAAACAAACAGGGCCTTTCCCTACAGGAACACGGCCCTTTACAGTTAGACAAACAAATAACAGTGAGCTTCCCAGACATGGTTAGAGAATGGAAAATTTCAGCTCCTTGCATTGTTTTCTGTGGCTGTTGACCATTCCCTCTTGTAAGTGTGTTGTAAACGAATGATCCGGGTGCCAAAGGCCATGATGTGCTGCCAACTCACCAGTAGTCCCACGCCAGCTCTGGGAAACAAAAAAAAAAGGCTATGATCCTTGGACACTTCAATAGGCCTGTGTACATGTGTGCGTCTGCATATCTTGGTGTTTGCTTGTGTATGTATTTTATTCTCCTGGCTCCTGCTAATCTCCTGACCCCAGATGGAGAACAGTGGGTGAGCAGATTGTATTTCCTGCTTGATTCAATATTAATAGATCGGTATGCTACTCTGCCACACTCTTTGCAGAGCAAAAATGGAAGACTGCGTCTCCCACCCACCCTCTCCTACCTTGGCTCTCTGCCCAACAACTGCTTATGTAGGATACAAGGCCTTGTGAATGTCAGGGCACAAATAAGACGTAAGATCTGAGAGGAAAACTGAATTAGCAGAGTAACCGGAGCAGGTGTGAAGGACAGGACTATGGATCTGCTGCCATGCAACAATCGGATGTGAGCTGCCACATGATAGGTCCCAACTGGGATTGAGGATGACATACAAGGTCTGCAGGACCCGTTTTTATAAAGCATCCTATCAGAGCACAGTATGAGTTATTCACATATTTAAATCTGTACTTCTGTTATTATAAACTTGATAAACATAGTGTCTGCTTTTTTAGTGTCTGCTCTCCTTGTTAGTCACAGTGCAGCCCCCCGAACATGGCATGAAATGCAAGTATTATATTTTAATCATTCACGGCCATTTTCAATGGCTTACATTTCACACACTACTCGGCTACTATGTCAAACCGCGGCCCCCTAACAAGTAAATGTCAGGTCGGAATGACAACTTGTAGAAAGCTATTGGTTGCATGGCAACTAGTGGTGCCTCGTGAGTGTCACAGGAATGGTGCTGTGAGTGTTGTTGGCTAAACTTGAGACACATGAGGTCCACATAAAAAAAAAAGCTCTATGATTTTCAGTGCTTACACTTTACAATGAGATTAACAGCAAGTAATGGGGACTGCTTTCACCAACTTAACCTACGTACCTGAGTTAGACTGCACACAGGAATATGTGGTGACAACTCATATTTCATGTGCGGTGTATAATTGCAGACCACCACCACATAATCTCCTAATTCTCCTTTAAAATAATAAAAGTGATGGTAGATTGTGGTTTAACTCGGCCCGGCACTGAGACATAAATCTTTATAAAAGGAAGGTTCTAATTATAAGGGATAATTAAAGCTACCAAGGGGACGACCAAGGTATGAACATTTGATCTCAAAAGAATAACTGTCTACCTGCACTGTTGTGTTTGAAATCATGTTTGAAATATTAATCATCTGACGTTTCAAGTGCAAGATATGTAGAGAGCTAATTTTGTGTTTTCAAAACCCTGACAGCGGTTGTGAATGATTGCTGTTACTTCGTACCAATGAAAGTGTTAATTAGCCTGGCTGGTAATAGCTTTGCTGGTGTGAATGATGAGCCCTCAGTAATAAGGCGCCTCTAGGTGCATGGTGTTTTTCCAGCATGATCTTGGACTGCTCATTAATAACTTATTATTTTTCATTCTAACTTTCCAACCTACAAAATATCAATTCACTCTTGTATTATACTATTCTCTTCTTTATGACTAGTGCTGTTGTGCGACTAGAGTTTTAATTGTCACACTGCCTCGTTCTTTTGTCAAAAACATTTCATTGTATTATTGTCTCAGTGTTAACCTACTCAAGCATGATAAACCTGAAAGTTGAACTTGCGCTCAAATAACAGGTTGTGACAAAAAGCTTCCAGTTTACGGGTAAGAGCATTGTCAACGTGGAAGGTATCCGAATGAATCATGGAACTAAGGAGCTCACACTTAATGATTATTTGTAGTTCTCTAAGGGATAATTAAGCACTCCAAACTAGTGCAGAGCCACCGAAGACAGTCCCTTTCTATATATAGACTACTGACTGTGAATGCTACTGAAGGACTGTAGCAACTGTACAGTTGGCACTGATGTTTACTTTTATCAATGATTACTTTGGGTTTTATTTTTAAAATGTCAGAAAATAGTGAAACATGTTAATCTCAATTAATCAAAGGGCAAAGTGCTGTCTTTAAATGTCTTGTTTTATCAGTCCAGTTCAGTTAGATATTACATAAAACAGAGAAGAGTTGGAAATCTTCACATTTAAGAGGCTGAAAACAGCATTTTCTGCTATTTTTGCATGAAAATTACTCAGATGATTAATCATTATCAAAGTAGTTTTTGTCTTTCAATCAACTAAAGGTTGCAGTTCTGTCTTTGGATTTTAGCAGATTTAACCATCATAGTAAGGCTTTAACCTGTACAGTCAATTAAAGAAATAGTGCTGAACGAGCACATACCATACAGTGTGGGCAGGCAGTTCAACAAGCTCTATACATTATTGCATCTCTATTATTGCTGCTGAGCCAGACTGTTGCAGTTTGGTGGGGGGTTGACATGTCTGCTATTGCCTAAATGCAAAAGCATACCCCGCTACAATGCGATGTATAACAGCTGACATGCAGAGAGGGAGTACCACGTGAAAAACCAGATGAAAAGGTGCATTCATTTTAGCTCGGTTAAATCAGGAGGGGGCATCATAATTCACGGAGATACCTCATGTGACTGACAAACTGTGTTGCTGTTGTAGACCAGTAAGCTGCGGCTGCTGCTGCCGCCGCTGATGATGATAATGTTGATGGAGGGGGGGTGCTGCTTTTTCCTTCTGCCAGTCTTGATGTGAACTAGAGCTGGTGAGACAGAAGGGGAAACACGCAGTCACTGGTCGTCTTGTGCTTCCAGAGCCAGGGCACTTTCACGGATTTCATCACGATGGCTTGGAGAGGAGGGAGAACACGGTCGTTTTATCGACCTATCCATTATTTAAACTAAGGCTGATATTGTTTCTGACCCGACGACTCTGAAGAAAAGAAAAGGTAATGCTTCTTATTATGGCAATCAATTGGAAATGACAATGGGACGTCGCTACGCCGTGTTTTAGTCGACAATGATGGTGGTGGTTAATTTTGGCGAACCGGTGGTCCATGATTCTCCTAACCTCCGCTGGATTACCTCAGCATTGTTCTCTTGTCACACTTTGGCACACTCGTTGCTGTTACGTACTGTAATTTATCCTACATGTGTGGACTGTTTCGGGCACATACTGTGCTTTCTGTTTAAACCGTAGCTCATGTCTGGCCACAAAATTTCCCAACCAGAGGTGTTGTTGTTACGCTGCGGGCCTGCCGACTGGATCAAGGCAAATTTCCCACTATGCCAACGTAGCGTTGTTAGCATAGCGACTGGCTAAGCTAACGTTAACGGTTAGCAGCTTGATATTAGCCGCCGTCTTTTCTACAGTCTAAACGCTACTTAACTGGTTGTAAATGTATGGTAGCCGTTTGCTTGTTGTGTTCGCATTTCTTTTTACAAGTTTAGCGTAAACTGAGCCTTTAAAGTACGATAAACCCTGAGGTAACCTTTTAAGTGGACGTTGTATCAGGAGAGACTGTAAGTTAACAGTTAGCGTTGAATTATGGGACCTCAAAGTTCCGTTATGTTTGTCTTGCTAGCTGCTGAACTAGTCACAAGTGAAAATGGAGACCTAACCTTCGACATGGCCTGAAACACAACGCTTTTGTAACTGTGTAAGACATGCGTGTGATGCGAGGGCACACTGCAGCTGCTGAAAGCCGCTACACAGTATTGTGGTGAGTTAAAACGTTATAGAGTGGGGCTATTACCAACTTTGGTGTGTAAGAGTTTGTTGCTGCTTAATTTCCTTGTTTGCTCGTTTCCTGTCACGAAAAATCTGTTTGAAATTTCCATTTAGTTGTGTAACAAACGTTGTGTTGTAAGTAGTTTATCTAGAAATGCAATACCTGTAGTTGGAAATTAACCCCATGTTTCTACTGCACTTCCAAATGTTCCCCTGCATGTTTAGCATGCAATCTTTTGGACAGATGTATTGAAGCTGAAGTTATTATCCCAAGCCTTGTCAATAAGACTGAGCGATCTGACTAAGTTTAAGAGTATTTATTTGAATACAATGATTGGTACGCACGATAAGCCGTACAGTATCAGATGTTCGCACTGTATGTGAGTGATCTGTAGAGTACAGTATTACCAGGTTGCATTTTTACCCCAGTGGATAGCATCTGTTGCCCCATGTGGATTATGAACTGCTCTTATGAAATGCATGGTTTTGCAGAGGTATTACAGTCTTATCTGAGCTCAACTCTGCTCAGACACCTCTCTGTGCTTAAAGCTTTATAGTTCCTTATTTGCCCTGGCTTCTAGCAGTTCTCTGGTTGCCCTAAAGATGCCTCAGATGGAATTGGCATTATATTATTTTAAATAAGTCAGATCTGAGATATTCCGCACAGCATGTTGCCTTTCAAGAGGGCCTGTTGTGACTGAAAGCTGTGGATAATGCCGAGATTAAAACATGAAAGCAGTTGCATGGTGCAGGGTTACATTTTGAGAAGACTCAAGATAATAAGCACAGTTTGTTCAAAACAAAAGACAAACCACAGTAACACACAGATGACTAATAGGTTGCCTTGTCTGTTGTCAGGTGGCATGCAGACATGATTCACTCTGTAATGTGGCAGACTGGGTGGTCCATATCCAGATAGTGTGCCTAATATAGGTTAACTGGGTAGTGAAACTAATTGAATAGAGCAATATTTTTTTTAATCACAATTAACTGAATGAACCACTAACAGAGACAGGGGAACATTAGCCCCCTTTATCTTATAACGGTCATGCTTTCTGCTCAAGTGAGGGTGTGGTTTCCTGTAAACTACCAAGAACATTGCTTTTTTTTCATAGATGGGCGTTTTTCACGGATGCTTGGACAACTGATAAGTAGCCATGTGCTGCCATTACCGCCATTCACTGTCATGACTGTTTCACCAAAACAAAATGACCACATAAACTGCCTCTCCTCTCTGCTTCTCCTAAAACATTGACATTGCAGGAGATGGGGCCATGCCCCTATTGCATCACGTCAGACACATAATGAGCCTGAAGATTTAACTTTATGGCCATTCCTGTACAGTTCTCCAACCATTTATTTTGTATGTATGTAGCTCCATACTTCAGACATTATACCTGTAGCGAATAAAAACACACTTAAACTGCTTTAAAATTAAAATGAGATGTTTGAAAATTTAAACTAAATAGGGATGCACCAATGCATTGGCCGACATTCGCCTTGTTAACTATATAACTCGTGGTTGGCAGTGGATATTCCTTTATTGATCCCCATGGGAGAAATTCAGGTGTTGCAGCTGCATAAGTACAGAGTCAACAGGTCAAGAGAATAAAAATAGCAAATACAATGGAATAAAGAAAAAAATAGAAAAAAATAGTTTAATTAATTAATTAATACTATGGATAAAAACACATCCACTAGTGTTATGCCAAAACTAGTAGTGCCAAAGCAAATGAAAGCGGCAGTTAATTGTGTATAGATACAGATGTGCAATGAGTGCCATGTTTAACTGAAGTGCAGGAGAAAATGTGTGTATGCGTGTCTGTGGGGGGGTGGATCAGTTATTTTTTTTCTTTGTTTCCTTTGCCCCAAAGATGCAATAAATAACAAAAAACAAACAAAATAAACAGCATCAATAACAAGCCCTGGCATTGTACAAGTTGTTGTTTCAAAATATGTATCGGCCTTGAATTTTCCAATTAGTGCCTCCTTAAAGCTAAACCTTTCTAAAATACTGAAAGTAAATCAAAACTAACAAACACACTCTGAAAACAAAGTAAAAAAATCAACAAATAAATTAAAAAAACAAAAACCAGAAACAAATCAAAATATCTAAAACAAAAATGAATAGTCGTCAAGGAGAAAAGAGGATGTTGTAGCCCCAATATAACTAAGGGAATTTGTGAGATTTCAGATGCAATCTTGTTGAAGTCAGACCAAAAACGGTCTTTTAAAAAATACCTTTTATCCTACCTTTTAATCTACACTATACTTTCTATTTCTTTGTTACATACCTCTCTTTAGAATCACCCTTCTATCTCCAACATGTCTTCAATTTTGACTCCACCTTTTTCCTCTTTCTACAATCCCTCTCCGTGTGCGAGTCTTTGCTCTCACTGTACGCTTGCTGGTTTTGTCAATTTAGTTTCTTTGCTGCTGACAGATGAGTTCTCTTTTCTGGATGTATAAATGCAATGTCCCTGTACCCTCTTGTGGTTTTAGGTGATGACCTGGATGGTGCCATGTGAATGACTGAAGACCATGAAGCCCACACACAAGCTGCTGTTCATCCTGTGCCCCATGCTGGTCCTGGGCTTTATTTACTACTCCTCTGGGAAGCTACATCTACACGTATGGGGCCAGAAGCCTCGTAAGTTGACATCTCCATTTAAATATTTCTAACATTGATTCATCACCTGAACATCCATCTGTCATTTTGAAACCTACATGTTATTGAGCAAATGTGTTTGACACCTGTCTCTGTTTTGCCTCTCTGTGCTGACTGCCAGTTATCTGTGCGTCTATTTCACTCAGTTTCTCTGGTTTTATTCTACAGTCTTCCTGCTGCAGCGTTAGTATGTTAAGTTCTGTGTTGGTTTCTCAAAACCCGTGTGTCTCTAATAATAAATTAGTTTTTCATTCACTTCACCAGTGCACCGGATGTGGTGGGGAGAGCTTAATCAGATTTTCCTTGTGCAGCCAGTGTTAGTTGCTCCATGTCTGCTACTGAAAAAGCAGCCCTTGCGGGTTGTCTCACAGATGGAAATCTACTGACAGCCCCTCTACCTTGGCTTCAGTAAGAAAACCTACATGTAGAGCAAAGAGATGAAAGCCCTTTTTCTGAGTCTGTCTTAGACAGCGTACTAATTTCCACTCTTTTGTAGATAGGAAGAAATGGCATTTTGAGATTTCCATGCTAAGATGATGAAAACAACTCACAAAATTTAAATCACAGTTTTGCAATAACATTTGTACCATACTGAGAAGGCACGTCTTCCACTTTTGCTTAAAAAAACCCTTGTATGTTTGGCTATTCATGGTCAGTGTGATCTGCTTCTAATGTTGGATGTTCAGTCAGAACAGTAACACCGATGAACTGGGATGTTTGTTTTCGGTTGCTATCTGATTCACTAAGAAATACTTCTTCAGGCAAAATATGTGATCAAACTGCAAACTGATGATGGAGGAGGGGGGTGTATGTCTCACTGTGAGGGTGCCCTGACTCCAGCAGAGGGGGCTAGAAGATTTCTCACAAAATTATAACTTTTTTGCCCGGGCCTCCTACAGAGAATATTTTCTAGATAAACATTACCAGAGAGCAGCATTTTGCGCTGGAAACACGAATGCCAGCATTTTTAACCATATTGAGAGAATAGCTGTTGGGACAGCATGCTGTCTTAACTGTCTTACGTTTTTTGTTCCCCCTCCCTTGTGTTTCGTCAGTGATTTCTTCACATTGACTGTAATGTGAAATTTTTCTGTGGAACTGGGTTGGGATTTCATCTGTAATCATGATGCTAATCAGTTTGGATTAGCCTGACAGAGGAATGTGTACACTGCTTTCCCAACTGCCACCTGTGTGAGGCAAAAAATAAAGTCATGTGCAACACTGATATTAGGTAAAAAGATTATGATGCTGGTTGGCTATATTAGAAATCAGGCTGCCGTGTTGAAACCAGTACTATGTTCTGGTTGAGGCCCATCAATTTACAACTATATGCTTAGTGCAAATTAGCGGCAGTGACTCTGCCTTTACTATTTTCATTGTGAGTATTTGCCTCCATTCAGACATTCATATCACTCCTTCAGTGTTCTGAAACACCGACACATTGACGTTTGAAAAATGGCAGTTGCTCTGACAAATTCCATAAACACGACCTCCTAATTTATATCTGTAAATTATGAAATCAATGAGAACTTATATTGATGCTTAGGTCGCTGATGGTCTCCATACTTAAAATACAGGTGTATTGCTACTTTGATACCTAATCCATACCATCCATACACATATGTGTAAAAAATGTAATATCTGCATCTGTTAGTACTGAAAGTACCAGAGTTTCTTGGTAGTACTTTCTGTACCGGAGCTGTGTGCAGAATAATTCTAATTTGCATTCCAAGGAAAAAACTATATATTTTTGCCATGGTGTCAAAAGGGGTATCAAGTATTGTTTTTTTAAACTGGTATTGTATCAGATTTGAATATTTTGTGACCTTACTGTAAAATAACCTCTTTGTTCTCCATCCTTGGTGCCATTGCTTTCTTTTTAACTTCAATCACAGCATTGATCCCACTGTGACGAGAAGTGGGACTTAAGATCTCCTTTGTCTTATGTGCCAGGGGTGCAAACATGGATTTCCTATCTGCAAAAGTATCCTGTTTCTATAGGTTCTTTACTATAACAGAATGTGTGAAAGTCGGAAGACAATACCTTATCCGATAGAAGAAGTGAGCAGTGTTACTGAAAGAACTATTGAGCCATCCCTGAATATGCTGATAAGTCATTGCAGATAAGTCTTTCAGTAAGAAACTTTACCAATTTTGCAAACTGCAAACACTGTGCGTGGGTGTCCTGAATCAGCCTTAAAATCTGGTTCTCCTTGCACAACATCATGACCTTTTACCTGACCTCTGCCTGTTCTAGCAGGCTCACAGTCAGTCTGTCCTGTTCAATGTGCATGTATTTCTGTCAGCGATGGCATTCAAACAGTCTCTATACTCCTATCTTAGAACAGGCTATGTGATGCACTGTGTTGCAGTATTTCCACATTGTGGTGGCTGTGGCAAACTGCCTGACATAATTAAGTCTAAATATCACTGTAAGTTTCTATATACTGTGATGATGTAATTTCCATATATGACTCTTCTTTTTTCCACATAGCTGGGTTGCAAAACGAAATTTTTTTTTATTTTCAGTCTTGCTAGAAAATAATTCCTCTTTTCCCGTGTGTTGCATCACTGGCAGTATGTCTGATCAACAGATGACCTTGGCTGTGGTCCATATCAAAGGAATTTACCAAGCTGTGACCAAGCTCTCTGTGTAACAAGGCTCATGTTTTTTTTGGTTGCAACACCTTCCATTTTGTTTAAATTCACCGTCAACATTGATAACTCCGAGGCAGTGAAGTGTTACGCTTTCAACCTTGTACTATCACCTGCATGGGATTGAAATGATATGCAGTCAGTTTATTTTCAAGACTGCGTGACACCCTTTGATGTGGAGAGGACGAGGAGAATGGAGCTTATTTTTTCCTGACTTGCGGTTCAATAGAGAAGGGCTTTGATTGCAGTGGGAAATATTGGCTTTCTGCCTTACTGTGGCGCCAGATGTTTGGCTTCAACAGGGTCAGAGGAGAAAGAGGAGCATGTGGATGGTCTCCCCTGCCCTCTGCCCCAGTCAGCTTAGCTATGCTGTCTTACTGAGAGGATCAAATGTGGATGATCTCTTTCTCATTCTTGAATTCTAGTGGCAGATATTCAGTTACAGCTCTAAGGACAAATGGAACCTCGAGAGGCTTATGCCCTGCTCATCATATACATCATTAAGAGAATCTCTGTAGGTATTCTGTTTTTTGCCAGTTCATCGTGGCACTAATGTATGCTTATTCACAGGGCTGTTAGTTTTTGTCTTCTTTAAGCAGAAAACACAAGTTTGAGATGCACTGCCATGTGATATATCTGGGTACGTACTAGAACTGCAAGCTGGTATCCTGTAGAAAGTCTGTGTGTGTGGTGCTTGCCACAGTGGTCCGTGACAGGAGCGGGGTTTAACCAGCTGCTGACGTGTTATGATTTTATCCAAACTTGTTTAATGATCGGATCAGCATTGAATTCTGTTCCTGTTTCCTGGATTTTTTTATCTGTTTTTCAATCAATGACCAGACGAAGCATTTCCTGTGGCGGTGTGTTATACGGTGTCTTTTGGTTCTGCTTTGCCAGCTGCCTTGGAGTGTCAATTTCAGAGCAGGTTCATGTAACCATTGTCATTCCTCTGTTAACTGGAGGGGGTGTTTGACTCTTGTAAGCCTGGAGTGATGTGCAGTCTATGTCCACTTTACCTGTGTTCTTCCAACAATAGCCCCCCCTCCCCCCACATAATGTAGTTAGCTTCTCGTTGTACGTATTTGTACTCCAGGAGTACTCTCAGTTAACATGGTTGAGGATTGCTGTGGCTGACACACAAGGGCCTGTTAGCTGCCACTTGTATTTCTGGCTTTTGTTTCTGTCTCATTGAATTCAAACCAATTTTAAAGCCTGTGCAGCTACAAATACATTCACACAGCTGGCTGTATTGTTGTGTAAATAAAATAAAATAGGGTTTTAGGTGTGCATTTGCTATGCAGCTGTGCACATAATGCAATAATGTGAGCCTACACAGACATGATTGAGTGCTTATGTTGTTAATGAAGCCAACTTTCTATTGCCTCCAGCTTGTTTGAGTGTCAATACAGGCAATTACAAAACAACTGTTGTGAATGATCTGTATTCATGTTGTGAGACAACTTTGGGATTATTAAACAGTGATTTGATCGACTTTCCCCAGTGCAGCAGGGGCGATGTTATTGTTGACCTTAACACCCATTGCATTCCAATTACTCAATTAAGTGTTTAGGTGTTTGACAAAAGAAACGGCATGATATACTTGTAGGAACAACTCAGTTGTGTGTTTGGCTTTATTAATACACTATTGATGATGGAAAGTAGAAGGCTACAGAAGAAAGTAGAAATGTCCTGATCAAGTTGTCTTGATCCTGATCCCAGTCATTAATAATTGGATCTTTGGATAAAAATAAAATGAACTGTGCTTTTGCGCTAGATAACCAAGGTAACCTGCTTAACCAGAGTTGAAAGCCAGAGAGAATAAATAGGCCTTCAGCAGCGCTTTAAACTGATTAACGGTCTGGGCAGCTCTTACTTAAAAAGGTATGCTGTTCTCCAGCTTAAGGGCTGCCACTGAAAAGGCTCCATCACCTCTGTTTTTGAGCCTGGATCATGTGACGTCCAAGGGCAACTAGTTAGTTGACCTCAGTGCTCTGGCTGGTTGTGAGGCTGTAAGAGCTTGGACAGATAATGCGGCTCCCTGCCATTGAGGCTTTTGAAAACAAGCAATAAATTGTTGAACTGGATCCTGAAATAGATGGGAAGCCAGTGTATGGAGGCCAGTACAGGTGTGATGTGATCACACCGTTTCTTTCCTGTTAAATGTTGGGATGCTGCATTTTGGACTACCTGCAGGCAATGAAGTGACCACTAATCAAGGCAAACATATAATGAATTTCAATAATCAACGCGGGAGGTAATAAATGCATGGATTACTCTTTGAAAATCATGAAAAAAGCTTGAGCTGATCTGTTTTCAAATTTAAAGGCTGTTTAACTGTCTTACTAGAAAATGTTTTGACCTAAACCTATATCAGTGGTTTTATAGCCTAAATTCAAGAACCTACAGCCTTTCTTTTTTTTTTTAACAAAGGCAAACACACAATGACGTGTTCATTAGTTTTAGACTGCTCCACGAGTTCCAATGTGGGTCATTTGGCCCAAAGGCTCATATGGGTGGTTTCAGTAGTTGACTGTGATGTGGATCAGCTAAGCCACAGCGCCTCCATCAAACTCTTTTTGTGCTTAAAGCTAAATGACCCGCAACGGCTTGACAACCTAAACCACGTGTTTAAAATAGCAACTACTACATTTAGGTATGAGGACATGATGATCTCCTGCGACCAGTGGCAGGCACTGGTTTTGGCAATACTGCTGTGAGTCATACTGCATTAATAGTGCATGGTTGTCACACAATTCCATGGCACACCTGGACTTGTCTCACAGCACACTGGTGCCATTTGGGAACTACTGCACTATTTTATTACAACGTTTGTATTTTGGGAATATTTTGGTGGTATATGGACAAAATACTGTGGTGTATAGACCTAATACGTTTGTGTCTTCAAGGTCAATAATAATCCTTTAAATAAAGTGCAGTTTGATAAGGAAATATGATCCCACACAGAGTGTTTTGTGTTTTGAGTCTGTTCCCCCGACGTAACACCTCAGTTCAAAATAGATTTGCCAACACTTGTGTGAGACTTGTCATATTCATTTCTGTCAGCAGTTGGGGTTTACAGTGCAGTTGCAGCACACTTCCTTTTGAATTCAGAGCTTCCTAGTTGCTTATAATAGTTTGCTTTGTTGCTAGTAACAGGAACACCACCCCAGCAGGGTGTTAAATCCCACTTGAAATTAACACCTGCAGGGTGAGAAATAATTGTGTTCCACCAGCCAAGCTGCCAACATTTGTGCCAGCAAGCCACGGCTTTCAACCCCGCTGAGTTCACCCCAACCCACTTTTCTAAAGTAAAACACGGAAACAGTTCAGGAAAATATTGTTGTTATGACACAAATGTTTTCAGTTTTGTCTTTTAAAAACACGTTTAGGAATGTTTTAACACTTTGTTCATAAATCTATAAAGAAACTCGATCTTTGGGATTCCCATTCCCTATGTCATTGTCAATGCTTGATTAGCAGTAAGATCAGCCGTTACTCAAGAGGCGTGCTCTAAATATTCCTGACCCCGGCTTGGTTTTCAACATCAGGGATTGCCTTCTCTTGTGGTCATCAAGTGATACGCCTATACAGTTTCAACTGGAACAGAGTTTGACACTTACTAATTGGGGGAATTTGATCTGCCAGAAGCCCTCCCATGGAGAGGCTGTGTTGTTTTTGCAGCAAAAGAACACAGTTCTGCACAGAAATTTACAATTGAAGCATTTGATGAAGTCTTTTTGTCGAAAGGAACTTTTTGCTCTCGCTCCGTCTTGAAGAGGGCTTTGTAGTTTTTTTGTGCTTAATCGTTGATTTGGCTGCATGGCAGCTGTCCACTGATTCTTTCAATTTAAGATAGAGAAGTTTGGTTTTTTTATATCCTCCAAAACCATTTCAGGGTTTTTTCTTGATGCTCTTCTAAATTTAAAGGTCCTCTGTTTTTATCTATTTGGTTAAACATGTTTAATTGTGAACGAAAGGGGCTGTAAAATGGAAATGTGCAGCATTTTCCAAAATCTTGACACAGCTTTAAGCACGTTCAGAGTAAGTCACAGTCCATCACTGTGGTTTTGTCAGTGCTGTTAGTGCATTTCTTACAATGTAGAATTAATATTGTTCTTGAATCTGTAATACAACATTAAGGTTTATACTGTCTCTAAGATGCTCTCTGAATGGTGCTTCTGTGGATCTGAGGATCAGTAAAAAACCTTTGATGTTTTGTTTCTTTCTGTGTCTGTGTGCCTTTGTGTGCATCTGTTTTTGTGCGTAGCCACGGTCTGTGTTTTGCTGACGCTGATGTTGATTGTTTTTATATATATATATATTGTGAGTCCTTTGGTCTTGGTTAATAGTTGCTTCCACAGCTCTACAGTGATCATTTTTTCAGTATCTTAACCCCTTTTGTTTTCAGAGAATGATGCAGAAGAGCCAACTGTAGTCCTGACTAAAGGGGCTGAAGTGAAAAGAATTACAGGTAGAGGCACTGAGACTCTGCCCATTTATGCTGGGTGACTGTCAAGCGGGTGATTTTACACTGGGCTGTTGAGGTTTTTTTTTTTAATGAAATATATAACTCTGCTAACTCAACAATTTAAGCTTTCCAATGTTACCACTTTCATCTACTGATCATCATTGTTTTTTGATTTCTTACCAAAAGTGTTTGTGCTCATCCATTCATTCAGTTCGTATGGGCAACTTTCAATGTACCACTTGCCATGATAATCTCAAAAGCACAATAGGGGCTTTCTGCAGTTAATTTTCCACCTCATTGGGTTTTCCGCTTTGAATAAAGTAGCTTTAGTAGCTTTAATTCCAGTAGGCTGAATTATAATTCTAATTTCTCCTCCTCCTCCTCTTCCTTCTCCTCTTCTTCCTCTGTAATGTCTGGCATTTGCAGTTGGCTTAATTTTCAAGTCCAATGCTGCCATAACAGGCTGACCCCAAAAGGTGCTAACTGAGCATTTTGTGTTTCAGAGCTGGAAGCGGACATCACCGTGGGACGAATAGTAGGCTCAGGTACAGCTGCAGCCCGACTAATCGAACCCCTTTCCCATCCTTGTTGTCTCTCCACCATTTAAAAAAGAAAAAAAAAAAACCTTTTTAAAAACCTGCAATACTTCAGCAGCCACATTTGGGTTGAGAAGCTTACAATTTATAGTCCAGATGTGTAACAGGGAAAACAATAAGTAAATACAAGTTTATACTGAATTTGGTACCAATGACAACTAATGGGGAATGAAACATCTGCTCAGTCATCGTCCGCCACATGAAGCTGCAGTGTGATGCAACACTGCCCTCTGTTGTCTTGGCTCAGTAACAAATGTTTGGCAAGTGAAGGAGTCTGCAGGAGTTTTTGGTTCATTATACTGTGCGGTTCCACTGACCAACATTTGTCTTACTGGTAGGACCCTACCGCTTTAATTTCTCCCAAGCTGTTGCCTCGACATGGCCCTTTGGCTGCTTTATGCTTCTCAACAGAAACATAATGCACACACACTCACTCACCCGCTCATCTTGGCTGCCACGGCAAAATCCCCATCTTCCAGGGCAGTGCTTGGATCCTTACCTAATCAGCCGTCACGCATTCCCATTGTCCTTTTCTTTATCTTTTTCCTCCAGCTGCTCTGTGAAGACAAGATCCGCAACCACAGGAGTAATGCCACGCTCTTCCTACTTTCAACTAATGCTCATCTTAAACGTAGTCCTCTGTTATGCTACTTTTGCAGACAGAAATTGATATAATATCTTAACTGTTTTATAGACGCATAATTGGGGATGCACGATATAAATAAGGCAGATAATGGGACATTTGCATTTTTATGTATTATTGTGATAATGTAAATCATAGCTGATAAAGCATACCACATCCGCCATCCCATTTCCATTGTTTATTATGCCATAACATTAAGCATAACAGTTTATAGCCATGATTACAAAAAAGTTGGAAGGCTGTAAAAAAACATAATTGAAACAGAATTCTGTGATTTGCAGTCATAGGTTCTAAGAAGCCTTTATTTTTGTATTAGCATGTTTGATTTGACAGTTTACATCAACATATTTAATTCTTAGGTAAAATGCTTTATAAAGTAGCCAGGTTTTCTGATGTATTTTGCCAGAAAAACAACCGTATAACTGTTTCTTATGTGTTAGCAGTAGTGATGTCAGTTGTCAATACTTGTTCACTACATCTTAGCCTTTTTACCCTCAGGGCTGCATAAACTACAGGTTATGAATTTCCTTTTTAAAGACAAAAATGTCAGCTAGAATAAAAAGGTTGAAAACAATCCGTATCGTGCATCCCTACTCGTTATAAAATATAAGACATAGATGATCACATGAAATCATCGAGAATAAAGTTCTCATTTCTCCATAAATATTTACCTCTGTGCTTCTCTGTCTTCTACCTCAACGCTTCACCAGGCACCTATTGGCTGTCCATAGGTGATCTCTAACTTCTTTTCTAACTTTATTTTAAATTCAACAGATTGTTTTGGCTGGCTTCTCCCTAACCTCGCTTCTTTGTCACAAATCTTTAATTCTAATGCTTTATTTTCTTTTACATTCGCCATTTTGTTTTCCCTGTGAACGATGCACAGGTTGTTTACAACTACAGCCGTTGAGCTGATAGTTGAAATTATGTACATTGGATGAACAGTACTAATGATCCAGCTGTACAAAGTTTCCAGATGCCATGATTAAAAAAAAAAATCTATGTAAAGTAGGTCTGTGTTGTAATTTCCTTCCCTGTTCTTGTCTTTCCTTTCCAGTGTATGATAAGCAGGGCTTTCTGCTGCAGCTGGACACAAAACTGTGAGTACATCTTTTTATAGTAAACATTTCTGCCATTTAATGTCACTCGTTCAGCAATTCTCATCCTTGTACTGGGTGGGATATTTCTAAGTTGTTGTATTTGGAGCAGCTGAGTTCCCAGTTACACTTTGGCTTCATCAGTTACGTTTGTTTTACAGCTTGTTCCACTGGATACTTATTCATACAGGTTCTGCTTGATCAATGGGGAAACATGAAAACAAACCTCCAACCAATTTATTTCACTTGATTTTTTTTTAAATAAACACATATCATCTCATTGGCGTCCAAACCAAACCCTTGTGACAAATGCATAGATTTAATTGTCGGTCTGAGTAATACATTAAGAGATTTGTGGGAATTGTGGTGTAGTCGGTGATTTCCCCTTTATTCCAGAGCGGCTGTAGTTTGTCAGGGTGAGAACATACTATAGTGAGTCATTACGCAGCTGTCATTGTGTCAGCGTGTCTGTAGATATGTGCATAATTCCCTGAATTGGTTTGACACTCTTGCTCTAAACTGCCTTGATAAGGGCCTTTTCTCTGGCCCTCCCATTTCCACGCAGGCAATAATCATACGCTCCCATCACCACCCCGGCTCTCACAGGGCACGTCTGTCCTCACTCTGCACACACACTGTAAGCAGTATGTCAGCACACACTTTAAGGTGGTTTTCACATGGGTTCAGTTTATCTAATACAGCTCCTTACATTATATCTACAGTGTCATTAATCACTCCATTAGAGCACATGCATACAATAGAGCTATTCATCTTAAAGCTAGCAATTAGTTTTCCCACTTGTAATTTATTCCTGCTGGCAGTCTGATGGAAAAGTGCCCCCTAGATCTTATTCCCGCCAATTTCACTTACCAGCTTGAAGACAATTAAAGCTGAGCTGGAAGTGAGCTGCATTTCAGTATAATGAAACAGAATATATCAGCTTTGAATATTGCCCAGATGATTTACACGAGCATAACAAAATTCCAGGAATATTTTAGATGGAATCTTTTAATGGGTAATTATGGGAATAAAGTGGAAATATAGGGGCTACTTGTTCGAGCTGTATTTAACCATTTCATATACAGATAGAAACCTACCTTTTGCCATATCATAAGCAGGCACAATGCATTCATTTGTCAGCTAAATACATTTTTTTGTCAAATACATATAATGTGAAATGTGCAATGTGGTTTTAGCTTGCTGGCAAGATAACTAATGGGAAAAGGCAGTCGACATATTGGCCTGTGTGAAAACGTAGGGGTTTAAGTGAACAACTAATGTATAAAAGAATTGTTTTACTATGATAAAATCATATAAATAGATGCATTAAAACTTCCCAATTGTAATGCCAAATAAAGCTACACATGTGATGGGAGGATAGGAGAATGCACTGTGCATGCAGAGGGTTGAATACAGTCAGTGCTTACTTACTTTTATCCAAAAATATAACATAAAACTTAAAACTCCCAAATTGCAGAGCTTAACTTCCCTTGGAAATGGAATTCCAGAAATTTCCCAGGATTTTCTGGCCCTTTGCAACCCTAGCGAAGCCTCAAATCATGCACAAGCAGGCCCCAGTCAAGCCCCTTCTGCTGCCAACTCAATTTTGGGCCTCACACGGTGCTTTGACTCGCGCCTCCCTCCCTTCTCGCTGTTTATTTGAACTAGATTCATGGATTACATCAGGTTATTAATGATCACACTGCTAATCGGGAGGTTCTAGTTTTAGCACTGCCAGTGTGATTATTTGAACAGGGCCCCTCTGCTTTGTCTCGCACATGCAGGTGATCTTCCTAAGCCACCCTTTTCCCTCTATCTCTCAAGCAGATTGTTTGACAAGCTCAGGTTTTGAGGCTTAGAAATGTGTCGGTTGATAACCAACGATCGCAATGTGTCTGATTAATCAATCGCTGCTTTTTCTTTCAATGTACAGGCCACCAGAGTTGGCATACAAGTATGGCAACCTCAGCGAAGGAGTGTGCAAGCCAGGATATGCAGCAGCCAAGATGACCGCCATCTATCCAAAGTGAGAAGGATTGCTCTTCTAATTTTACACAACATTGTGGAGATGCATTGGGTGCAGCCAGACTCCTTTTCTTAAGCTTGCTCTAAGAACATCACATACACAGTCGCAAGCTTCACAAACAAATCATTTTAATTGGATGTCAGCGGGAGAAAAGCTAAAACTGTCAGTCGAGCATACCAAGACGCATGATGTCACTGCTCAAGCCAACTTGGCCCTAAGGGTTTTGAGTCAGAAACAGAGAAGCCTCCACATTCCTCTCCAATCTTCCCCAGTTTCAATCAAGTTTCTATCGTCTTCTCCCCTACTACAAAACCCTGACTGTGTCCTTGTGATCCCCCGATACACAAAAGAACCTTTGTCACCCGACTACAAGGTCTCCCATCTTTCTCCTATCACATCCGAGAGCCTTCGAGGCTTTCTCTGTGAACAACTTCCTGTCCTGACTCATCACAAGCTTCTTGGTACCCAGCCCACACAGTCCACACAATCCTCCGCGGCCCTCTCTGATGTCATTGGCCCTTTTGCTTTTCTATTTGCCTCTATTTACCGCCTATCTCAGTTCAATCTATAGGGCATTGTCCCAGCAGCATTCTCAGAGCTAAGCTAATAGAGGAGCAATTTACCACATTGCTGAACAATAGCCAGTGGCACTTCAGTGCAGTACTTGTGCTAGTTATGGGGCAGATTCGCCAAACCATTTGCAAGAGTAACTAAGTGTGTCTATCTATTGCCCAAGGATGCAAAATTAAATTTTTGAATTCTGTTTCATCTCCGTAAATTGTTCTTTCATCTGTTGTTATAAGCAAGATATGTGTAAAAATATCAGTAAAATTTTCCCGTAAAATCCGGTAAAACTGATGTGTCGTTGCTGTTTTTCTGCAGTGTGGGCAGTACATGCAGACTTTGGTCAGTGGGTGAGTGGGGAGCTCCAGGCCACTAACCATATGGTGGGACTGGGAGGCCAGGTTCCCACTTTGCAGTGACATATAGCCAATTGAAAGTTGGCAAAGTAGCACCGTGTTTTTCTAAACTCCAAGCCTGCCCCCCTTTTTTAGCTGTTCAGGAATTGCGAGGATTTAATTGATATCCCTTTTCTAACTGTACACCACTCAGATATTCTGCATTAAATCATATTGAATGAATTGACAAACCAATACTAAAGAGCACCATCAGCTGTGCTTTCAGCTGTGAAATGCAACGCTGCTTAAGATGGACGAAGCAGTTCTGTGGAGCTGCCCTCTACCTATATGAGAGGCTACGTGTTAACAGTGTCCTCCCTGTTAATGACTTCCTCTAATCAGCCGCACGTGTCGGATCAAAGTTCCGAACAACACAGAACCTCCACCGGGAGCCCACTGATTACTACCACCCTCAACCCAGCCACACATAGGTCAATGAGCACAATTAATGCCACACTTTGTGTAAGTTTGTGTTTGTCTGTGTTTGTACGCATGTCTACGGTCGAACCTACACAATCTTAAGTGATTTATCACATCCTGTGTGAAAAGGAGTCAACCAATTAACATCTCGTTTGCTAAGTCGGCCAGCGCTGTATGTTTAACAGTTAAAAACAAACTCATTTAAACGTCCTTGTGAGCATTTTGTTTAAATAGGAGTGGCCTACAGTTCAGTTAGAGAAAACCTACTTAACCTCTAGCAGTGAGGTCCTCTTGTGGCTCTCCCTCTAATCATCTCCTGCTTCCTCCATGTTTGTCTTCTCCGAAGCCCCCTGCCCTGCAGAATCCAATTTATTTTCCACACCTCCCCTCCACTTTACCCAAAACTGTTTGTATTGGAGCCCTAAATCAAGTGTTGGCAGTGAACTTGAAGCAGCACGGTTATGAAAATATTGCCCGTGAGAGATGGGCCTAGCAAAGGAAATGAGCACAATGCGTCCGTGCCTGTTGGCTGTTTTGGGAGCCCTCACTTTTTATTTAACAACAAGCAGCCCCCTGTCTCTTTGCTTTGTCAGGATGTCAGTGACTGACTGTCGGTCAGGGCTCAGTGACTTGCAATGGTCCTGTGATATTTATAGCCCCTTCTGGCCTCAAAAGTCTTTGCCCTAATGAATCTCCATTTGTTTTGGCAGGATAGAAGTCTGAGTGTGTGTGACCCTGTCAGGTGATGTGAGGAGAAGAGAGAGCCATTCATAACTGCTTCTCCTCGCTGGTCTTCTTCTGCTTTCATGCTTTAAACCTGGAGGATAATGAGGGTATCAAAGACCGATTAGGGTGCTTGGAAGAGGTTTAAGCTAACCGGAAGGCCTCCCAGTAATGTCGGCCATGTTTGGTCATTGAGCCTCAGAGCATCACATATTTCTTGTGAACCCATGGCGGTGTTGTGGGAACAAGCTATCCAAGATTCCTGCTGAGAAACGAGGGAGTGTGATGAGTGCGTGTGTGTCCTCTCCTGATTCCAGTTCAAAATGCCTTCGCTAGTTAGTGTAGTCTGTGTGCTGTAGGAGCCATAATTTATGATTGGTGAGAAAGAACAACTGTGTGTGTGTGTGTGTGTGTGTGTTTGTGTGACAGCCAACTATCAGCCTTGTAGTCGTGTCACTGGTGGTCTGGTTTCCGCTAATCTCTACAACTGTCTTCTGTCATAAACAAAATAATGCACATCAGCTCAATAGATCTCTCCAAGGCGCCGAGCATTGTCTTCCCTGTATGTGTGTCTATGTGTGTGTGTCATGATTAATTTCTTAGGTCTGACACGGAAATGCATGGAGCTCCATGCATGTTAACGCCAGAAAAGACACAACGAGAGTGGCTGTTTCTCTCTTGCGTGCCCCCGCCCCTCCGTTATGACAGCAGGTCATAAAAACACACATTCATCCTGGAGCCACACTTGCAGAAGTGGCACGTAGCCCAGCACTCGGGTCACAGGCGTGACTAAAAGGAAATGGCTTCTTTTGATTTTAGAGCTACAATTAATCAAAGAGAGACGAACACACACACTCATGCAGACACACAGGATAAAGATGAGGCAGTGCTGGAAGCAGCAGTTCATGGGGCATTAAAAACACTGGTCACAGACGTGTTTTTGAATATCCGTTTGTTTTTTAATGTGGCAGGATGACGTGCAGTTTAACTTCTCTGTTCTCTGTCATCTGCAAACACAAATACTTCATGTTCTAGGCCAAACCAACTTTTTACACTCAAATTCAATTTGTAGAAACGGTCTTGCCCCAAATCATTTGAGGAAAAGCATTCTGGCATGAGTGTGTTCTCCCAGCAGATTTATCAAAACTGTGTGTCAGCCGTGATTTAGACCTGGGTGGAGAGGTTATGTTGATGGGTTATGCACTGCAGACGCCTTCTGTGTCGCCCCCTGCCTCTCAGTTTTTATTACCCGTTTAGTTTTGGCTGCCTTGCTAATGTGTGTGCAGGCTTTGCTTGTTTTGGGAGGCTTTAGCACAGGAAGTAGAGTTGCTGTTAGATTAATGACAGTGGAACAAGTGATTTCGTTTATCACATTCTGGCTTAAACTTTGCCCAGGTCCTTAACACTACTGTCCCAGGGGTAGATGGATTATGGAAAGCCAAATGGTCTATGAATGCATGATATATGAATTGCACATTAATAATCAGTGAGTTGAGTTGTGGTGAATTTCCATAATTTGTACAATCAGGAAGTTAAAAAAAATACAACAGCAAAAATGTCACTTAAGTCGGTCCTCCATGTTTGACTTCATGTATTTAAATGTTACAGTGAAGATGACAACAGAAATAAAGAAGCTTACCAGTTTCACTTATGTCCGCGGTTCAGTGGAGAGGAAAAAATATGCGGTGGGGAAATGCACAGCAAAACAAATAATTTGCCTTTCTTTTGTTTTTGTCTTTCATTGCAGGTTCATGAAACCAGCACCCATGTTTCTTGATCGGAACTTCAAACGTCTAGCAAAAGTCACCAATTACTTACCTCCATTTGGATTCAAAACGCAAGGTAAGAAGAGTTCATTCTATCTGTTACCTTCCACTAGTGACACCTACTGTACTTTTCTTGAAGAAAGTGTTCAAGGATAGTGTCCATGAAAGCATAACTGGAGAAATATTTAGTGTTCTTGATGCTGCTGTGAGGTTTACATGCTGTGTGGGAGCTTGACATCAGCTGCCTGTTGCTGTATTTTGTGCCTGGCAGAGTAATAAACCATCTGACTGAGTTGGTACCAAGCTCAGATTTGTGTGTTTCCAACATTGCCCAGATGATTTACAGTTTAATTCTGAATTGCCGACATAACACTTGGGTCAAAGATGATAAAATGCAAGGTACGAGCTGCCAGCCCTCCTCCCTTCATCAGGCATCAACTGGCTTCTCATATGTGGCATCAT
>CAFUXE010000442.1:705854-718743 GCA_903364295.1 Serranus cabrilla
AAAAAAGAAAAAGAAAAAAAACCGAAACACTATGGGTTTATTTATGGACAGTCCAACACTGGATAATTGTTAAACAGCAGCCTTTTAATGCAAGAAATGTACCTAATTTATTAATCTCAAATCATCCATACTTGACTTTATCTCTCTCTCTCTCTAAATCTCTCTCTCTCTCTCCTCTCTTTTTTATTAGCAAAGAGAAATTAAAAACTTAACTTAAAAAACAGACTTATCTTGGATTCACATCACCAGCAGTAGATTAAATCTGCTAAACCCATTAACATTAATTCTGTTAGGATCTCAATGAAAACCTTGGTCGTTTCTTTGTTTAGCGTGCTTTCTTTAGCTGGTGTTTGTATCCAGCCTGAGTGAAAAGACGGTTCACTCTGTAACACCTCTCTGTACAAGTGTGTTACTGTTGTTCAACAATGACACTTCTCTCAAGAAACGATCCAGCCGATCACCTCATGTAAATTTAACAATCTTCTTGTTCCGACATTGATTTGAAACCATATCAACATTTTAATCTTATTAACTAAAGTGTTCTGAATTAGATTTTCAGGATTCAGTTTTGTCTCTTGTAAATGTTAAACCTAATGAGATTTGAATAAATCTTATTAGGTTTAACATTAGAGTTTTTACTTTAAAAAGTATGGTTCAAAGGTAAGCAAAATCTAGAGAAAAAATGCCATGAAACTAACCTGCTCAATGGAAAACAAATAGAGTTTGAGCCTGAAACTTTGGCTTAGCCAGTGCTATATTCTTCTGACCAGGCTGAAACAAGGCATATTTTTAAAGTGCATAATACCCTTATTGTGTCATGCCTATAGGTCAGAATATATTCATATTTTCTGGTCATTTTATTTATTTAAGCACTGTCAGCTTCTGCGTTTGCCAAAAATATCAACCTCATCAGTGATGTTCATTTGTTTGCTACATGAATTCTATCTTGGGACCAGGGAACTCGTATGTCTCCCAACACTCCAGCTTCAATGTTTCCACACACAGTGCTTGTACTTGTTCCCTGACCTTAACACACTCCAGCACTTCAGATATCAAACCAGTACACAATGCCATGGGAACTGAAGAGATAACATTAAGCTGGCTTCAGTGACATGCTCTGTCACATATTTTCCAATACTTAGACGCTGAAGGAACAGTGAATGTTACCTTTGTGCTGTGGCAACTCCTCCGCTGTCATACGAACACACACACACACACGAACACACACACACACAGAGTCTCCGCAGCTATCAAAAGAGCACTCCCTGTGTGAGTGTTACACCTGGTTTCTGTTTTCTCCACGGACTGCGATGGCAGTGGGGTTTCCCTTTTATTGGTACTCATGTGGAGAGATGATACGTGTGGATCTTGAATAGAACACCACAAAGGATTCCAAATTGGGAGCATGGAGTGGCGGTGGTGGGCGGGAGGTTTATTTTTACTTTTTATTCTGCCAAGAGGTATCTTTGGCACACATCAACCGCAGGAGAGAACAGTAAAGCTGTGTTGATTTGGTCTCAGAGGAAAAAACATACTTGTCAGCACAGCAGGATGAACGGCCAATTTGAGTAATAGGCTATTTTTGCATCAATTGTTAAGTATTATTCTCACTGTATATAGAATGTTATTCTCTCAAAATTATATCTTTCTGCACTCCAAAGTGAACTCAGTAAAGCAGCTTACATTATGTTGTTCAGCAGCCAGAAACTTATTTTTTCACTGACGTATTTTTCAAAAGTCACTCACTTTGACTGTTTGATTTGCACAGTGCTTTAAAATTGATGGCTAAAAGGATTTAGCCAACAAAAAGAGGCCTTCATACTTCAGATAGTTGTTAATAAGAGATATTGACATTAATTTAGTGTGCAGATTACACTGTTTTATTTACTTTGATGATAAATATAATTGCATCAACAAAACCAGAGTACGATGTTTGCGTAAGCTCTGCCTCAGTCACATGATCGCACAAAGTAATTTACTGCTTTATCCTTTTTGTAACATGACACAAGAGCAGCTGCAAGTATGAGTACTTTTATTGAAACCATTGGTAAAATATAACAGTCTCATAAGACCTTGCCAAAACATGGTCAAGTTTTTTGGGGGTTGTGCATGATGTCTTGTTCCACGTTAGTGATGATTCTAACTCAGACTGTGATCTGCAGTGTTTTGACTTCATCTTTTAGTGTTGAGTCAACTGGTGCCTAGTCAGATTTTCAGTGAATGTAGAAATTTACTTGATAAACTCCTTGGTTCCAACAGCTACATTTCAGGAATATTCAAGTATCAATATCCTTGATAAATTAGTCAAAATACTGCAATAAAATTGTCGTTTTGTCTCTTTTTACCGTAAAAGTTAATGCTGAGTCAAAAGCCTACTAAAGTGCAGGCCTGACAAATACCACTCTTTCATCACATGATTTTTTAAAATATTGTTTAGACTACAGTCTTCCAACAATGCGTCTGTGTTTATGTGTTACGTGATGATTTGGACCTTCCTCTATCTTACCAGTAAAGATTTTTGTCATTTCAAGAGTTCCATATTGGACCAGTGTCTGAACCTAGAGCCATTTGTCTTCGGCTCTACCACGAGACATACTTTGCTGAAATGTTTACCCCGGGTACTTATAACAATTAGCTTCCATGTCGTCCTCTGGAAGAGAGTCTTGCCCGTTGTGATTTTTCACTTTTCACCCGCTTGGATCCAGGTGTGGTCCTCTGCCTTGTGTTTATGCTGCTCGGGGTGATGCTTGACGCCAGACATCGACACCACATCCAAACAATGGGCTGTTGCTCTGCTCGCCTCTCTGCAGCAGGTTAATCATTAGGATCGTTAGCCAGGGTGAATGGGGCTGTAATATGTCTTACAAACTACTTTGAGGCCCCAGTCTAAACTATCTTGTTCTCGCTCTCCCTTTACTCTCGCTTTTGCTGTTTCTCTTGGCCCTCGCAGACTGTGAGCTATATGGTGATGGTATTAAGTGAAGTAGTGAGGGCAATGAAAATACCTCTCATTTTTTAACAATGTGACACAGGGAGACTGTTTTTTTCCTCCACGTGGGACGCAAGTAAAGGGAAGCTGATGAAGTGCCATCAATAAATCCAAGCAGTCCTATTATGGTGCTTCCACATTAATACAAAGGTGGATCAGAAATAGTAACCACTGTAATGGAATCTGCACATTTGGCCTGTCATGCTTATGAATGAAAAGTATGAGAGGGCTAAAAATGGTCTGGAGAAGAGATAAATATATGGAATATCTAACTCGGGAAGCATGACTCTAGCAGAATGCCCTGTAGAACATGGCAGGAATGCGTGCTATGGCTAAACATCCCTGTTTCTCGCCCTGTGATCAGAGAGGTGCTGGCCACGCAGTGAGACGAGCTCAGCATCGCCCACTTAACCAGGAGAATGTGCTTGTTTGAAAACAGCATTCCTCTCTGAGTGCTTTTATGGGAGAGTTTCTACATACACACGCATACCGTCCCGAACGCTGTATGTCTGTTTCTCCCAGATACACTCCTCTCAAGAACACAACAGCTTTTTTCTCTCCATAATACCACTATTTCTGAGGACTGATTGGTCTCGCCTTATCTATGTCTGAATAAACGGAGAGAGGTGTTCTCTCCTCCAACTGTCTTAAGACCACCTAGATTGCAATGTCTCGAGTGGTATGAACAAGTCCTTGGCAGTTCTTCTCTTTTAAAGGAGCAACTCCCTGAGTTTTGACAGAACATCACCTAATTTTTGAAACTGAAGTGATGCACCTCTTCATAATGAGAGCTTAAGGTGACTGAAGTCCCTTTAACACATGCACTGCAACCGTCACTGTAGTAGACATCACCTGGAGGAGAACCCAGATGTCTGAATCAGTTGGATGGGACATTAAACAGACTTCCCCGTGCTAGCTCCCTAGTACAAAATCTGTGTAATGTCCGATTGAGCACATGTAAAGAGAGCAGATCAGTGACCGGAGGGTACAGGGCAAGAGGAGGGGCATGTTGACAATGTTTTTGTCTTGCAATTAACACTGAACTGGAAAAATACAAGCCAGAAAGTTATTATTTTCCACAGTGACGCTAATGAAAATGAAACTTGAGAGACGAAGAGATTCAGGAACTTTGGTTGGAAAGGGTCCCCCTGAAATTGACTGAAAAATTAAAGGAACAACAAGAAACTTTATGTATGACCAAATTATGAACCACCACTCTTGCCTCGTTAACATGAATATATAAAGAGAAATGGACACAGCATTGAAGGTGTGGCCCCATTAATTCCTATGAATATTAGGAATATATAATATAATACCACCAACAGTGGTGTATGAAGCCAAAAAAGTTAAACTTCCGTGGGCTAAAATTGGATTGTTCACACTGTGGGGCCCACACAGCAAATTCTCATAGACAAACGAGTCATATTGCGGGGGTCATGAGAATGCATCTGATATGGACAATTCTCTGTTGTGTGCTACATTTTTGAAAAGGCAACTCCTGACCAGATTCTCCTGATGATATCAGAATATTTTCCAGTGTCAAAGTACTAGATGGGAGAGAGTTTGAAATTAGCAGTAATACACCAATGTATTTATATGCAAACTACTGTGGGCAAAACAATGACAAGTAATTACATTTTGTATGCTCGTGGGCGCTGTAGGTGTGATCGTAATAGTCCTCTCATGGTGTTTTTCCCTCTGCAGAGAGAATCATAGACAGCATTTTAACTGCCACGAAAAATTACGGACTTGGAGAGGATTTGGACAGGTAATTATTGCTGCTCACCCACTTGAAGAAGAAGTCCTGTTTTGTCTGTTCATCAGTTCTTAATGTCACTAACTCCTGACTCTCCTGCCCCACAGCCTCAGCTGTAAAAGATGCATCATCGTGGGCAATGGGGGAATCCTGTTTAACAAGTCTTTGGGCTCCCGTATAGATGACTACGATGTCGTAGTAAGGTAAGATGACACCAATGTCTGAACAATTTGTCCTTGAAAAACTACAGTATTGTGTATACGGTATATAATGTCCAAGGCTAAACTGTAGCCAGAGGATGGAAACAATGGAGTTTGTGATAAGTAATGCTTCTAATTAAAAGAACACCTTAACAAAGAGCACACATACGGCAGTTGGTAGATAAATTAAAAGCATCCCGGGTGCTTGACTTCTGTGCTGTGGGGCTTTCTTAACCTAAATTCCACTCATTAAGACGTTTCTTCTGTGCTGGCAGGTTGAATGAAGCTCCAGTGAGCGGTTATAGCAGAGACGTGGGGACCAAAACCACCATGAGGATTACATATCCAGAGGGGGCTATCCAGAAGCCTGACAGCTATGAAAAAGACTCACTTTTTGTGTTTTCTGCTTTCAAACCACTGGATTTTAAGTGGCTCAGACAGATGGTCTTCAAGGAGAAACTGGTAAGGACATATTTGTTTTAATCAATAAGGAATTACTGTGAAAGTCCTAAATACATTTAACACACATCACAGGCAACCCTGTAAAAATATAGGAGTACTAATACTAGTAAAAGAGCAGAGGTGTTTCACATGTGTTACATCAGGCTCTTGAGTCTTGACTTGCATACATTGAATTACACTGCAGAGAATTTCTGCTTCTCCGGGTGTCTGAATGTGTCTGAAAGACTGAGTTATGTGTTTTGTTTTAGCAGACCAACCTCTGATCACATTCTGTACATTCCTTCCTGTGGAAATGTAAGCCGTTTTTGTAAAGGGGTTGAAAGGGCGACATGAATCTCTACTATATAATCGGGATGTTTTAGATGGTTTGAATGCTTAATGTGGAAAGCACAGCGGAGAAAAACCAATGACCAGCACGCAACTTCTTTTACGTCTTCCTCTGCCAACAGAGTGAATTTTCCTCATGAAATCTCATAACTCACGTTGTTCCCATCTGAACATTTGAATGTTGTCGTACAAATAATGATAATCAGTTTACCCCGTGACAAATCTTTTGGGTGTCCTTCAGAACACCACGGTTGCGGCAGTTAAATGACATACTGTGAATTGGCCTCTTAATCACAGCAGTCAGGCTGAGTGAATGAGCTGGCTTTCCCTTATCTTTCTAAGTACAAAAGGCAGTCATATTTAATGGCTCCTGTGTCCTTTTATATCCATTGTCACTAAAAAAGCTCTCATGAGCACTTTTATTATGTTCTTGTTGAACAGTCTCTAGTGTCTCTGTGAGATTATTTTGACTATATTCAACTCCAGAACAGTGGGAGTATTTTGAAAGGCTTTTCATTTCATAGTCATTAAAATAGAGGTGGTGGTAATTAAATAAAGGTAGTTCTATTTTCAAGGACTAGATCATTTTCTAAGTGTTTTAGGCATTTAACTACAAATCTTTGTGTACATCATTGTGCACAATTGATAATGATGTAAAAATTCTTTAATTTGAATACAGTTCGTTGGCATTAGTATATCTAAACATGTTTTCCAGGCAGTTTCCAGGGTAAATTGTTTAGTTTGACTTCTTAAAACAACGCAAAAAGGTTTGAAATAGAAAATGTAGTTAAATATATGAAAGAGACTGTACATACATTTGTGGAAAATGGGCTTAACCATTAATATGGCAACTCAGAAATGGTGAAACCTGCTCTATTTTCCAGCACAGCTGTGTGACTTTGTGGGAGCAGCTGCCAGCTGGACTTTTTTTACAAGGTGACATTTGTCAAAATGGTATGAGTGAGTAAAGGGGGGAGAAAACATAAAGAGGAAATGACAATACCGTTTATAGGGGATAGAAAGGGCACACAATGTCAAGCTGAAGCTAAGTAATGGTGTGAAGCTGGATTAAAGGTGGAGAGAATAGAGGAAAGCGAGATGGAAAGGATAAAGTAAAAGAGGATAAAGGGATAATAGCTGGGGAAAAGAAAATGAGCAGTGGAAGGTAATAGTAAAGTAAAATGGAGGAAAATAGCTTGCTTGGCTGGCTGATGGCCCCTTCAGCCTTTGATAGGGCCCAGATTTTTCTGGTGTGTCAGAAGGAGAGGACAGTGGAAATGGCTGCCCGGGATAATTGATCTGGCTCCTGGCGTCCGACTCGGCCCGCTTTGATCTGCTGAGGAAGGAAGAATGTTTCTCATGGGTTAAAAATCAGGGAACAAAAAAGAAATCAGTGTTGTTTGGTTGGAGCCTTGATGATAATATGGAAGAAGAGAACTGACAGATGTGCAAAGACCCATGTTTGACCTTTGACTCATTTTTCAAATACATCTGCAATAGTTGATTTACTGTCATGTACATGCATCACTCAGTGTGAATTTTCCCTTTGCAAT
Source organism: Serranus cabrilla (assembly GCA_903364295.1). Classification (NCBI taxonomy): domain Eukaryota; kingdom Metazoa; phylum Chordata; class Actinopteri; order Perciformes; family Serranidae; genus Serranus; species Serranus cabrilla. The sequence continues at coordinate 713,142 of CAFUXE010000442.1, forward strand.
TTCCTCCACTTTAATGTTTGCACATTAAGGACCATTTGAGGATATGTACAGCACTTTATATATAAGCTCAGTTCAGACGGAGATAAGACTGAGATAATAAAGATTAAATATAAAAAATAGCTTAATAAACATCAGTACTGTATGTTCAGTAATCAGTTTTCAAACCGTTTCAATTTCTAAATCACCCAAAGCTTTATTTTCTGCATTTTTAGTTTTGTGAAAAAGGTGGCTACATCAGCCCATGTTGGGAGACCATACAAGTATATACCAGTAAATCTGTAATAAGCCAATATCAATTTAAGAAAATGATACTTCAGGAGAATGCACTAAGATACAAGCATTTCATTCGTTTTCTCATTGTAATAAGTGGTATGTACATTTTAGAGCATAAGTAGCAAAAAAGTGGCGACAAATGTTGGAATGATGAGCTTTTTTGGAAAACCACGTTACCAAGGAAACTATCTGTTTACTATGGAAAGTGGATTTTCAGTCCCAGCAACAACATGAAAGGAAGTGAAGTCCTGTTAAAAGACTTATCCGAGCTCCATTGTCTCAGGCTGACATCCAGCACACACTGATGCAGTGGAAACATAAACATGTTGGGGTGTTTTTGTGTGTATGTACATGTGCTCATTAATGTTTTATTTTTTACTTCAGATATCTAAATGAATAAGAGGCAGCTTGGTTTGAGAGAGTGATACCCCATACTTTAGGATATGTAGCAGGAAATCCTCACCAAGTAGCAGCAAGCCTCCCTCCCTCTCCTTCATATCCATTTAGTCCATCCCAGAGGGAGACGCCGTGTAACTGAGGACAGCTGTCCTCTGGGAGCTTTTACGTCTCTTGGTCCAGCAGGGGATTTCTTTGTGTAACTTGCACACTCACAGCTGCAAGGGATGCAAAACCTTTTCACTCTCCCTCTGCAGTTATGAAAGAAAGTGTATTTTCTTCTTCGTTTTTAAAAGGTTAGTGGGTGGTGCACAGTGTTGTGAAGCCCGCCAGTGACTCATCTCAGCCAGTTGTGAGAGTGCTCGACTATCCTGCGCTATTGTGCCGTTTTAAAATGCCTACAGCGTGGTCTTGGATGGCTCAACAGAATACAAATTAGCGAGGCAATTTCCCAATCTGTTATTCAGTGTTTTGAACACTCTCACAAACACACAGTAAAAACTCCCACTTACTCACACGCACACAAGTCCAGATTTGCAAACTTGACCTTGGTTTTGATCAGATGTTGAGCTTGCAGATGCGTCTCTCTCTCTCTCTGAATGTGTCTCGATTTTAGATCAGTGAAGCCCTCTACCACATATACAATTACAATACTGCAGCATCGCAAGACTTCCAACTCCCCTAATCCCTTATTACCGCAGGTCTACTTGATTACCACTCAACTTTGTCACTCCTCTGTAAAGTCCGACCCCACGTACGCAGCCGCCTGGTTGATTGCCCAGTTACATTCTGTTTACACATGTGCTCAAACACCATTTCCACAATTGTCGATATTCTCCTTTTCTTCCTATTTGTCTAGATTTCAATTTTGCCCTCATGCACTGTGCATGCTCACAGTTCATGCACACACAGCCGCAGTTGTTTGTATATGCGGGGATATTTTCAAACAGAGCCAGAGAAGGATATACAGCCGGTGGTAAACACGGAGTTCGAAGGTGGAGTGCCGGTGTTCTATCTCTCCTGTTTGTTTACAGGAGCTCTCCCTGCTCTCTACAGGCCAGAGAGTGAAATGATGGATGGAGACAATTTCAGGAAGAGAGTACTTCTCCTTTAATAGAAATGCAGCCAGGGGTTCTTACTCCGAAATATCAAAATATTGTAATGGAGCCAATATTTTAAAAACACTGCGCATCTCTTATGCAATGCCAGAAATTGTGCAAGGAATTACCAAAATAGCCAGTTGCTTCACATCACTGACAAATTTCCAAATAATCTCCCTCCCGCTAGAATATTATTATGAAGCGTTTCCTAATGTTAATCTCTGTCTAACAGCCAGGTTTTCAGTTTATAGACGTGTCATTTTAGGCTGGAAAAGTTTATTGTAGCTCTTATCACTGAGGACACACCGTGGGACAGAAATAACGGCTATATGGCTCGTTTTGAAGCCCAAACATCTGTGCAGAAGCCCGAAGTAGCATGCATACATGCATCCATAAACATTTACATACTTGTAAACATGGATGTTGAACATGATCCAAGTGACTAACATAGGGTCCGGATGTCACTGATTACCATGAGTGCTGTGTTTCAAAAATGAGTCACCTACCGGCCCTGCAATGATTAACACTCAGACCTGTACTCTGGTTTCCCTTTTTAGCGATGCGTTCAGGGTTCAACATTGTTTTTTCCACCTGCCTGGTTGGGCAAGTGGGTCAGAAATCTGATGCCTTAAACCAGTTTTTACTGGCACCTATACAAATTGTGTTGTTATTTATTAGCGGTTTTTAATTAACAACAATGCAACCTTGAAGGTGAGAGGCTGTTGTAGACTTCATACCTTACACTATCGCACATCTTCAAGGGTCTGCTTGGGTCCGCATGGCTGGACATAAATATCGTTATCTCCCCATTGTAGGGGGAGACCGCAAATAGGACTTTTCTTGTCCTTATTCTTCATTAATATAGTCATTATTGTGCATTACTGCTCCCAGCTGGAATGAAGGAGTTTATCGGGAACAGACCAAAAGCCTCATGGTAGTATGAACGGAACCGCATGCACATCTGCAATGCATGACTTGTACAAATCCGCAGCTGTCCATGAATGTGGGATGCGGTATGTCAAAGTCTTTAAGTGCCCCAAGCAATCGTGCAATCTTTATTGTTGAGCTCTGGTGTTCTGATGCATGTATTTTGGGTAATTAAGTATTGATGCTAGTTTAAGGAGAACTTTGACTTGTCAAAATAGGTCACTGGCGGGACTAATTAGTCTTTTAGTCAGGTCTTAGCTGGTCCTACCACCATGTTGCGCATACAAGTCCACAGGGTCACAGTGCTGTCAAGTGTTGCCACTGTTTTCTTGTCTGTCGTCATGGGAGTGTGGAGACGAGGGTTTCACACACTGGATAACCCAACAGAGGCCAGGAAAACCGCCATGACCTCAATGAGGGCAGAGGTCTTGGTATGTGTCAATAAAAGCATAGGCAAATTGGGAAATGCTTCAGATTCCTGACTAACAAACGGCTATAAAATAACCAAAGCTGTCCAGAATTTTACCTTGTAGGATTTTAGAAACCGTAATCCCCTGCTGTGCATCTGAGCATTTACCAGCTACTCCGGAAAAACTCTCTCATTTCAAACATTCTTTCTGGAATGGTTGCTCTTCAGTGGAGCACTTATGTGGTGAGACACTGCAACTTGTAAACTCAAAGGTCTAACATGTACACAGTGCTAATGACCTCCAGAACAACCTTAATTGTGATCGTTAGCAGTTCGGGGCTGCCGTTTTTGTTTCTAAATTGCTCTAAGTCTACTTTCCGGAATTCGGTCCACCTCGTTTGAGTCGTCCTCTCCATAAACATCAAACACAACCACATCCTCAGACGGCCAGATAGAGCCAAATTGTATGATCGCTGATGTCAACTAAAGACAGACATCTGTGTCATTCCAGCCGTATTATGAGATTATTGTGGCGAACACACAAGAATAGGTGAAAACTTTGAAATCAGATACATACTGTATCGTGTGACAAGATTGTCTGGCTCTTCTACTTGTGGTCGACTGAAAGCTGAGGTTTGTTTGTGTTTGTTTACACTGAAGGGCTTTAAAACCACCTGTAGTAACCCAGCAGATGTGAAACGTTTTGTTCTTCCCTCTCATATTACCGTTCTGTTCAGCGCTCCACATTTCTACACTTTTCACTCCGTCCCTCGGGAGCTGTAAACTAAGCTAGCTGCTTCATTCAGTACGTAGAAACATTTCAGTTTGAAGGTGAGTTAAGTTTCATTGGCCACGCTGAAACCAAACCACACTGAAAACCATAAATGCAAGGTTGGATAAGTTCAGTCTCTGTTTCTAATTTAAGCATTTTGCTGTACATTTGTGAAGTTTTCTGCAACTGGAAAAGGATGCATGCCATCATGTTTATTCCCAGCCTAATTTAAGTCTTTACCACCACTAGCCCATCATTACTTTTCTTATATTTTTAGTGGTTTTGTACATGATTTTCATTGTGTCTAGACATTTTGAGCACAGCTAAACATATAAATATCTTTGTTGGAGGGAAATCCAACAAAGATATTTTTGCATTTTCAGAATACTGTACATTTTCCATTTTAGCACTTGTTTTATCACCATTCTTTACTTTTGTATCTCTCAGTCTACATCACTTTTTCCATCTGTTTGATCCTCCACTTGTCTTGGCTTACAGTAGGTATTTCCTCACCTGACATTGTCTTGCTCTAATCCTGCGCTTTAACCTGATGGTTTGTATAGCTGTGATTTTCCTACAGCTGTGAAATTACAAGACAAATACACTTAGCCTTTGCAAAGCTTCTGTTGTAACTGACAACACTGACATAGAGTAACTGAGTGCTTTTATGGTATTAGTCTACTCTCAGTGATGCATTAACGCTCCCTCCTTTTACATCAATAACATTTGGGAAGCAAAGCATGAAAGAGGCATTTTCTATGTTGTCGTTAAAATGGATAATGTCATCACTCCAAGACATTTTTATCAGTCCAACATGTATAACTCACTGTTTGTTCAAGGCTCTTTAATATACTACAATCAAGGTGTCTAAGAGTTTTGAGGAGGTCAACCTCTGTGTGTTTCTATCCTCCTAGTTTATGCATACTCTAAATTTGCACAGACTTGGCCAATAAATATGTACAGGAAGTTACTGTAAGTTACATCCCAAGTTAATGTCTACTTTTAATTTGATCATCTTGTTGCACCATCTTCTTGATTTCTTGGCAGTGATTAAATGATGCCACTGACTGTTATAAATCAATTCACATTTTCTATTGCCGATTGAAACTGGTTAGAACTTGTGTAATGGTAACACGTGAGATATCGAAAAATCCCGGCTAGAGCTGGAACTCTTCAAACAATTATAATACTGGTAACAGAACTCAAAGTGATGCCGATACCAATAGAGTAGTCAACTTGATAGCTATTTTTTCTACTTCATTTGATACCCATCATGCAGAATGAAACATTTAGTAAATATAATGCAACTTTGTACAAAAATACACTACAGGCTGAACTGCCAGCTGGACCTGACCACACTGCAGACTGTACGGATTGTAACTGCTTTGTGGTATTGGGCCAATCGCATGATGCATTAAATCAAAGTCGTAAAACTTGTGTTGACTGGCTGTGAGAAAGAACCATACAAATAATCTTTTTTTCGGTTCGGTTGATTATGGAGTACAGATGCCCAGCCTGAGTCCCAGCTTACTTTCGTCTGAGTGATGTCGACCTCTCTACAGTATATCTCCTTCCATTGCAAACAATTAACTCTCCCAGTTCAACGTTGTTTTAACAGGTGCTTCATTGGAACACACAACCCTGCGCACACCCTCAAATCTAATAATCCAGCTCAATTTAACCATAAAGCTGTCGCAGGAGAAGGGAAACAGCCATTTCCTCTCT
>CAFUXE010000442.1:735928-755414 GCA_903364295.1 Serranus cabrilla
AAAGGCATAGAAAAAAAAAACGACACAGAGACACAAAACAACTGCAAAGAGATACAAATTGGCCCCAAATAGATGTGGCAGCGTCTTTTGTCGTCTCTCCCGTGTATAGAGGGTGGGGGGCCTCTTACATGTCCGTGCCCAGGGGCCCAGTGTCTCATAATCCGTCCGTGCATATGTGTGTCTGTCCAGGCTCTGCGCCTTCAAGTGGAATAAAGTGAAGCACTCGACATTTATGAGTCCGGGAGTGTAAACACTGAGGGACAGATGTCACTCGCCGGTTTATTCCAGTGGAACTCTCCAGAAACGCTCCATGACCGTCCTGGGTGACAATCACTCCCCTCCCTCCTCCTCCTCTCAGCACAGGAACAAAAAGACATCTGAGCTATGTGGATGGGGAAGAAAAATCACAGCACTTTGTACAGCGGCCACCGCGCTCCGGTTTCACAGAGTCTCTGACAGGCGGAGCGGTTTTTACGCATAGCCTCCAGTCCTGCGGGGCATTGTAGACATTGTTTAGTAGCTGTGTAGTAGACTCCTGAGAAGACACTGGAGCGGCGCAGTCTCTGATAACTGGATACCTGAGTCCAAAGTAAGAGAAAAAGAGAAGCGCTTGCATGGATACGTGGATTGTAGCTGCGTAAAGGCGTGACGCATGGACTTTTTATGTTGAAGTTCTGTATTTTGACCGACAGAGCAGCGGGTTTTTGTCGTTCAGGGTGAACTTCACATTCTGACGCGTAAAAGAAGAAGGAAACAAGACTTTCGTCCTACATTAAGGCTCCGCGTAAAGTCTCTCCTCGGACGTTTTCGACCTTGACTCACTTTTAAAGTGACGCACAACATGTTGTGAGAAATTTCCCGCAGTGTTATTTACTCATTAATCACACGAGCTGCTTGGAGACAAGACTGAACAGGTTGGAGGTAAGGAGAGGGGAGTCATGCCTGAAAAACTGGCTTCATTTCATTAAACGATGGTTGGATGTGAGTCAGCGGGGAGACAACACGAGTAGCAAATTGAGGACAAACATTTTTTACACTTGTGACTGTTTGACTGTCTCTCCTTCTGTCTCGGTCACCGTGTTGGAGTGTTTATGTCCACGCAAACACACTTCTGCCTAATTAGGTTTTATATAGGCTCCACTCTGCACGCTCCAGTCAGCTGTAAAGTTTATTTTCCCTGACCTGGATAAAAATGTCCATCTTAACAAGTCATTTGGTCTCGTATTCTTTTTTAAAACACGCATTTCTTTATGCGTTTGAGATACATTCACCTACTCCCACTGTAGAGTTGGACATGTTCCAGGACAGATTAAGAAAATATTACCCAGAGGCATCTGATTTTATAAAACACTTTCTTTTGGTAATGTGTTAAAAATGTGCTAAAAACTGAGAAACTATCACATCTAGTGGAGATATTTCACTCAAACTTGATAAAACTTCATATTTTAATGATGAATATTATTCAGTATTGTCTGTATTCACCATCCACCCTCTCTGTTCTTGTCCAGGGTGCTGAGACTCCGACAGACCGGCCAGAGGAAAAAAGGATTTTTTGGCCGCGTAAAAAACGGGGAGGAGGCGCCTCTTGCGTTGAAGCAGAACCGCTTTAGATGGATTCTTCATGTTTGCTTCAGCCCCAGTGGAGACAGCCTGCTCTGGACACTTACAAGCCGTGACAATAAGGTGTCAAACATGACGCGTCGCAGCGTATGGATAGCCAGAAACATGAGCTGCGCCAAGCGTGGAAGAAGCGGCTCTCCGGTCCTCTCCGGTGCGCTCTTGGAGCAGAATGCGCACTGGACAGCTGGTAAGGCGCCATTGAGATTATGTGGAGTTGTCTACAAAAATATAGTTGAATATCTTTACGCGTGATGTTGCTGTGTAAGCAAACCTGCCCTACTGTCTTTCTGTTTGCTGTGACAACACTGTTTGATGTTTGATTTCTTTTCACATTTGCTGAGCTCCTAACCTCCCGCACGCACCTGCCAGCTGTTTCAGGCTGCTCCGACACTGGAGGTCACTGTGACCTGGATTCTTAATTTAGTGTTTATTGGAGGGCGTTTGTGAAATGCAGTCAGGGAGGTGGAAGTGTTTGCACTTTGTGTTTTTATGAAGTGAAGTTTTATGATTCATGGTCTGGAGTGTTTACAAGGTGCGAAGAGGTGACTCTGAATAGTGGAAAAATATAAATCAAACTGTGTGTGTGTGTGTGTGTGTGTTTTCTTATGGATGAGGAGGAAACAGTGGCAGTCAGGAAGTCCTCCACTGTGACCCTCCTCTGTGGTGGGCTGCAAATCTAAATATCAAAGTGCTGGTCACACAGACACACACACACACACACACACACACCCTCCTCTCCGGTACCTCTGAGGGGCTCAGGGGCAGATCAAGTCCTCTAAGCTTCAGGTGTTTTGACGTGCTGGAAGTCGAGCACATTTCTTTCCAGTTTTGGATAAAACTGTGTTGATTGCCGCAGCTTTGTGAGCAAGATCACACTTTGAACTCTGTTTTTTATATATATATTTCTTCAGAGCTCCGGATCGGGGTATTTTCCATCCCAAAATGTCCAATTTGTCAGGATTGGTCGCCCCAGGATGTAAAAGAAAGTGCGCGATGCGTCAGTGAACTTTCATACTTACTCTCTGACTCAATGGCCCGCTGACTCACTGAGTCATGGACATAAAATGTCACTCACACACGCAGACGAGGCAGGACGGCTGGCCTCTGACTCCTTTTATCCTTTTTTCTCGTCCCTTCTTTGCATCTCAAAGCTGTTGTACTTGTGTGTGTGTGTCTGTGTGTGTGAGAGAGCTCGGGCATCACCTGAGACATGTCACACATCCCCAGCAGGCGTCCCCCACTAAATGCCTGTAAAATGTGTGAAAACATGTCGTGAAACAACCTTGTTTTTCTTCTACTCGTGTCGTTCAGAATCGCCAGTTTGTTCTCAGGCTGAACATGAGAGCGGCGCCTCCGCTTCAGGCATCTCGCACTCCCCCGTCACGCTGCCACAGCTTTCACTTCCTCCAGTCAAAGGTCACGGGGTCAGCGGCCCTGTCGAGGGTCAGGTACGGCGGCCCGGCGCGTTCTCTTTACCAGCATCCTCCTGATGTGTGGTCTGGTTTGTTTTAACTGGCTTGTGGCTTTACGAGAGCCGGCGGAGCGTTTGTTGGTGTTATGGGTTTAACTCTTTCTCGCTCTCGTGCTGTTCTGTGTCCCTCAGCCTCACGGAGAGCACGTCGAACACTCGTAATTAAAACGACAGAATGGTTTATCATTATTGCCGTTCTCTATATAAAAGCATCCTCATAAATGAGTTTCGAGCCATTGTGGCTGTAAACAGGCTGTTTGTCTTCCTCGCCCGGTGGTCTTCATTACTCACTGAGCTCTGAGCTGCAGAGACTCAAACTGCAAATATTACTTCATGTATTTCATCAAAACTCTGACATATATTAAGGATAAAACCCCTCAGTTTTATAAAATGATACTCTGCAAGATTACATCTTATCAAATATGCCAAGAAAAACACAACATGTGCCTCATTTTCCAACCGAGGGGGATGAATTGGAAAAACCCCCCAGAAAGGAACATATTCAGTTAGTTTCGGAGCTCAATTGATATTAAAAAATGATAAAGAACAATGTTTAGTACTGAATAGTCATGTCTTTCTGCTGACCAGGACCTTTGTATAGTTTTCAGCAACTTCCCCCATAAATAGCCGTTTGTTTCATGTACACTTTACAACAAAAGGAAAAAAAACATGCTACAGCTATTTAAGCTGAATCACAAACTCCATGTTTTTTTCTAACATCTTACTTCACAATGTGATGTTTGAGCTACTGAAGATAAATACTCAATATTCACCCCAGACCTACATGCACAGTACATCCATACAGTAAGAAAGACATTAAAATAATTTGAAGTGAATCAATAACGGCAGTTTCATCATGTCATTCTTTTTCTTATTTCGCTTATCATTACATATATTTTGTTTTTACAAATCATGTCATTTCATTTAGTCTTGAATGACTTGAAATGCTTCAGAAATCATAATATAATAAGTGAGGGTCAGGGTGGATAGGTGGGTGCCTAAATTCATGTTACAAATGTACTTATTTGAACTCAAACTAAAGTCTTATCCTAAACCTAACCAAGCAGTTTTATTCCAATTCACAACCTTAACCACTTGTTTAAAACTGTGACTGCAGTGAAGCATCATAGTTTGACAGGCAGAGCTCCCACGAAGCGGTTGCTCCTGACGAAGCATCCATATGTGACGGTTAGGAATGAGAACAGGCTGTTAAATGAAACCTGACACGTGAAATATCCTTAAAAGTGTCTTTATGCACCTTCAATGAGCTTTAGTGTTCAGGGCTAGCCCAGCTAGCATGAGAATCCTTTATGACAATAATGACATACATACTTTTTATTTCCCAGGACTGTTTGTGTCGTCTTAGTTCCAGGTAACTCTTTAAAAGTGCATGTGCAGTAACCTGTTGGCTCGATGCAAACCTGGACCTGTTCATCCAGTGTTTTATGGTAGTTTACAACCACCCAGTAATGTCTTGCCAGCTAATTAATTACAAAAGTATCTGCAAACATTAAACTGTACTTTTTATGTTTATTAGGGTTCCTTTCTAATTGATTGAGGGATTCCTTTACCTAAAGTTTACTGCAGTATAAGGCTTGATTTGTAGATCATGCATTACATATAGACTGTAAGAAGACAATAAAAATCACGTTGGGTGCTGTAATATGACTTCAGCTGTTCTGTGAAAAGCACCAACTAGAGAAGAATAAAGACAAAAACTCTCCAAAAGTAAAGGCTCAAACAGGTAAAATATTAATAAGAAATGATCATCACACACAGTGACATTTGCTTCCACAGCAGCATTAAAAGAAGTGTTGAAGGAGCGCGCCGTCCTTTCAGATTAGTGGAAATCTGTCATTAAAAGATGGACGTGTGCGCCGCGCAGGGAACCTCAGCTGAGTCTCAGCCGCCGTGTGTGTAACGTTACTCTGGTTGTTTTGTCCCAGCAGCACTAATGGAGAGAGTGCAGTGAGAGAGATTGATTATGCAACCTGAAGTGCCACAGGGCAGCTTCAATCTGGAAGTGCTTAGAGTACGCAGCGAACCACAGTGATTCCTTCAGGGCAAATTGAAAGAGGCATGATCTGACAAAAAGGAATTTCAATTTGTTAGATGTATTCCTTCAGACAAATGCTTCCCATGCTACTTATGTTTGCTAGGACCTCGCTTTTGTAGCGGTGGACAATCTCGTGTAAGTACGCCGAGGGAATTATTTCTGTCTCTGATGTGGGATTGTTTTGTTGTTGTCGAGCATTTTGGCTTCTTCAACTTCAAACAGCTTAAACTATTTAGAACAAAGCAGCACTTAATACTTTTGGAGCCGCTGATGAAACGTAAAGCGCACTCCTGTTCTTATCATCAGATCTCCCTTCTTAAAACAACCTTTTCTCAAAATACAGAAGAATGTTAACTAGCGAGCGTGTTTTTGATACAATAAGCTGTATTCTCCTGAAATTAGCAGGTCAGATTCATTAATCATGGCGTCTGAGGGCTGCTTTGAACTATCAGGCCAGGTCATTAAACCCAGCCTGTCTGGGGCACGAGCGGGCGACACGGAAACACTTTGGAGAGCGCTGGTTCACCCACAAGACACACTAATAATGACCAATGTGTGTGTGTGTGTGTCACAGATGGCCACGTTACTGAGTGCTACTCTCGGGCTCAGTGTGGGCTTAATTTGGAGAAATAACAACATGAGATGGGAGCAGGGAAAGGTCGTGAGGGTGGGAGAGGAGATTTCACTGTGTATGTGGTGTAGTATCAAAGGTGAGCAGTGTGTGTGTTTGTGTGTGTGTGTAAAACCACAGAGGACAGGCTTGAAGAGAAAGAAAGAGTTCTTCTCTCTGTTCCTCTTCACATCTCTCCCTCTGTCCTCTTCGCGGCCTTTTAAGCGCCGTTGTCCTCACAAGTGAAATCCTACCCTCTGATCATCGCTCCAACACTGCTAAAATGTGTTCCCATTTAAGGTGAGGCTCACCCAACCGCTCTCTATGTGGCTCCCTTTTAAAACCAACTTAATCAGGCAGGAATTTGGGTTATTAGGGTCAGGGACACGGGGGAAACTGCCTTAGTGAGAGACAAAGTGAGGAAGAGCGAGACGGTGAGGACACAGATGTGTCGCATCAGGACGCTGTCTTCATCTCAGCACTCAAAGCAAAACAGGGACCAGACGATGTGTCCTCTCTCTAATTCACCTGATCTGATCACAAGATGTGTAGAAGTCTGTTGCATTGTGGGTTTCTGGCTAATTAGCGACTGCTCATCAACTTTACAGTGACCCTGTGGAGGCTGCTGTACATTGTGTTAGTTAGAGCTGATGTGGAAAATCCAACAGCGGGATCATTACACCTCCTCACTGTGCTACGGACAGCTTCCCTCCCAGCATTTGCAGTTTTAAAAAGCTGGTTGTCCGTACATTAAAGCATAGTTGTGTTGGTTTATTACAACAAGCGTTACAAAGGGTGGAAACTTTCCATGGCGAGTTAAACTGGGGAATTTAGGAAGTATTCATTAATGGCATGAGCAGATATATAAATAGTTGGCCGAGCTAAACAACTTGAAGGCAGGAAAAAACAGCCTCATGATTAGATTATATAAATAAATGGCCAATCAAGCTATGGCTTATTTAGCATCTAACTTATCAGCTAGCTTACTACAATATGAATACATTTTCATGTGCTATTTGCAAGTTAAACATTAAAACCATCATTAAATATATTTACCCCATAATATCATCAAAACTGCCTTCACCTTATGTGGTCCACAGACTCAGATGTGTGGCTTCAGTGGTCTTGTGCTCTGGTCCAGGTTCTAGAAATCACCTGTGCACAGTGCAGGTAGGGGGCGTGGCCTCAGCAGCTGCAGTAAGCAGTGTATATGTGATCGAGGAATAGCCGAGATATTAAAGTGTACCTGCATGAATTCTGGTTGTTTTAGTCAAGATTATATTATTATATTTATTTTCCCTGTTAAGGACCAATCTTCAATTTTGTACATTTATGGTTAATTCCTGTTAATTCCCATAAAAGTTTCCAACTTTCCAACCAAATTCCTGGAATTTTGCAAATTAGAACTTTTTTTTTTAAGTTTTATTTTGTAGTTTGGCCTGTCAGAGTGCAACAAGTGGCTTTATGAGAATACAGAGATTTCCAGGAACATTAAACGTCACGCTGAACAACAGGAGTTAGTGCTGGTGACACTGAAGTCATGAAGTCACGACCCTGGTGCCGTTTTTTTTTTGCTAATTAGCTTCTTACTTCTGGCTGCTGCATTTTTGCTTTGCTCCTAAAAGCAGAGATAATTTTCAGAAATAATCCAATTGGCTTTTTTTGTGGAGTGAACCAAGGTAATGTTAGCTTCTGTTTCAGCCTGTGAAAACACCTTCCTGCAGCGCTCTGCTCCTGGCGCTCATAATGACGTTCAGCATTATTGGCAAAGAACTGGGAACATGCAAACATTCCTGAGAGTGTGACAACAAACACAAGCAGTCAGACGATAATAGAGGTAATAAAGCTGAATTCATTGATCATTTGGGCAATGAGTCAAAATGTTTGAAGCAGACACTGTCACCCCAATAGTCAAATTTATCTCCGGATTATGCCAGTTAGAGACATGCACTGTTGGACTTTGAAGAAGATGCAAGTCGAGTTATACGTTTCTCTACATGAAATGTCATTGACAGATTGATGGAAACAGTTGAGTGATGATTAGAGGGAAGCCAGAGCTGCTGGCAGGAGTACCCATCAACAACATAACAGCTATTAGTTGGTAAATGTACCAAGGAAGACGTGACTAATAGGTGAAGGCATGTGGTAGAGCAAAAGTGTCTGAATACAAATGGCAGAAGGTGCAGGAGAACATGAGATATCTGAGCAGCTAAATCAAGAAACTATAACTTCAGGACCTCCATTTAGTTGTTAAATACCTGAATATCCCGGCAATATATCGGTCAATTTCCTCCGCTGTGAGCTCGTTTACAGCCTCGGCTCTTCGGGTTTGTCTCCAGCAGCTTCACAGTGAGAACTTGCAGCTCTTCTGTCGTAACAATGCCATCAGGGCTGCAGCCTGAGGTTAACGTGCTGGTCACAGTCGACACTTTTATGCCCCGTGGAAACTCGCATTTTATCGTGCTCGCTGTGACCCGCTGATCCCAGTGCTCTGACGACCTGCAGTAACTCTCCGCGGCACCTTTTGGCAACTTGAACCTGCACGTGTGAGGGCGATAATCCAGAACTGTTACACTTCAAACACATTGTTCTCCACTAAAAGTGATTAATTCGTCCCACTGAAGAACCATTAGACACGTTTCTCTGGAGTTCCTCTCTTTGGTGTGGGGGGAAGGCTGCAGGGTCAGCGGAGTAAATCACTGATCACTCAGGTTTATCATTAGGAAACCAATATGTTTTCCTCTAATAGGCCCTTTTAATGAGGTCCAGGATGTACTCTTAACCCTACAGGCAAAGCCTGAAAGAGGTATTGTTCTCCATAATATGTGGCCGTTTATCCCTGCACAAGAAATAATCAGAAAGAAAATCACCGTAAAAATGAAGACTTTTCTTAAAGCTGCATTTCATTCTTCTTTTTCTGGCAACTTGGGGGCAACAAACTGTAAGCACATCATTGACGTTGAAGTTGTTAATCATTTTGCGTCAAGTGTGGAAATTAAACATTTACTCTCTTTTTGCTCTATTTTGGTCTTCTCCATCACGAGGGAAATATTTGGGTCTTTAGCTGAAAAATGTTCCATATGTTCGCTAAATAGTTTTCGTTAAAAACAGCTGCCTGCTGCGGCCAAAGACGTGGCTGGTGAAAGCAGTGAGAGCCAATGAAACAGTTAAATGGCCGTAAAACAAAAATAACGAGCTTAAAGACCCCAAAACTCTGTAGAGCTGAGGGGAATTTTAGTCAGGTGATGATTTTCTGTGGGTTCGTAATTCAAGTGGCCTCTTTCACATTACATGTTGTCATTTGGTTCATTTGGTTCATTGTTTTCATTCGTCTTTTTTTCTGAGAAATCAGCTTGAGCAAATCTCTCCAAGTCTGTTATTGAAGCAGAGTTATTGATGCAAAACAGCGTTGCTGCAGCTATGAATAGTCGTGAGTTCTGTGAGGCTGTAAAGAAGCACAGCAGAGCTTTGAGCTAAACTTCAGCATGCTAACATGCTCACTGTGACAGTGGGAGCGTGCTGATGTCTGGTGCAATGTTTACTATGTTCACCATCAACAGAACACTGAGCACAGCTGAGGCTCATGTGAGCGTCATCTTGCAGGTGTGTGATTAAAAACTGAAACACTGGACAAATGAAAATGTTGACCTGATGGTGATGATAGACGAAAAGTCATGGGATCACAAAGGTCAGTAGGAATCATCCTCTGGGGACCGTGAACATCTGCGCAAGATTTCAAGGCAATCCGTCCAACGGTCACAGAGATATTTCAGTCTGGAGCAGAGTGGGGGATCCACCGGCAGACAGATTATTCCCTCCCGTGCTTTACTGTCTCTAACTGGCCCGAAAGAATCTCTGACACCTTCGGGCTCAGATGTTGTCAGTCGGTTAATAAAACCTCCTGGTGGGAGACACACAGAGAGCGGTGAGGTCATACAGATTCCCTCCTCTCCTCACCATCCTCCTCCAGGCTGTGTGTGTCCACACCTCTGATTACCCCGGCCCCCCTGTGTGTGTGTGTGTGTGTGTGTGTGTGTGTTCTGAAACTATGTAAGAAACGGACACAGGCGGGGTGTATCTTGTGTGTTTTTGTGAAAGAGGATTATCAGAAAAAGGAGCAATAGACAGAAAAAGCATGTGTGTGCACATGTGTGTGTGTTCAGGGTGTTTGGGTGGGGGTTCCTCCCCACCTATCTGAACCGAGGCATGGGACCTGCTATCTGTTTCTCATTTCGCCGGCGCTCTGTGGTTTTCCAGCAGTGACAGGCCTCAGAGTGGAAACTGGCACTAACGAGCAATTACATCCTGCCTGCCTGCCAGGGATTATGGGATTACAGACTGACCGGGCTTCAGTCTGCACTCTCATTTTGTCATTCCCTCGCTTCCCTTTGTTCACTTTATCTCTACTTTTAGACTTCTACCAGTCAGTGGTTCAATTATCGTTTCTCATTTTTATTTCCCTTGGACAATAACCCATTCTGTATTTTTAATTCTCCTTACTCTTTATCATGTGATTTTCTTTATATTATCTCGTTCTTTCTATCGCTCCTCCTCCAGCTCCTTCTTCTTTGGCTTTGCGGCTGCCTCGCATAGTTAAGGCACGCTGCCGTTAACCGCTGAAGAGTGAAATTGTTTCAGTCGGAAAGGGGAAGAGGGCACATTTACCAGGAGAAAAAGACATTTAATGTGTATGAAGCTTTAAATGAAGCATGATGGAAATGAGGAGGAGGGGATGAGAGTAAAGACAATGTGCAGAAAAACTCCTTGACATCATATTTATGTTTAAAAAAAGTTTATTTGTACAGCCATAAATCACAAATTTCTCCAAGTCAGACTTCCACCCTGAAGCCTCTTGTTTGACACATTTCTGCAAAGATATCAAATTCTGTCAACAGAACCAGACGAGCAAGATTAAAGCAGAGCTACAAAACAAGATTTTCACACTGCTCTGGATGCATGTATGCAGAGCTTTGGGGCACATGTAAGTACAGCAGATATCATCACGTTCTGTGGGACCTCCGCAGGTTTCTCAGTGTCTGGTAGTGATCAGACGGCTCTCCTGGTGTTCTGCCTCTCTCTCCTGCATCTCCTCTTACACTGCAGGTGTCTTTTATTGAGCCAGCGGTGATTTACTGTACTCTTGTTTTTCTCCTCGCTCCTGCAATCAGGCAGCGCGGTAGTGACAGGTTAAAGCTGGAGGTCAGAGCATTTCGCATACGTGCACGCGCGCACAGCGGAGAACAGAGGGCGTCTCTAATAGGAGGTCATTATCAGAGAGGTTTGGCTTTTAGAGGGAGGCAAAACACCGGAGAGCTTTCTGTCTTCTTTTTTTTTACTAGGTGAGAGGTTTATGGAGGCTCTGTGGGTAAAGCTCAGGTCTGAGGATGTAATAGTATAGCCTACAGTAGGCATCAAGATCTGTAATCAGAAACACGTTTGCTATATCGCCCTGCTTCTTTTCTTAGCAAACATGTTGAAAAGGCAGTATTAATAAAAGTCTGAATTACATCTTTGTAAGCAATATACATGGAATTATTGCATTATTTGTACAGCCTTACAAAGGCATGAGCATTTACTGGGAAGCAGAGAAAAAGGGTTTGATGTTTGAATGCTTTTAGCCAAATATGTGGCGCATGAGACCTTTACTTGATGCCTTTAGGGCTGATTATTAATCACTTTGGCAGACTTAGACGATCTAGGTTACAAGGAAAATGTTCTAGTTTCACTTGAAGCTTTGTTATTCATTTGAGCTAATGAGTTAGTTTCATAAATCAATGTTAAATCTAAAATCAAATGCATTTAAAGTGTGGCGTAAAGGTTGGTTAACCATATTAAATCCCCTGCGGGCAGAAGCTCACGAGATGGCAGCTACTGCTAAACTAAGCTAGTTAGCTTCCAGCAGGACTAGCTTATTTAGTGTTATTTGTACTCCTCAACTAGCCAGAGTGCAGTCATCACAGTTTGTTACCCTCTGTTTTCTATTTCATGCTCATTTTTAAATAATTTTTCATTTTTTTTTACACCACATCACACACCCACTAATCATAATCGAGAAAAAAGGCTAGTTAGCTTCAGGCTAGTCCAGCCTGAAGCTAACTAGCCTAGCAGTCACTGCTCTCTGTAGCAGAGAAATTCCCATGATTTGATGTAGTTACCTTTTAAAACTTACATTTAAATTGATTACATTTAAGAAGAATTTGTTAAACAAGCTCTGCCAGTTCAGGTAAAGTTAATATTCCTACTATTTGCTGCTCAGTGGTTGTGATATTCAGTAAACTGATGTTACTTTTGTGCCGGCAGCCTCTCTTTCAAAGCTGATTCCTCTTCTTTTACCTCGTAAAAATTCCCTCAACAAAATCCACATCCATCCTCTCCAAGCACTTAAACAGTATTTGTAAGCGAGCAGCAGAGTAAGCTCTGGAAATAGTAGCTGTCTCTGGCTTTATGGCTTGTACTTGCTTCAGGAGGGCTTTCCCACTTAACTAACTGTGAACAACAGCACAGAGGACCCACAATGCAAATGGAAGGTGACAACAACTCTCCCCGCTGCAGACATGCAGCCTGATGGACAAACCAAAGGCTTTAATCAGTCAAACAGGGAACAAACACACACTCAGCTTTCTAAACACACGCAGAAACACGCGCATGGGACTGTGCACACACACCCTTAGTAGGCTCGGGTAAGTCTGGAGCCCTTCAGGACCAGTGTCCCGCTCCTGCTCTCCTGGACTTTCCCACCCACCTCATCCCAGTAAAGGCTTGAGGCGCTGGGCTGTAAACAGCTCCAGAGTGGTGGAGTGAAATGAACCAGCAGACAGGCCCCGCGTAGACTCCCAGCTCGCTGATCTGAAAGGGGCTAAACACTCCCAGCTGTGGCGTTAGGGACTCCAAATGGCACCTCTCCTGAGACACGGCGAGGATCTGTATTCGTCCGTCCCGCCTCACACTGCTGAGAGGTTTTAAATCAGCTCAGAGACGCAGGGCTGAGGAGGCAGCACACTTTGGTTTTAGGTTGCAGCGGTGGCGTGCACTCTGTCTGTGTGGCTGATTCCTGCTCACTCCGTCTCCCCTCGTCCTCCTGTTCCCTCTCTCACCCCTCGCCGTCTGTTACACCCTCTCCTCAGCTGGAACATGCTGGATTGCATGAATGCATCAACAGGTTTCCTTATCGTGACCTGTGATCTGTAACCTTTTGTCAGTCTTCCATCTCATTGCATCGACAGAACTGCTGGGATTGTTTTTGGCTATTATATAAACATAGCACACTGCATATCAGTGAGATCTACAAATACACGCTTGAATACATGACTATGACCGTACAGTGCTGCTGTAGTTCAGCGCCAAGGTTATACAAAGCATCTTAGAGATGACAGATGTGGCTGTAAAGATGTTGGAGGTATCTGTGAGCTGAGAGTTGTTTAAAAAAAATGGTTCATGTCAAATTTAAACGGGTCAGACATCGGTGCTGAATTGATTCGTTGATTAGGGAGCAAACATGCTGACTTTGTTTGTATAACATTTTGTAAAAACAGAAGTAGGAGAAAGAAAAGTGAAACCAAGAGTAGAAGAGGCAGATAAGACAGAGTGAGCAAACAACACAATATAATGTGAAATTTTAGAAAGAGGCCAGAGGAAAGCAGGAGTGGTTAACAGTGTGTCTTGAAGCTGTGCACTTCTGAGGCCTCTCTGAGATTTTGCAGCAGCTTCAAAGCACCACAAAATGCAGAAAAACCTTCTTTTTTTCTCAACGTTGTCCAGGGAACAGCAAGAAATCTTTACAGTCGGCCTTTGTTTAAGGCAAATGTTTAAGATTGAATTCATTAACAGCTTTTAACTAATAGCTGGGTTCTGGGAAAATGTGATGGCCATTTCTCACTGTTTTTTGACATTCAAAAAAATGCAACTAGTGGTTTTCAACCTGGGGGTCGGGATCCCCAAAAACAGTCACAAGATAAAAATGAGCGGTCACGGAAAGCAGAAAAAAACACATTTTCTACCAAAGATTGTCTAAAAAGTGGACGTAGCCACCTAGATGTCAACCATTTGTTTGTAAAGTACTATTTTGAAGCCTTGCGTTTGGAATTAGGCTGTCGTTACCTTGTTTGGAGCCAGAAGTGACCATATTTGGATGAGAGGGTGAAGCTGGAAAGGTGTCAATCACTAGCAGCCACGCCCCAAAAGCACACCCTGCTTCATCGTCTATTTTTCTCTAAATGGGACAATAACTTTCAAAGGTTGAAGGTTATTCCAAATTGGCTTCACTTGGTTGCCTCTTTGTCTGTTTGACACATTTATTCAGACTTAATCTTTGCTTTGACTGATGGGTTGAACTGGTCATAACCAGTAAACACACCTTTATTTTAAAAAGGTCATCACCCAAAAATGTGGCTTTTTCCAGCCTGAACTATCTCAACAACCATAACTTGGTACAGTTGTTCATCACATCCGGAGGTTGTATCCTAACGACGTTGGTGAACTCTGACTGTTGCAATACTTTTCAGTCGAGCTGACGAGAAACATGTAAAGTTACGTCTTTGAAGAACCTGATGGTCTGACCTCCGCTGAGCTTCACATTTTGGGGGGCCACAAAACAACCTGATGACCTCATGTTGTGTGGTTGCCCCGCAGCCGGCACAATCCTGCACGCTGCACGTAGGATATATAAACATGTGTATCCCTGACACATCTTATCACCTGTCCTGCATCTCTGTGGTTTTTGTCTGGGACCTCCGCGAAGTGCTCTCGCTATGCCTGGTTCCCCCTGCTTGTACCTCTGCCACAGGAGTAACCCTGAAGAATGCCTTTGACAAGTGTATCGCAGATGCTGCCTTTTGTTGCCGGACTGGGGCTGTTTGCATGGATGTATGAACCGACAAGCCGACACTGGCCACGCTGGCTGGTAGCAAACACTGGCCTTTTACTGAAGCAGCAACAAACACGCCGGCCTCATGCATTGAGGACGTGATTTATGTGACATGTCGGCTCACTCGGGGGCCCGCTGGGCTGTTTTCTGCTTTTCTTTTACAGTATCTGGACTATTGTGAATGTATAGACATCATATCGCCCGCATGTTGTGCCTTTAGTTTATGTTAACCTTTCTGAGGGGAGTAGGAAAGTTGACAGAGTGAAGCCTTGTTCTTGTTCTTACATTCCTCTCTTTCTCTGCCTCTCCAGGTGGGACCAGATGGAGGGTTCGGAGGAAGGATAGACAGGAGATTACCTCTGTAATGTCAGCAAAGGCCAAGGTTTGTCAGACACGGACAGCGCTGCCAAAAGAGCAACCATGAAAACGTCCTCTCCTTCTTCTTCTTCTCTTATTTTATTTCATTCCACTCCATCTCATCCTCCATCTTTATCTCCCTTTTTGCATTTGCCGTTTTTGCTTTATAATGAAATAACCATCCCCACAATAACCCAGCCTTATCATTCATCATTTCCACTGTGCGGACTTCTATAACCCAGGGAATGAGTTATGTGTAGGTGTAAATTGTTAATGAAATCCATCCCCACAAACCTCAGATCTGAGCTCTCCGTAAAACCACGGCAGCACCAAAGCTCTCATTTCTATGTTTTAAGCCATTGGACGAAGCTTGATCCATGATCCAGGGCGGAAAGAAAGCAGAGCTATTTGACTTAAGTATCACTGAGGAGTAAGTGAGATCACGCTTGATGAAACTGGCTTAACACAAAGTGGTGCTGTAGCTCCTTTGAAGGGCTTTTTTTTTAGAACGGTGTGTTTTATGTGCTCTTATAAGTATTATCTCATTTTTTGTATCTGTTTTTTTAATCTGTAAAGCGCTCTGTCAGCTTTATATTCTTGATTGGACAATATGGTCGCCATGAAAGCAAAAGACCAAACAGCCTTTTCTCTGGTGGTGAACTTTTTTTCGAAGAGAGAGAAAAGAAGAAGAAACCTTGAACCTTGAAGGCAGAACTGTCCACTTGATTTTTAACTTTCTACAAATACTGAGAACAGTGCTGCATCAGAAATGTACTTAAATCATTTTTTCACATAGGAGAGAGAGATATCACTCTCATGTCAGCAGGTGCTGAGCCTAAATAAAGACAGTAAACAGGGGAAACAGCCCCATTAAAGCTCCTTCACTAGTGTTTTAGCACAATGCATCCTTACTAATCCATTCGGTTAAATGAAGCATGAAACAGCTGTAGTTACACTCTGCTCCACGTATCTTTCGGTATCTGAATGCTTTGTGTTTTACGGCTTGCAACTTTATTGTTTTAGTACATTCAGTGCAGTAAAAACCCATGTACTCTATCTGCCAAAGAGCCAGATATTTCCCTCAGGAGTTGGTAGAGACCAAAACAGAGCTAAAAGGAGAAAATAAGACCCAGAAATAAATACTAATGTTGGACAAGAAATAAATGCTAATGTAGCTCTGTAATGCCGGATATTTAAACAGGCAAGTTTCTTTACAGTTTGACCACTAAAGCTTTATGAGGTGATAATATGTCCTTTTTATAGCTTCTTTTACGGCTTTGTTAGATTCTGTTTAGTGAATTGTAGCATCCTATATCTGTGTGGCTAACCACTGTTATGGATGCAGCTTTTTATTGTTCTATTGGACATAATAAAATAAGAATAACATCACTTTAAAAACAACATTTTTGTGTCAAATTATCTTTAGTATATATCCATGTAACAAGCAGGATAATGTACAGGAAGCAGGTCATTGTGGCAAAATAAACCTCTTCTGCACCTTTATTTGTTGCACTGCCCCCAAGTGGACAAAGAAATTAAGGCAGGTTAAAAAAAAACATGTAAATTTTATGTACTGAAGTGCCAGTGAAACAATACAGTATTGAGAGTGCTCGTAATCAGTTAATTTCCATACCATGGTGGCTTTCCTTTGCTTTGTTGACTCTTTTATTTATTCCCTCTTCTGTTTTTAACATACAATAAAGTCAGTGAGCTCTCAGATTTCCTGTTGCCAGCTAACGTGACTTCTGTCCCCTGTAGGTGCTGCTGTGGGTGCTCCTCTCTCTGCTGCCTTTAGTTGAAGGAGCTCATATGAAAGCGGGCGCTGCTGCTGTGGGATCAGACTCGGGCCATGCGGCGAGCCTGCTGGCAGGCCAGGAGGAGCGAGAGCTTCCTGTGACGCTGCCAGAGGTGGTGGAGGACGAGGAGCAGGAAGACGACAGCGACCCTTACTCTACTTGGCACGCTCCGTATGGTACTGAGGCTTTATGAAAGAGTAATTTACAGCACATCTGCTTCACCAGGCAGCGTTAGAGTGGAAGGAGGGCACGAGGCCGGAGGATCTGCTTTGTATCTCAGATATCAAAATATATTTACGTGATATTTAAAAGAGCAGTGTGGAGGGTTCAGTGGCATCTAGTGGCAGCAATGGCAGATGGGAAATGGTAAACTATCAGAGTCATCGCTTGATGAGGAAAACACATAACCGCCAGAACAAAACAGGCAAAAATTTGTCACATAAAAAACATG
Source organism: Serranus cabrilla (assembly GCA_903364295.1). Classification (NCBI taxonomy): domain Eukaryota; kingdom Metazoa; phylum Chordata; class Actinopteri; order Perciformes; family Serranidae; genus Serranus; species Serranus cabrilla. The sequence goes on from CAFUXE010000442.1 coordinate 753,153, forward strand.
CACATTTTAGACATGCCTACAATTTTCTTTCCACTTCTCTTTTAACATTTTTTAAGCGAGCTGACATACAGCACCAGTCAAAAGTTTGGACACACCTTCTCATTCAATGTTTTTTTGTGTGTTTTTTTTGCACACATCTGTTATTCTCTCAGTCAGACTCATGAGGTTTTCACCTGGAATAGTTTTCAGTTAACAGATGCACCTTGTTAAGAGTTAATTTGTGGGATTTCTTGCCTTCTTCATGTGTTTAAGACCATCAAAGCAAAAGGTTAAAGGCTACTTTGAAGAATCTAACATATAAAACATATTCTGGTTTGTTTATCACTTTTTGTTTAGGTCATAATTCCACACGTGTTCCATCACTTTTCAAATTTTAAAAAGAATATTAATCTACCAGGTAGAAATAATAATAGAAAATAAAGAAAAACCTTAATTGAGAAGGTGTGTCCAAACTTCTGACTGGTTCTGAAGAATTTTCATGATAGTTTACAATAATGATTGTCTGTAAAGAGGCTGTGTTGGATGTACGTTCCATGTTTGGCTAAATGCATCATGTTGGGAAATGAATTAAAAAGACATCTGGAAGACTAAAGCGGCACAAACTAGTGAAATAATCATACATTATTGTACCTTTAGCATTATTGATTGTATATTGTATTTTAAAATGTCTGTCGACTGTCTAGCAGTGAAGTTGCAGATTTTAACAAACCATTACTCATGTAGAGAGCCTCGGGCCTCTGGTGGCCTTTGGGTAACATAAGACATGAAAGTCTCTACAGTCAGAGTTTGGTTTGTCCGTTCTGGGCTAAAATTACATTCCTAGTTTCAGGTGATTTAACACTACGTGCAGTTATGGATGTTATACTTAATTTCTTCCTAACTAGATCCCCCTAAATTTTACACACTGTACCATTAAAGGGTGACAAATCATTTTAAAAGGTGGAAGTGAAACGGAGGATTTTGTCGGATAATTTGCATGTTATTGCTCATAATATCTTGAATCAGTATTCACAGCCCTCTCTGTCTTTCTCTCCTCTCTCCTTTTATTTCAGACCCCTTTGTAATAGAAGAGGTGGACGACCATCCCAGCAGCCGCTGGGCGGGGCGCTCTCCACGCTCCTCTGACCCCACAGAGCCTCAACCCAAGGGATCACCAAAGAAAAAGAAGAAGAGGAAGAGGAAAGAAAAGGAGGAAGAGGAAGAGACAGGAAGGGCAGACAGGAAGGGTAAAGGAAGGAGCCGGCAGCCGAAGCAGAGCAGCAGGGACTGCCGCGTGGAGAAGAGGGAGATGAAGGTCCGGGACCTGGGCCTGGGCTTTGACTCGGACGAGATTGTCCTCTTCAAGTTTTGCGTGGGTTCCTGCCAGTCGTCAAGGACAAACTACGACCTGGCACTGAAGGCGCTGCTGGAGAACGGCTCGCTGCCTCAGCGCACCGCCCGCAAGGTCAGCAAACAGCCCTGCTGCCGGCCCGACCGCTACGAGCCGGTTTCCTTCATGGACGCCCAGACCACGTGGAGGACCATCCAGTCGTTATCAGCCGCCAGCTGCATGTGTATGGGCTGAAGACGTGAACCAGGGGGAGGGTGACGAGGAGGGATGTCACAGAGAGGAGCCCACAGGCTCAGAGCGAGGTACTAACAGGAAGGAGCCAGAGGGGGGCGCTGCAACACACACAGGAAGTGATGGAGGCCACTTGTTGTGGTGTAATTCCTGTCCAGGAGGAAGAGCTCCGGGTCAAAGGTCACAATCAGAGACTGAGGGGGAATCCTCGGGAATCACAGTGTGGATTTATGGTTCAAAGAATGAACTTTCTAATAACTGGTAACTAATGCAGGATACTTCAGTTCACACAGCAGAGAGACTCCTTATGTGACTGTTTGATTTCATATGAGCCAGACCTGAAGGCTGAAGCTCAAGAGCTATAAAGAATAGACACAATAACAAGACTGACACTGTTTATATTCTGACTAAAAAAGACTGATATGATGTTCACGATCACTCACAGTGAAGCCAGCTCCTCCCAAAGCTAGATCTTTCTTTCACATAAAAACAGGGACATCACATTGTATCGTTTCTTTGTTCAGGTGAACTCAGCCAAATGGATGCCATGCATCTTCATGTATTACTGTATAAAAGTAACATATATTTATTTCTGATAAATTATTTATTTATTATAGCTTCATATGAGAGCTGTCTTTATTAACGCTATATTGTAGATAAATATCTATTTATTATTGCAGAGATTCAGATTTCATGTTGAC
>CAFUXE010000442.1:765547-785615 GCA_903364295.1 Serranus cabrilla
TTTTATCATTAAGGCTTTAAATTTCCTTTCTTACATTATTTTCTCTTTCCTGGATTTTTTTGTAGTGTTCCAGCTTGTTAATGCACTGTAGTTGTTTATTTTGTCTTGCGGGTATATAACCTTAGACTGTTGATTGGATGGGTGTGATAAACCCCAGCATCACACATCTCTTCCTCCCACATACACAAACACACTTAAACAGTATGACTTGACGGCTGTGTTTTGCGTACTTTGAATGCTAACCTCCCACACACGCCCAGCAGCATCTTAATGTTTCAGCTCGCCTCATGCTGGAGAGCCTGGAGCTCATACATTACAGTGTAACAGGTGAACCCATTGGTCGCCTACAGACTACTAACACCATGACAACATGTGTGTTTTTTTTCTTATAAAATATAAATATGTTATTTTTATTTATTGGTCTCAAAACCATGTTGGAATTACATAAATTGGATATCACTGGTATGATGATGTTAGGTCGCTTTCACATATAAAGTCTGGTGGTGTGATTTAGGGTGATTGCGTGGAAGTTGAACGTTGTTGCATTTTTTATTTGGTTTGGTTTTTATTTCACCCTTATGTGAGGGAAACTTGTTTCGACACAAGTCGTGGACTTTGTAATGTATTGTTGGCAGAGTTTTTTCACTTTTATGCAGCATTGATCCGCTGTGTGATTGAATCCATTAGCCCCCATTCTGTCACAAAATAATTTAAAGATTCCTTTGTTGTTGTTGTGTGTAGTCACAAGCAACTGTGTTATGTGATTGTCTGACCCTATTTCAATAAGCGCCTTCACTTCCTCATTTGACCTCATCTGTCCATGAGTCATTTTTCCAGCCTGCTTCTACCTCGTCCACCCAAATCCAACCAGAATGTTCTGTGTTTGAGTTCTCTTCCTTCTCTCAGTTTTTCCTACTCTGGCACACATGGCAGTGAACCAAGACCCCCATTATTTAATGGACCAGAGTTTGATCCTTTGGTCCACACCCGTGTTTGTTTAAGCACTTGCAACAGCAAAAAACAAATGGACTACCGGACAAAGTGCACCACCGTTTATTGTAAGTGGACCAACAGCTCAGGTGTGAAAGCCTCTTCGTCACCATAGCAGCATTTCCCTGCAGTGAGAGCGTTTTTTCTAACTTTACGTCGCTGTGACCTCTAGGATGATAAAAGTTTCATGAAGCTTTGCAAACTAGAGACCTAGAGCATTCATATCAAATTAAATTCAGATTCAAATCACATAATTTTTTCTATGGTGTTCCACAAAGTGTTGATGTCTTAATTCTGCATTTTGGAGGCTTTTTCACCATTTTTTATTCATTCTTTAGTGGTCAGAAATGGTTAAAATCTGAATCCACTATGTCACAAATGCCATCAAAATAACCTGTAGCACCACTTCTACTGTCGACCTGCTATTTCCCTCCTGTCCACCCCTAGAAAAGACCAAAATTGGTCTATGGAGGGTCTCTTAAGGTTAAGTAATATTTTGTATCATGGCGATACGAGTGAGAGGTTTTTTTCAGAGAAACTGACAAACAATTTTCATATAATCCACTTCCATACAAATTCTAATGGCTCTTGTGTCTGAGTGCTTGCACTATTGTATATGTGACAAGAGAAATGTCATCATTATCTCACACACACACACCCTTGCTCTCGCTCTCTCAGTGGAGACGCTCTCTGGCTCAGCCTGTGCAGACTGAGTGCAGCCATCAGTGCTAATGTTCCTCCGTACTGTGTTTTCACATCATGTATCAGGTGGCTGCAGGATATTAAACATTTCTATCATGTGAGCCACCACTAACACTGCCGCACAGCTGAACATACTTGAAACATAAAACTACACACACACTTGCTACTGACAGAACGGTGCCAAGTTTTGAATGAGCAGATGTTTAATATGTCGGCGCAGATGTGATTGTAATTTGTGTCTTAATTTCTGGGTTGGGACTGAAACAAAATTGTGGGTAATGGAAATATGCATCTGGGGTATTCAAATGTGTGAATGTACACAGATGTACCACTGTTATTGTCAGTGGTTGCTCTGTGAGGGAACACATTTTCTTTTTTATCTGTCTTTACAAAAGTATGCATTCAAGTTGAAACACACTACCAGTGTTTATTTTAATTTCAACTCCTAATTACATTTTAAATGTGTTGTCTGTTATGCATTATGTATTAAAGCTGAAGGAGGCAGTTTTCCCAGTTTTAAACCCAGCTGGCTACTGTTAGCAGAGCTTTAGAGAGATGGTGAGATAATGTTGCTAATGGTTACTAAACGTAGCGATGAGCTCATGGCCTTTTGTTACAGTTAGCAGAAGGCTAAACTATTAGCAACAGTTTCTCTCCATCTGTGACACACTTTGTCAATATTGACATGCGATTTATTACATTTAGTGTCAGACTCTTTCTGATAAGTCCATCTTCCTTTTCTGCGTGTCTTTGTGTGACAGTAGCCGAGTTTCCATCAAAGAATTTCAATGCACATTTTGAAGACTTGCATGAAAAAGCTTGATGGAAATTGTTTGAAAATGTGCATAAAAGTTTTTACGCTTGTTTGAGGTGTTTTTTTTTTGTCTTTATGGCAAAATTGTTAATACGCCAAACAGGAGTTGGAAACAGGTTTTGCGAATAATTTCTGACAAAGCGAACATTTATTTATCAGCCGTTTCCTCTCTGCCGGTCAAGACAAGCTGACATGATAGAACAATTATAAGTCGCCTGATTGAATCCAATTCCTGAAGACACATTTTCTCTCATGGGTGGCCAAAGTTGTCTGATTAGCAACCTCTTTTTAAAATTATTTTTATTCTCTTGTGCTCGATCTCTTCTTCTAACACTTTCTTTCTGGCATAATCTCTTCTTCTTCTACTGTTTATGAAGGATTAGCCTACAGCAATACTTTACACTGCTATCTTCTGACCAAAGCATGCAGCTTTGTTTCTTCGCTCTAAACCAGTTGATAGAAACGTCCCTTATTTGCATTTTCTTCAGTGCAACTTTTCAAAATTTCGCTTCAAAATTCGATGCGACTAAAATGGAAACACGGCTACTGTGGTTGCTGGACTTTCAAATAAAGAAAATATAATGTACTTATACCTGATTACCTCTTACTAAATTTGTGCTATTTTTGTTTGCCTATACCAGCGTCCACAGACTTCTAATAAACATGGGAACTCTAGAAGATATTAAACTAGAAAATGCTCTCAGATTTCCACCAAAGAGGCAGTTCACTGAGGAATGATGGTAAAAAAATATGATTACAGAAACATCATTGTAAATATGCTAAATACCAGATTGATTTTTTCCATCTCACTTTTTCTGAATTCATTAGGATATTTAGTTATTCTGCAGGCCTCTCTGAAATGACCTGGGATTGGCCAACGCCTCCCATGTAAATGATTATATGTAAAAACAAAAAAAAATGTATATTCTTCCAGATGATGCAAAACCAAACCCTGCAGCCCCCAGCTTTATGCCAAAGTATATTGATTCACAGCATGGCTGAGTTCCCTAAACCCATGTTACAGTGGTCGGCTTATTTCATTTAAGACAAAGAAAGCACCTGGAGTTCACTCTCTAACACCTTTAAACAGGGAGAAATAAGCTGCTGCAGTGTTGAAGTGGTCATTAAAATGGACCAAGTTACACAGAATATAATATTCTGTTTGATTGTTTTTTTTTAAATCACTGAACAGCATGTGTATAAATCAATTGAATCCAATTAATTAGAGTGTTTTTATTTTTGTTCTGTACTGTAATGGATATCCAGGTACTACTGATGCAGGTACAGCATTGTTAGGAAGTAAACACAAATAAAATATATAAATACATATAATGCAAATACTAACAAATAAATAAATAATCGTTTAAAGGACACAGAAAGAGGACGTAATATTGGAAAGTGTTTTTTATGCCTCATGCAAAGACGTTTTGTAAAGGTCATGTGAACAATGACAAGTTTTCCCCTTTAAAAAGTGGATCATTCCTGCTTTTTCCTGAAATATTGTCTTACCTTGAAAAAACAAAAGTCTCATGCAGACAATAGAAGTCTGACAGTGTTCAACTGTGTGTCTGTGTCTTTGGTACAACAAAGAGCTCTTCTGTCAAACTAAAGGAAGTGAGCTGCAGCTTTTGTCCGTCACACACACACACAGTGAAGACCGCCCACTGCTGACTCAGGTGTCATTAATGTGACAATCATTAGTATTATTAGCCGTCAAATCACCTCCAGCGGAATCTCCAAACAACATTAACAGCTTCCTCCACAGTCTAGTCTGCAATTCTCTGGCATTTAATGTCGTTCCCATCACGGTGCCTCAAAGTATCCTTTTCACACGGAAATCAGTTTATCCACCAAGCTACTTTTATTAGCTTTCATTAAACTGAAACCTGCAACAGGACGGCTGGGTGTTACATTTCACGTCTCTATAAAACAGCAAATGGAAACAGTCACCTCGTCTTTCACTGTGTGTGTAGTAGACACAACTTATCATGCATACTGACACTGTGGAGGTAATTACTGAAATATATGGAAAACACACACACACACACGCACATCCTTGTACATCTTTCTTTGTGAAAAGAAACTTACTATGTGAAAAAGTGAAAATATAACATGTGGTAAAGAATAAACTAAACACTTGTTTGTTTTTTTGTTGAGCTAAATAATAAGGGTGAAAAACTGGATCTCTGGGTGACTTACTGCTCTGTATGTATGTGGGCTGGTGGTGAGAGATATTCAGCTGGTTTTAGTCACTGAGCTTCATCTAAAATGTGCTTTAAATGTGTTTTGTCCAACAGGTTCAGACACTAAAAGTCTCTTTTGGGTTGTTTGACTCTGTTGTTTTGTTCTTTTTTTTTAATACAGTGTCTTTATTTGGATGTTTTTGTACTTGGTTTGTATTTTATTGCAAAAGTTTTTCATATAACACTTTTTCTTCTACTAATTGGAAAGAAGGGATTTGAGCTGAATCACTTTCAAAGGCAATTAAATCAGTCTGAGACCCGTGTTAAACGGAGTGAGTACTGACAGAGAGAGGAATGCTTCCATAGGCAAACTAATTAATTGATAAAAGAATGAGTTGCTTATCTATCATCATTATCTTCGCCACCACAACCATTTCTCTCCACTAATTGAAATATTTGAACTGTGAAAAACATCCGAGACACAAACCACAGATGGTGTTACAGTTGCGTGACTTCTGTTTTCCTTAAGGAAGATTCTAGTTTTCCCACTCAAACAGAATATGTGCCTTTATTTTTTTTTTTAATGCCTCAGAGTTTTTCTTCTGTAGTTCTTCTCCCTGAGAGTGCTCTAAAGACTTGACAGGTTAACAGTGTCATTACTGCAGACAGACTGTCAGCTGCTGAGCATGTGATGTCACCGCCGTGTGTCATCAGTACTTTATTAACAGAAAATATAAAAAATGTACCGTCATGAGAAGTCAGATAAACTGATCTGAGGTCACAGTTTAGAGACAATGAACATGGTGCAAAACGACAGAACTGAGCTGCAATTTCATTTCAAAGTTTTATATCTGAATTGCAGTTGTTATTAACCTGAGAAAATATATCATAGAAAATAAATCAAAGTTTGAATACGTCCATTATGAAGAAGTAATTTCCTTGTGTTAAGTGCTTTCCCAGTCATCAGTACTTTTGTAATATATTTTACTGCAGATTTTGGGTATTAAGCTCTGCAAGTATAATTTGCCAAATGAAAAAAAGAAGTCCATTATCTCAGTGGATGTAGTGTTTCCATGGCGATGGCATGATGTTTTGCTCAGAACTGCTTTGAAAAACAAAAAATGTTTTTGAGAGAAACAATTGGAGACATAATAAATGTATTATTGCTGTCTGGAAATGTCAATTTCACAGGAGAAAATAGAGTTTTTTTTCTTGTGGGGATTTGAAATCTGTTCCTGAAGTCATCAGCTGATACATTTTCAGAAACCACAAAGAAATAAAGGACAAACTAGTTTGACTTAAAGCATCGTAACTCAAGGTCCCCTTACTTGCTTTTTTAACTGGCTAATAAATGAACTTCATTCCAAAACTGGAGAAAATAAGCTCTATAATTCCAGTGGGTCCACAATAACAAACTATAACTTTTAGAGTTTCCTCTATACTTACTTACTTTTAGCTGATATTTTTCTATTCTTAGCTCAAAAGTTAGCACCTCCTGCAGCCGCTTCACTGGCATTTCAGCATTAATGAGCAGCCTCCCTGCAGTACAGCTATCAGGGTGAAGTTTTCCACTTATAGGCCAGGCACACCCGGCAGGTCTCTGCAGGGGAGCCTGTGTCAGCGCGGCTGAACAGGAGACGAAATGCATAAAAATATGAGTCTCAGGAGGAACTCTCCGCACTGACAGCCGGTGCAGAGCGACGTGTCCATGGAAAGACGTGTCTGTAGACTTATTGTGAGACCTGAGATGAATATCAATCAGGGGGAGTGACCAACTGCGGTGGCTGTCACCACAGGAGCCGCGTATGTTGGCAGAGATCATCTTTTTGAACTCTGGAATCCTCTTCACGCTGCTCATGAGTAAAAGGATGAATGTGAGTTTACAGATGGAGCAGGGCTGGAGGTGAATACCAAATCTGACAGAACAGAGATTCTTTTTCAGCAGGACTTGCTTTTCTGTTATACTTATTACCACATACTTATCATGACCTAATCAGTTTTCTCATTTAAAAAAAATGACTTCCATCACTTCCATGATGTCTGTAGGCATTCCTTTGATCAGGTGAATAAACTGTCTCAAGCATCGTGATTCTGCTGCTGGTGTTTAATCTTGTTGTCCATCTTTATCAGCAGTGTTCATGAGTGGATTATGAGACAGTGGGGCGCTGTTGTCTGTCTCTTTGTAGTCGTTAACACATCTCACTGCACTGTGTGTGTTTCTCTGTGATTCTCTCTGTCATGTTCTGTCTCTTTGGGCTAATTTAGTAACCTGATGCTGCCGGATGGTTTGTTACACAGAAACATCCGAGCAGCCTTCATTGAAAACAGTTTAGAAACACGGACAGAAAGTACCTGGCAGGGGATTAAGTCAGCCCTCTGTCAATCACCGTCACACACTGGCCGCTCAGGAGACGCTGTTCTCTGCTCTTCAGTATCATTGATGTCACACACAAACCTTTTCATGTGTTGTTCTCTGTGTGTCATCAGAAACACAGAGCACACAACATGAGTATCCAGCTGCCATGCAAAGTTAGTCAGTTTCTGTCTCTTTAATTTTTAGTGACACTTTGTTTGGTCTCTTTTTTTTACTTTTAAAAACACATTTGCCCATTTCTGTGGTAATTCATCAGCATTATGAGTGTCTTTGTATTTGTTTTGTGTCTCTTCATAGTCAGCTTGAGTCTCTTTGTAGTCAGTTTGACTCTCTCTAGTTGCTTTGTGTCTTTTTGCAGTTGCTCTGTGTCTCTTTGTAGTTGATTTGAGTCTCTTTGTAGTTGCTTTTTGTCTCCTTGTAGTCATTTTGTGTATTTGTAGCTGGTGTGTTCTCTGTCTCTTTGTATCTCTTTCTACATCTCTCTGTAGTTGTTCCATGTCTCTTTGTAGTTGATTTGAGTCTCTTTGTGGTTGATTTGAGTCTCTTTGTGGTTGCCTTTTGTCTTTTTGTAGACGCTCTGTCTCTTTGTAGTTGCAATATGTCTCTTTGCAGTTGCTTTGTACTGTATGTCTGGGTGTTTTTTGTCCCTCTTCCTGGTTGCTGTAAGTCTGTGATCTTCTTGTGTCAGTTTATGTTTCTTTGTGGTCATTCTAAGTGTCTTCGGGGTCGTACGTGTCTGGCAGGCCTGATCAGTAATCCACCCATGCTGGTGTTAGGTTATAGGCTTTACTGTCCATGTCCCCTGATAATCCTCCCACAATGCTTTATGGCAGCAGGAAATATTAATACCTGTCTGGTTCTTTGGGTTTTTACGGGCACGGGGGATTCAGCAGCTTACCTGCACACCACCTCTCAGAGAGAGCGCTCTGTCTGTAACTGGGCTTTTTGGTGTTTTATTGATCTTTCACAAACCATGACAGCCTGTGTAGGTTTGGTCACCATAGCAGCCTTATCTTTATCTAGGAACAATTTCTTCTGCTTACTTCAAATCATATTTGGTTTCAGTCTGGTTTCTAGCTTCTACTTATCTTTCATTTTCTTTACTTTAGTTGAGGTCATATCTCTCTCTTTTGGCCTTTCATCTGTAATATTGTTATCCACACTAATTTATCTACCTCCAGTCACTTTCCAGATACATCCCTCTCTTCAGTGGATCTAATTGCCAGAGGTGGTCTGAGATGTAAGTAAAAGATTGGGTTATTACTGTACCAGGCTCCATGTCACAGGCTGCGTTTGCGTATATAGGAGGGTGAGTCACTGGCCACATTGTTCCTGTTCTGAATTAATGAGCCACTATTATTCTCAAGGAGAATCTTCTTCAGGGAAATACTGTCTGTGCTCCATTATATAGAGAAACATAAATATTATCATTTATATAATACAGTTTTAATTAATACTTTAAAAAGATAAGATATTCTACTTAAATTAGTTAATTAGTTGTAGGAACTATTTAAATCCCCTGTGGGGGGCCTGTTCAATGAATGTTCTTATATATGAAAGTTAATTGGAGGGTTTAGCACTTAAAACACTTAATCCACACTAATGCATCATACTGTCTAAGTTTGTGTATTTTCACGTGTGCGATACTGAACCATCCGCATTCACTCGCTTCTTCTCACACAAAACAAACAAAGCTGACCGTTACATAGGCTAAGGAGCACACATAAGGAAAAGTATTTCCTGTAGTGAAAAGTAAAGATGGCTCCACACTGAGTCCGCCGTGTGAGTAAAGACTTACTTCTGTAACATGAAGGGTTTGCTGAGATCAGCTGTGTAACAGTTGGTGCACACCTTGTTGTCCCCAGTCCCTCTGAGTAAATTATTCAAAACAAATCAACCACTCACACACACACACACACTCACTGCATTATTTGGTCCACGGCTGCTCTTTCTCCCCTTAGAGTGCATATTAAAGAGCGACACATAATTAGCTGCTGGACTGGGTATAGTTGTGTAGACATTAGTCAGGGTGTGTGTGTGTGTGTGAGTGTGTGTGTGTGGACAGATGGGTGAATGGTTGGGTGGATGTGCCCTTTACTCTGACAGGGTACAAGAAAGGTCTGTTCCTATCTGAAGCTCGGCTGCACTGAGACACGTCACTGTGTGAGAGAGAAGACGAAAGAAAAGAAGAAAAGATTAAATAAAGGATGAAATTATGCAAATGTTGCTCTCATATGACATGTTTGCTCTCTGTGTTTGTGTTCAGAGTCGGAGTGAAACCTTCATTAGCTTATGCCAGATGGGCCAGAATAAGCAAATACACTGCAGGAAACAGCTCTTGTTTGTGAATCAGCAACAAAAAAAAACTCACATTCATCTCATGAGTCATTGTTATTTACTTTCTAATGCGATATCAACACATTTCCCTCAGGTCCATAATAAGGTTGCTGCAGGATTGTTGGACGTAAAAAGGCTCCACACTCACATCTGTTCACCTAATGATGAGAGTGCTAAAGGTCAGGTGGAAATTGCTAATAGTGTCCTCCTGAGCTATCTCACCATATAAAAACAAAGCGATCACTCGCTATTCAACTTTAATGAAACAGTATTCTAATGCACATTACTGCTGAGGAGCTCTGTGGGCTTCAAATGTATTTAAAAGGACACTGTGCACTTTTATGTATTACTAAAAGCTTTTAAATGTCCCTTCCTGTAATGCTCATTACACGGGTCTTTCCATTTTTACATAATGCCTGGAAATCAGTGTTGCTGCTGTTCATGTTCTGTTTATCACGAATACAGAGCATTAAAAGTTGTTGTGGTTTTGGCAGAGCCACGTGATGTGATTTACCGGATGGGTCGAAGTATCTGCGGTCACATCAGAGGCCGATGTTTACTATAAATGTACCTTCTGTTCAGATCGTACAAGCTCAGTCACCTTCTATCCCACATGTTGGAATCTGCAGCCCGCAGGGGAACAAACCTCCTCAGATTACGCCTCGAATGTTGGCCAACTGAACTTTCGGCAAGATGGACTGTATGAAGGCCTGACGCAGAGTGTGTTGCTTTTAATAACAGCGATCCTCATGAATCATGAAGAAGATGGAAACTTTTTAATTCTTTAGAAATGCCCTCTCCACTGGAAAGTTTGCACCTTAAAGGTCTGCCTTAGATGAACGCTGATCAACATTTTAAAACAGGAAAATCATCATAGTTCAATCAACATTAATCCCCTCTTAGCATCTCCAGTACTTTCGCTCACAAACATTTATTAGAGCTTCAACCAACTATTTCACACTTTTATTTTTAAATGGAAGTACGCAGATTGCTGGATCTATGTGGCTCCTTTAGGTGAAGGCCTCTGGCTCCCGCTCAAAATGGAGAGTCTAATTAGCAAAGGACTCACAGGCCAAAATAATATCAAGCTTGACACACAATTTGCACTGTAACACACAGTTTTCACTGCATGACGTTTGTCTGCAAGTCATCCACCAAGACCTGTTAAGTATCGAGGCAGTGATGATATTTTAAAACGTCTAAAAGTTTCTTTTTTCTTCCTTATCGCCTTTTAGTTTCCACAGACTGGTTGTTAGTGTGCATGTGAGACTGACACTGATCAAACGCCCTCGCTCTGCCCCCCCTGAAAGATCAGGGTGTTTGTCACCTTAACTGTAGTTTAGTCAACCATATCTAATGACAGCTGCTCGACTGTGACGTATGTTCTCTCCTCTCCTCAGTTTCTGGGAAGCTTCACAGTTGCATGTAAAGTGCTGATAGGTGAAAATGATTAACGGTTTGTTGCTGTGTGGGATGCTAATGTGTGTGTATGTGTAAGTGGGTATTATTGAAAGATAATGAGGGTGAGATGAAGCAATGCAATCAAGGAGAACCTGCTTGTTGATATTTTACTGAGTAACCTCCATGATTAACATTCATGATCACAGCTCAAGTGTGAAGTCAGACCTGCAGACCTTGTACTTAAAAGAAAAAACACTTTTGATGTTATACAATTTTAAAACTGCACAAAAATAACCTTGTAGTCCTACACTTTGTAGTGTGGATGGAGCATGACATTCTGTAAAATAAGGAGCTGGAAACATTCCCCTTTTTTTGTTCAGTATTTTTGAAGATTTCATTGCACCTGAACCACAATTGAAAATCCCAGAGCTGGTTTGTTTTTGCAGACAATCATAATGTATAATAGCACAGTTTATTAGAGGCTTAAGAGCTGTCATTGAAATTTCAAATGAAAAACAACAACAACAACAATAACAACAGCAAACCAAATCATTGCCAAAATGGCTACCATATGCATTAACACAGCCATTTTTTTTTTTTTATATATATATAGAAGCCTCATATATCCCCAAAGATGCAGAAGGGTTAACACAAATATTTTTCTTTATACTCAACGTGTCTACCAGCTGGAATCAGGATTGAATAATATTGTAATTTAACAGTGACAGTGAAAAGAAGACGAATACAGGCCTAATGAGTTATTTATGTTGAAAATATGTTGAAAATAGCTCCGTTATTATGAAGACGCTCTCTATTTCCGGATAGCCATGTGCATTTCACACAAATATGACGTCACTCTCTGTTATGTCAGTGATTGGTCGGTGCAGCCACGGGGGGCGTGCCTTCTCGTTCTTTCATTGGATGCAGTTTTAAACCCCTCCCTCTGATTGGCCAAAGGCGCCACTCAGCTATTGGCTGAATTCACGCACCGACAATTTGAAAAGCCGTGTCCACAGAGAGAGAAGGAGCTGCACGGAGAGGGAGAAAGACAAAGATTCGGAGAGAATCTGTTAAAAACAAAGGTAAGAGATGAAATAAAAGTGTAACTGTAACTATTTTTAAAGTTTATTTCGACCACGCAGCTATGTTTAACTGTTACATTGTGATTTAGTACGATCACGATGTTTCGTGTTTGTGTTGAATGAAGCACAGCTGCGGGGATGCTTCATTGTTGGAGTTCAGGCAGATTTAAAAGAAACGCTTTGCTTGTAATCATGCACCATGTTTCAATATTTATTAAAAACCTCCCGATAAACTGCTGGTCTTTAATGTGAACTCTTGTATTCAGAAGTGAAAGTTAACTCACTACATTTTCTCAAGTACTGAACTTAAAAATTCGAGCTACTTGAAACTTGAGTATTCTCATTGTATGCTACTTTAAACGTACACTCCACTATATTTTAGAGGGAAATATTGTTCTTTTTACTCCACTGCATTTACCTGACAGCATTAGTTACTTTTCATATTTTCACCCCCTTTCTCTACAATGAAAACCCAACCCAAAACAATGACCTGATAGACTTTGATGCATTGCTATAGAATAAACTAACCAACACTATCATAACAGAGTTAAAATTCTCATAACCTTCAACATCTACAGCAGTAAAATGTAGCACACACATTAATGCAGCAGTGATATGAAGCCAGAAGCAACATATATAATAGTTAAACACTGACAGGAAACATCTTACTGCACAATGACTACTTTTACTTCAAATACTTTAGGTAAATTTAGCTGAAAATACTTACATTTACCAAAGTAAGGTTTTGAATGCAGGACTTTCATTGGTGTGAAGTATTTTCACTGTGTGGTATTAGCACTTTTACTTAAAGAGACTTCTTTGGCAGCTTGTATTTGGCAGGAAGTTGCAGCAATGTTGGCCGGGGAGGACGGTGCCCAGCTGCAGTGTGTCGTGACGGTGGAGCAGCTGAACAACGCCGGTCAGGCAACCCGGAGGCAGGTCATCCGTAAAGCTTCTGTTGTTCTGGGCCGGAATGAGTTCCAGGAGATTATCCTCCGAGTCCACGACGGAAAAGTCCCCCAAAATTACCACCTGAAAGAATTCAAACTCTTCACAAAGTTCGTCAGAGAGGGCAAGTGCACCGTCAAACTTCTCCCTGAGAACATCCAGGTACTCATCTCTAACTGCCCCCCTGACCGGCTGAACCTCTTCCTCAAAACTCTGAGCATCAAGCACCAGGCCCTGCTGAGCAGCAAGCCTCTGAGCCACAGAGAGAGGCTCAAAGCAGGTCTGCCCCGCAGCTTTGAGGCCATCAGCCCCCTGCAGCAAAAGGATATCCAGAGGGTGAATGAGCTGAGGAGTAAAGCGGCTCCCAGTGGGCTGACAGACCGCACCAATAAGACGACTACGGCAGGAACAGGACAGCAGGTCAAAAGGTCAAGGAGCGACACAGACTTCAGCCCAGTGAGTTGAGCGTCTTTATCTGAAGCACACTGCTGCACCAGCGTTTTCCCGCCTGGATTGATGACACACTCTTTATCTTTCAGTCTAACCTGGTGGATGTGTCACCGGCTTTGTGTTGATTGTTTCAGGTGAAGGCCAACCCGAGCAAAAAGCCCATCCTGTCTCTGCCAACACGTAAGCTGAATAAAGAACAGGCCGCCGTCCTCAGTGCTGTGCTGAGTGGCAAGAACGTCTTCTTCACTGGAAGTGCAGGCAAGTGTGTCACACGACGTTAGATGTCTAAATAATATATATTTGTAATGTACATCCCACATAACTGCCTTACTGAATGATGTTATGTCTCGCTGATGCTGCCATTAAGCTCCATGTTTTAGGCCTTTTGTCTTTACAATTCCCGCAAGAGAGTCTGATGTAAATCTGCTTTCACAACACATTTATGATGTTTTCCCTCAAATTGTTTTCAGGTACAGGAAAGTCATTCTTACTGAAGAGAATCATGGGATCTCTTCCTCCAAAGAGCACCTTTGCCACAGCCAGCACAGGAGTGGCTGCGTGCCACATCGGAGGAACAACGTTACACAACTTTGCTGGTGAGTCATTGTGTCTCTGAAGTGACAGAACTGACTTTGACATAATGTGTCTCTGAAAATAACACATAATTAGCAGTGAGAGGTGCACAGAGGTAATCTTTCCCCGACAATATCTACAAGTTGTATTACAGGTTGGTAAAATAATTGGTCAATTTGCTGGTTTTAACAAAAGCCTATCCTGAAATGAGGCCGTGCTATTGATGGACAGAGCATGAGGCCGAATCCTCATCAGGGGAGAAGCAACGAACCGCTCTTTTCATTACTGATTCATCAATTTTTTGTGCCGTTATAATTTTAGATCAGACAAACAAATTACCTGTAACAATTGCCCAGAGACCAATGTGGCATCTTAACATTTCTTGTTTAATCTGACCACCAGCCATCTAAAACCCAGAGCTGCTCAGTTTACACTGATACAAAACTCTGAATAGTGAAAGTTTACGAAGAAAATTGACCGAAATAAATATTTCTTCTGTTGATTAACTAAAGAGTTCAGCCGCACTTATCAGTGTCGTCTGTGTGGAAAGAGAATTGTCTCATAATTATCAATTTTAATAAAAGTCAACTTTTGTTTTGTAAATTGATATTTGAATGGATTTATGCAAATGCACACACATTTTTGATTCCAATTTTTACATTTGTGCACAAACACCCAAAAATAATCCCATTTATTTTTGTTATAGTCACAGAAATTTGTTGGAATAAGGTCAAATCTGAATTTGGATTGTTGGATCTGCCTCTGTGGACCAAGTGACACAAGCAGTGTAGTTTTGAGACAAACTATTTTTGTCTTTCAATATGATTCGGTTGGGCCATTAGAACACTCGTAACTACCAATGGTGATATGAACTGTTGGAAAATGCAGAGTCTAAACTCACAAGCCAGTTATAAGAAGAACACATGAGCTGAATACCAATTTCCTACCTTTTTTTTCTTACCTTCAGTAAACATTGCAGCTGTCAAAGTACTGTTCCATCCAGTACAACAGAGACCTCATACTCCTTTATACTGTAGTGCCTTAAACTTTGACCCTCTGGCTCATATGTATCTATCTGAGGATTGTTGGTGGGAATAACCAGGAAAACACAGTAGCTTGCAAACTGCAACTGAATGCAATAGGACATACAAAAATGTTTTTTCTGGCAATTGAAATTGGACTCCTAAAAATATTAATAATTATGAGATCACTCCCCAATACTTCTGTAACTTCAACACAAAGAAAAAAGGTCATTATCTGTACGCTGTCTGTGTGACGGCAGTTTTAAGATTATGAATCTTTAATATAATTAAGCAGGAGGTGTCAGATGTCTCTCCACATCGACGGATGTTTTTAATTTAATCTAAATATACAGTAGAGGTCATGAAGTGAGTATATGCGTGTCCACCTGTCCCTCCGTCTGTGCTCAGGTATCGGCTCCGGCTCGGCCCCGCTGGAGCAGTGCATCGAGCTGGCCCAGAGGCCCGGGGTGCTGCAGCACTGGACCAGCTGCCGGCACCTCATCATCGACGAGGTCTCCATGGTGGAGGCTCAGTTCTTCGACAAGCTGGAGGCGGTGGCAAGGTGAGACAGAAGTCCCCTTCTGATGCTGCAGGACGTCATAGTGGAAGTCTGTAAGAGAACTCTCCAGGTTGTTTGCTGAACTGAAGACGGTTTATTTGCTTTCCAAAGTGGATGCAGCTGTTAAATTACGTTACATTACACAATGTACTATACGTACATTTATTGTAGTGCAATATTTACATCCCTACAAGTGAAATGTTTACATTTATTCTAGTTCAAAACTTATTTTTTAGTATTATGTCGTCAGCTGTGGATTGATTTGAAGTTTATCTTTTTTTTTTTTTTTGTGCATCTCTTTAGTGCTCCTAATTTCATTATATTCTGCACAATGAAAATAAAAGCTTTCTATTTCTACATGATAGTATTGTAGAATTCTGAAAATAATCCTGAGCATTTAATACCAAAGCTTTCCTAAAAGTGTTTGATATCATGTTTAGGATGCTGTGTTGATGCTTTTGATGTTTAAGATTTCAGAGTTTAAAGTGTGTATTTAAATTCTGTAAATGTCTGGAAACTGTGAATGTAACTGTTTTACCCAAACACACCTCGGGGACTCAGACTCAGAGGAACGATGTAATGTGAACGGATATTGAAGAGGACATTTAACTGGCAGTGCTGGCACACACTTAGACTTCAGCTTGAATCATTTTAACACAACAACACATCAACAACATGGATAAATTATTCCGATTAGCATTTGTTACAGTTTATGCTTCCTGTCTGATCATTTCCGTGGTTTTATTGAAGCTCTGCAGTGCTCTGATGTCAGCTACACAGTGTGACACATTGCGTTGCAGATAACAAAAATCATGCAGCCAAACAGAAGTTCTCTCTGCTCGTGCAGGTCGGTGCGGAGGTCGACTGAGGCGTTTGGAGGCATCCAGCTGATCGTGTGCGGTGACTTCCTCCAGCTGCCGCCTGTTTCTAAAGGAAAGGAAAAGGCCAACTTCTGCTTCCAGGTGAGACAGTTGTGGATCTTAGACATGTGTTATTTGTTTATGTTGCAGGTTTAGTAACATGGGGTCAGTAAGCTGATGGCGGATCAGAGCAATCTGGCCATTTAAAGTGAAATACCAGGACAACTACAGCTGCCCTGCAATAAATCTGTAACCGTCATTGTTCATTCAGCTCAGTGGTATATTTTGAGCTGTGGTTGGTAATGGAAACAATTTTGTTTGCCCCGTCTGTAAAGCAGCTTTTTATACCCATTTTCTACATACATTTTACCATTCATTCATTCATCTTCTGTAACCCGTTATCTGAACCCGGGTCACGGGGGGCTGGAGCCGATCCCAGCTGCATTGGGCGAGAGGTTGGGTTCACCCTGGACAGGACGCCAGTCTGTCACAGGGCTGACACATAGAGACAGACAACCAACAATAGAATCAGCTGTTCAGCATTTCCACTGAGATTTCTTCAGAAATTGCATTCTCTATTTAAAAAAGACCATTTCCCCTCATTCAGGCCAGGAGTTGGCGAAAAGTCATCCAGGTCAACATGGAGCTGATGGAGGTGCGGCGGCAGACTGACCAGTCCTTCATCTCGCTGCTGCAGGCAGTGAGGGTGGGCAGGTAACTAATGACCACTGTCTTTTTTTTTTTTTCTTGCAAAAAAAGTAGTTTTGCGCAATTAATGTGAACCCAGTGCTCAGCCATTTATACAGAACGTTCAGTTTAATGTGCTGTGTAGTTACGTGTATTACATAAAAGCATTTAGAGCTGTTACTGGTCTCTCAGCCACATCAGGTCGTTTCTCACTTTACAGAACAGTTGTGCTCCACTGCAAAAAAAAAGCTTCTCTAAAGGAAAAGTTCTGTCTTAATGAAAACCATTCAGGGTGACGGAGGAAGTCACCGCTAAGCTGATGGAAAGCGCCTACCATCACATTGAGAGGGACGGCATTCTAGCCACCCGGCTGTGCACACACAAGGACGATGTGGAGCTCACAAACGAGAACAAACTCCAGCAGCTTCCAGGTCTGAATACCTCCGTTTGGTCGGACTTTTTCATTTTAAGTGTGAAACGTGTTACTTAGTTTGGCTTGGATCCAGGTGGAAATTGGCCGAACTCTGAGCTCGAGACAAACCTTTTTTTTGTTGTTTTTAATCTATTTTTTGACTCTTGTTGTTTCCTGTACTTTTTATTTTGTAAGCCTTAACTGCATCAGGAAACTGTAAAAACTGTGTTTCACCCACTGTGGCAGCAGGTTTTTGACAGTTTGTCACAGTTTTAAGCCATTTTCTTGATGCTAGAGAGAAATGCAACAAGATGTATTTGAATTTATAAACATACAGGTCTGATAAACATGTATTTGTCGTATACTAACGGATACAGTCATGAACGTGTCTTGGTCCTGTAGGGTCAGTGCGTGTGTTTGAGGCTCTGGACAGCGACCCCGTCCTGGTGAAGACGATAGACGCTCACAGCCCCGTCGGCAGACGGATCCAACTCAAAGTGGGAGCTCAGGTGAGCCTGTGTGTGTGTGCAGTGTGTACTTTTTATTCAACACAATCTACTGCACTGTTACATGCAACACTGACATGTTTTAAAAAGAGATACTCGTTCTTTTAGGTGATGCTGACCAAGAACCTGGATGTGGCTCGAGGTCTGGTGAACGGAGCGCGAGGGGTTGTGGTGGCTTTTGAATCTGGAAAACATGGTCAGTATTTTTACTTAATTATCTGGAAACATATTTCTTTCAATACAAATTAGTTCTCACAGCAAATTTTGTGGGGTTGATGTCACTGGTTAAACAGATTTCATGGAGAAATGTAATCATTAATAAAAGTGGTCAAAATCCCTCCAAATGACCACACCAAGGTCTCTAATTTGCCCCAGTATGAAAAAGTAAATGGAAATATAGAATATAATTAACTTCAGAGTGTTATTTAACAATCACCCTGCAAGAGATCACCTCTTGGTTCACTGGATACCAGCACAGTACAGCCTCTGACAGACAGAGTGTGTGTGTGTGCCGGCGAGCCATCAGATCGTTATGTTTGAGGAATAGTCACTGGAGGATATTTAATAAAAAAAGAAATGAAGGTCCTGTTTTTATCCGAAGGTCAGACGGAAGCAGAATGTCACAGATTGTCTTTTCAGTATAACAGCGGTGATAGATCTACTCTACCCGTACCCTCAGGTCTCCCACGTGTGCGTTTCCTGTGTGGCGTCACAGAGGTGCTGAAGCCCGAGCGCTGGGTGTTTAAGTCCGGCGGGGGGATCCACCTGAGCCGACAGCAGCTGCCGCTCAAACTGGCCTGGGCCATCTCCATCCACAAGAGCCAGGTGAGCGCAGGTTCAGTGAGCACGACGTGGTGAAGTGGCTACAACAAATTAAACAATGCTGAGGCAAACTCACACCTCATCGCTGTGAGTGCTTTACTTTCTCTTTTTGGAAGACATTGAGCAGCGTTGCCATGGGACACCGGGGTTTTGTGCGTCTTTCTGTTGAACGCATGACTCACTTGATGAATGCTGTATTGAATTAAATCAGCCGGAAACAAATTCATCAAATGGATTTGATTAATCCTCACTGCCTGGAAAAGCGATCTTCCTTTCGGAGTAAACCAGAGTTGTGGTGTCTGGTGCCTGCGCCATCTTTCCCTCAGCGGTACAATAAAAGTGATGGTTTCACGTCAACGGGCCAGAGCCAAGGAGGCAGGGACCGTAGCAGGAAAGCAGGTATGATTGACGTTTCCGAGGATTTTAACTATAGCTTCTGAGTCTCTGGATGGGACGCTCCAGAGCATTCAGTGTTGGGATTAAAGGAAGTGATCAGAGGCGAAGACCAATGCAGATCAACACTACTGGAACAAAAGAAGCAGCTCAGGGCAGAAACAGGACACATTTTAGTGACTGTTTACCTGTATTTAGGGAAGGTTTGTGATCAGGCATCCACCATCTTTGTCCTGCTTGAAAACCCTTGTTGAAGGCAAACCAAGCGCTGCCCCAACCTGCCTGCGTCAGTCGGCGCTTCAGACTAATACACGCATGCCAATTAGTCTGGCAAAGGCACATGTTTTTGGCTGTCATTCATCGAGCAGCACTGCTCTGCAATCAGTCTCTCCTTTTTAGATCTTAAGTCAAAGAAATGTACGTATTTCTTTGTATTTTGTACTAGTTGGTGATGAGAAAATAATGGGACACGATTATTAAAGTTAAGAGCCTTTGAGCATGAAATTTGATGCAGCAGTACTTGTATAAAACTTGGCTCAGTTTGCCTGTAGCTGCCCCCTTCACTCTCCTCCTGTCATCTGTCGGTGGCTGACTAATAAAAGCAAAAAATGGTATCGGAAGAAAAAAATCCTCCTCAGAGTCAAAATCACACAGCAGACATGGGAACTCAGGCTCTGTGAAAAAGACCAGCATCGATGCTATTTGATGTGAGAAACTGCTACAGGAACCATTATTACTGCTATCCACAAATGAGCTGTAACTGTAATCACCAATCACTCGGCAGCTCCCGCTGCCACAGACTCTGAAATTGGTTAGAGAGGAAAAAAGGTCCCTGTAGGTAATTGGGTTCACTGGTCACGACCAACATGTCACCAGTGTTTGATTTTCAGCAGAGGAGCTAAAGCACCGGGAATAATAATAAAAAAAAAAAAACGCCTGCATCTCTTCAGAGG